>JAXQQM020059856.1:0-45281 GCA_034641835.2 Pinus albicaulis | reverse complement strand
GTGAGATCCGGATGGGCACCCACATTGAGCCTATGATGGATATGCAGCTAACATTGGGGTCAGCCTTTGAGGAGGAGCAGTCAGATGCACAGACACCAGTTGCAGATCCATATCCTCTAGAGACGTTGGAGGTCGATGGGATAGTTCTGCAGGGAGCTAGGGGACAGCAGGAGTTTTACATTCCCGATGAGAGGGATGAGTTGTTGGAGATGGTGGAGCATCCATCTTTGGGCCGACACATTGATGAGGTACAGACAAATGTACATACAGTCGGCCGGGCTGCAGCACTTTCGATGAGTAGTACTCTCCAGGAGTACATCGATGGGGCTTGCAGCATGTCTTGCCCACTTTGGCCCACTATAGAGAGAGGGGCTTCCTTCTACAGGCAGCTTCCATTGGTAGATAGGGCAGAGCAGTGGGAGTTGATTACAGGCTGGCAGCAACACCCTGGGCGTGTTCCATGTGTGGTTGTTGCTACATTGGATTCTTCTTCCAGGATGGACTGGCGGGAGATCACGAGTTGGTACCCTCTTGATGGTATGGTATTTGTCATGGCGAGCACAGTGGAGCAGGGGCCCTTAGACACAGTAGATGTTACAGATTCCAGTTGGCAGGAGGGCACCGGTTGTCGTTACTTCAGGACTCCTTCCCGATTCCAGGAGAACAGGATCAGCATGGGATTGAGTCAGGACTTGGATTGGAGAGAGGTGATGAGTTGGTATGCAGTTGGTGGGGCAGCATATGCAGTTACAGGTACAGCACAACAGGAGCCCGGGAGCATTGATTCTTGCTGGTGGGCATCACCTCTGAGAGCATCAGCTATAGCCAGAGACAGTGCGCAGCCTGAGCCGTGGGACTTGGGCGATGATTGGCCATGGTGGCATTGGGATCCGGGAGGATTGTTTGTTGACTGGGACAGAGAGAGATCAGTTTGGGATCCCGACATTGAGGGATCTGTTCCGAGAGGTTTGACACAGGTGCATAGCAGCACCCCGAGGTTGGTATGGGATCCAGGCATTAGGTCTGAGATGCAGCGGGCCAACAGAGTGGCCCACATATTTCGATTGATTGAGGGCAAGCAATCTTGGGGCGAGAGGTCTGTAATGTCCCCAATTTTGGTATCACCCGTGACAGGGCTAGGAGGGACTTCCAGAGTTAGGAGCAGACAGGTCACATGTACAGATTGGTGCTATCAGTGGGCTCATGAGCTTTTCGGAGGAGTTTTGAGGAGTTTTCATGGTGTTTGGAGGCATTCGCTTGATATACTCCATCATCCGAGCAGTTTGGCTTTCGTTCCGATGCATTCCGATAACTTTCGGAATTTTGAGTTATTTATGGGCTTAACTCAGCTGATTATGCTCAAGGTGGCATTCCGGGAGGAATATACGATGGAACACCTTAGTGATCCAGATGGGCACCCACATTGAGCCTATGATGGATATGCAGCTAACATTGGGGCCAGCCTTTGAGGAGGAACAGTCAGATGCACAGACACCAGTTGCAGATCCATATCCTCTAGAGACGTTGGAGGTCGATGGGATAGTTCTGCAGGGAGCTAGGGGACAGCGAGAGTTTTACGTCCCCGATGAGAGGGATGAGTTGTTGGAGATGGTGGAGCATCCATCTTTGGGCCAACACATTGATGAGGTACAGACATATGTACATACAGTCGGCCGGGCTGCAGCACTTTCGATGAGTAGTACTCTCCAGGAGTACATCGATGGGGCTTGCAGCATGTCTTGCCCACTTTGGCCCACTATAGAGAGAGGGGCTTCCTTCTATAGGCAGTTTCCATTGGTAGACAGGGCAGAGCAGTGGGAGTTGACTACGGGCTGGCGACAACACCCTGGGCATGTTCCATGTGTAGTTGTTGCTACATTGGATTCTTCTTCCAGGATGGACTGGCGGGAGATCATGAGTTGGTACCCTCTTGATGGTACTGTATTTTTCGTGGGGAGCACATCAGAGCAGGGGCCCTTAGACATAGTAGATGTTACAGATTCCAGTTGGCAGGAGGGCACCGTTGTCGTTACTTCAGGACTCCTTCCCGATTTCAGGAGAGTAGGATCAGCATGGGATTGAGTCAGGACTTGGATTGGAGAGAGGTGATGAGTTGGTATGCAGTTGGTGGGGCAACATATGCAGTTACAGGTACAGCACAGCAGGAGCCCGGGAGCATTGATGCTTGCTGGTGGGCTTCACCTCTGAGAGCATCAGCGATAGCCAGAGACAGTGCGCAGCCTGAGCTGTGTGACTTGGGCGATGATTGGCCATGGTGGCATTGGGATCCGGGAGGATTGTTTGTTGACTGGGACAGAGAGAGATCAGTTTGGGATCCTGGCATTGAGGGATCTGTTCCGAGAGGTTTGACACAGGTGCATAGCAGCACCCAGAGGTTGGTATGGGATCCAGGCATTGGGTCTGAGATGCGGCGAGCCAACAGAGTGGCCCACATATTTCGATTGCTTGAGGGCTAAATCTCAAGCAGAGGTCCGTAATGTTCCATTTTTGCAGGTCACTCCAGGATGGGGCGTTAGAGGGGACTTCCGTGAGTTAGGAGTACAAGTCACATGCAGCTGCATTTGGTGCGATCAAAGTGGCCTGGAGCTTTTGGAGGAGTTTGAGGAGTTTTCATATTGTCTTTGAGGCATCTATTGTTATACCCACCATCTGAGGCAGCTGGCTTTGCCTCGAATGCATTCCGATAACTTTCGGAATTTTGAGTTATTTATGGGCTTAACTCAGCTGATTATGCTCAAGGTGGCATTCCGGGAGGAATACACAATGGAACACCTTAGTGTAATAGCTCATTGGAACCGGGACAAGGAGACCTACACGATGGGATAGTTAGACAGAGATTTCAATGACCGGAGGAGGCGTGGTAGCCGATATACCCTTTTCTGCATTAAAAAGGAATATTTTATAATATTTTAATAAAAGGGAAAAGTGCTCCATAAATAAAATAATAATAAAATAATGCTCTAGAAGGCTCCAAGGGATCTATAAAAGAAAGGGGGGAGGCCATTGGGAGACATCTTTGGAGTAGATCATTTGCTTGTATATGAGAGGTTTGAGGACGTGGTTCTCTACTTCATGCAGTAGCCCCAGGACGGAAACCCTCGGGTGATTTGTGAGTATTGGATGGAAACCCAATACTTTTGAGGAGACTTCACTTAGGAGTTTCACAGAGCTTCAGAGTTTGGTGTGAGGATCATTCAGAGCTTCAACTTGGGCTTCATCATTTTCAGTGGGTTCAGTGTCAGCTGTTGCCGGAGGGAGAGTGCAGCAGTTCAGTTTGTGGCCAGCGCCGTACAGTAGCTTATCTTGGTGGCCAGTTTTCTATCTCAGCTCTTTCTGGGTCAGATCTATATGTAAACCCCTGTTTATTATCTATAATAAAAGCTGAGATTTTTCTTCTGTTCTATATGGTATTGGATTGCAGTGTTTCCTGTCTTTTTATTTTACATGGCAATCTTCTGTTGAGTGAATGTTTTTAGGGAAAATTGTGGTATTCAGTATTTTTCTGCATTTTAGTTAAAATATCCCATCCGGGATATTACAAAGAGTGCATTTTGCTTTATTACCCATGGTTATTTTGAAATTCATCTGCTCTTCTTGGTAGTCGGAAAAACAGTCTCGTACTCAAGTCATGTGAGCAGAGGCTCCACTGCCAATATAGCAGACATCAGAAGAAGCAGTGCTCGATATGCAAGCAAAATCTTCCTCGAGTTTGGATGCCAATACAGAGACATCATGATCCATCTATTTGGTCATGCTTCTTCCCCTTCCTGGAGAACCACGCGAACCCTTCTGCGTTGTTGCTACAACAGTAAATTTTCGTTCACTGGTTGATTCCCCCTCACTGTTATTCATCTCTGGCTCTGATAGCATGTGAAATTTTCAAACTGAAAACTATACGTTGCTGTGATATATTTATCTCTCCTACTTATTATTTCAATAAGTTATTATTTAGAAATCTTCTGGAAAATATTGAAATAAATACTACTGCAACACTCACAAATATATATGCAGAGAAATAAACAGTAGGGAACATAAGCACAACAATCAATCACATGTACACAATTGTTTTTGGACAATTGTCCCCAGAAAAACACAATGCAGGAAAACTGGTGCAGCAAATGAGGGTTTCATTAATTCTTCAGCAAATGATATCTTTACAGGGTAATATAATGGCAGAATGTTCTGAAAGACCTGAGACTGAATTTCTGGCTCCATCGAATAATTCTCTGACAACCTAATCAGCCCCTGTTGGCTCCTATGTTTGTCTTCGTGATTCACCGCGTAGTCCCAACGCTGGACAACGTAAGTCTGCGTCGACACTGCGTGAGTTCTCTGCACTGCAGCCTCAAGCTGCCTCCAGTGGCCCACTATTGCCCTTCGTCCCTGATCTCGATCACTACTGACTCCCTCCTCCTTCTGATTCTGCAAACTCCTCGTCCTGCAACTTTCCCACTAAAATCAAATTCTCTTACTTCAGAATCGATCTCCTTTGGGTACTAGGTGTATGCCCGACTTGTTTTCCAAATGACCTTCAAGCCTTATTTTATAATCTTCCTATTGGAGAACCAACGGCCCAGATTAAAAGATTAATAAATGGCTAAGATTAAAACTTGACTTGATCAATATTTTCTAGAAGATTCACACTCTGACTTATTAATACCCTTTAATTATTTCATTTCCCTAAGATTAGACTTAGGGTCTTCATTAAAATAATTAATTATTTTAATAAGTCATGAACTGAGAGGAATTTCCATAAACTGTTTATGGGTTCTTTGGAATGATGTTGTCCAAGTCTCCCTGCAAAGTTTGAAACTTGGAACACTTCCAGATGCTACATGTTGTAGCCTAATTTGACTAAGCTAAAAGTCAAGAGAGGTTTTGAGCAATTCAAGGTTATTGAGGAACAATTGTTCAAATTTCAAGAAGACTTGTAATATGCTTGAAAGGATAACCGAAAGGATAACCACAAGCTCAGCGAGGATTCATCATCACATGTGCACTCGAACCAAAACCAAATAAGCAAAGGCATGAAGGAGTCGTGAATGCGCGGGCAGAGTTGGGCTAGTTTGCGTTCAGAGCAGTGCACGAGGGCACGTGCAGTTCAATGGGTCAAGTCGGCAAATGGAGAAAGTTGTCAGCGCACGGGTCAAGTTGGCAAACCGGAGTGAAGCAGAGATGGACGATGAGGATCAAGTCGCAGAAATGATAGCGAGCGATGGACGAACTAGATCACAAAAGACGGTTGGCGCATATTGCACATCAGCGATTTTTGTGTTTATTGCTAAGTCTTCGCACGGTAAGCGATTGAAGTTGCAATGCGATAAAGACGGGAGGTGGCGATGCGATGTGAAGAATATCGCACATCACATCCGATAAGGTTTTCGGGCCGATTTGCGAAATCGCGAAATCGCAAATATTACAAAATTCTTAAAACTTGCGAAGTGCGATAAAGAGCCTAGATGCGATGTAGTTTCAAAGGTGAACTCCAAAGGATTTCAAATCTGGATGTAAAGCATTTCTTGTGCTAAATCACATCAGAGGAGGAAAAGGAGGATTATAACGTAAAACCAGTGAAACGCCGAAGTGCGATAGAAAGCGGACCCGATGCATTCTTCAGAGGTGAATAGAATATATTTCAAGTCCAAGTCTTGCGGCAGTTTATGAAGAAAAGGTTGAATCCGGGAGTAAACTCAGGTGGAAAAAGACCCAAAACTATGTGCAAAAGTCTTAAAAGCGGCTACGCCTTGATAATGGAAGAAAGTCTGAACGCAGGCAGAAAGACTCGAGTATGTGACCCGACGCAGAGCAAAGAAGAAGAGAAGACGGAACGCAACAGGCACAAGCAGAAGAGGCAGAGCCGGGTAGCATGTGACATGATAACAATGTTTGAAACGCAAAAGCATAGGCAAAGTCGGGTGGAGATGCATTTATGCAAACTGTTAGGACATCACAGCTGAAACGGAAGGAGACACATCATCAACAAATCAGATTCAACAAAAGGATTATATGCCAAGTGTTACTTTGTTTTCTTTGTTAACATCGAAGCTACAATGGTGACCTCGATTGCAATGTAATAAGTATTTTAACAGTTTTGGACAATCTAGGAGTTTCAAGAAGCTCGAGCAGTTACAAACTGCTTTTGTTTGTATTTAAGGAAGAGAAAAAGAGATAGGAGGGCTCCGAGTTCTGGACCTCTTGGGGACTACATTTTGTACTTCTTTTTCTGATGGGTGAATGAAAGAAGAAGCAAGTTTCCTGCAACTATTGGTGGTGATTCGTGTTTCTTGTGCCATTTGATGTGATTTCTTCCTTGAATGAAGTGAAGTAAAGAAGTAGCTGGTCTCTGATTTACGTTTGTAAGTAAGAATTAAATAGCCTTAATAAGCGCTCCTTCACTCCATCTCTTCTCCCTTCAAAAAATCTCTCTGAAACTTAAAAGTAATAGATTTTGTGTTTACAGCATATTATTTCAAGTTTCCCCTTTTTTCAAAAACTCTCTCTGAAACCTTAAAGTAATAGATTATGTGTTACAGCATGTTATTTTGAGTTTCCCCTCTCTCCATGAATTTCCTCTGAAACTTAAAAGTAATAGATTATGTGTTTACAGCGTATTAATTTGAGTTTCCCCTGCAGTTCTTCTTTTCCATTCAGATATCAGTAGTCAATGGCACTGTGAAATCTTTTATTATTCCAGATCATTAAGGGTTTTAGAAAACTAGTTTTCAGTGGGATAGAACCGAGACATCATGATAAAATTATTTCTGTGACACACTTTTAAAATGTCTTAAGCAATGATTCCTTTCACAACCGAGGGATTGTCTCTTAAGATAAAATATTTTCTGGCGCCATTGCCGGGGACAAAGGCACAAATTTATTTTTCCCTAGGTATTTTAATCTATTTCTTGATGATGAACAAGATTTAGATACAAATTTGGTTGTTTATTATTCACCTGGCTACTCCACTGATGAGGGTTTCATTAGGTGAGGAATTCTGCGGGCAAGAAAATGAGAAAGCACCTTGGAAAATACAGGTATGAGAGTTTGAATCTTTTAAAGGAAGTTTTTTTTTATTATCAGTTTAGTGGTCTATTTTCCCTCACATATCAAGAAGATTGTATCCTGCTTTATATTCTCAGAAGATTATAAGGCCCAAAATGTACATTCTTTATTGGAAAAAGAAGATTTTTCTTCCCACTGTATTATTGATCTTGACACAACTTTATCTCCTAAATATGAGAGGAGAGATGACTGTTGCATTACTATTCCTAAAGATAATCTATCACAGTCTGGGTATAAAGGTGAGGATTCATCATCTTTGGGTGATAATATTCTACCTCATAAGCAATCTGCTTCTTTCCAGCTTGGAACCAAGGTGATTTTCAAACCCTTGGTGCTGCCCACAATCCTCCATCAGTATCCTTCAAAAGGATTCAAATTTTGGCCAAGTTTTTCTGGAGAGGAGGAGGAAGAAAGTTCAATTAGTTCATGGCAAGGATTTCAAGATATATTTCTTAGATATTGGGGCGAGCATAAGTCATATGAAAAACACCTTTTGGAATTATATTCTATCCAGAGGCAGAGCAATGAATCAATTGCTGAGTTTAATAGGAGGTTTCAAAAAACTTATTTCAGCATGCCAAAAGAGATTCGGCCTCCTGAAGCTACAACTATGGTTTACTATTTGAGGGCTCTTTCTGTTGTCTTGGCTTTTTATCTCAAGGAGAGAAAGCCTTGCACTCTAGAGCTGATGTTTCTTTATGCACAGGAAATCGAAGATAATGTCTGGGCTTGTAGAAATTTTTCCTGTCATGTTGAAGGAATAAGTTTTGTTGAAGACAAGAGGGGCTGTCAAGAAAAAAATGGAAATGCTTTACAAGAGAATGCAAATTCAAAGATGAACCAAGATTTTCAAAAGGGGTCAGGGGATTCTTGTATTGTTGAAACACAAGAATTCAAGCATTCTGAAGATTCTGGTAAAAAATTCATTGCAACAATTGAACTACACGCTGAAACCCTGGAAGATCATTACAATTCTCATAATTTTAATGATTTTGTAAATAGAGGAGAAACTAGTGGAGCTTCTCAGGTGTGTTTGCAGGAGGGGGAAGATTTTTGTTAAGAATTGGCATTATACAAAGAACATCAACATTATGAGGAACAAACCTTAGATTTCTCTTTCCGGCCTAAATGGTTTTCATCAGAAAACAACAATCAATCTTTTCGCATACAACCTCAAATTGAGGAGTCAAACAGTGAAGGAAGCTGCCCTGTTCAAAGAAGTCTACATCAGCAAAATGTTCAAGAAAAGGAGGCAGCAAAAAATTGGTCTCATCAGTTCTATGATCCAATAGAAGACTATATGGAAACTTTCTTTTGTCAACAACAAACATTTATGCAAAGGTATGTGCAAAGCTTGGTATCTGGAAAACATTCATGGTATCTCCCTATTATGATCTTCAAATTTCAACAGTATTGAGGCATTAGGTCTAACATGCAGATGTTGGATTGGTGCCATTAGAAGGTTGATTTCACCTGATTGAGTTCAGACATGAACACATATGTAGGAGTTATGCATAAATAAGCTAAGACGTTGAGCATTTTTAGTTGTAGTATTTATGGTTCGGTATTTTTAGTTTAAGAATAAAGAAAGGAGTCCAAAGTGTAGCAGGTTTCGGGAGGATTTCATATTGGATCAACTCCCATTTGGGATTGACCCCATGCCCAAGAAAGGCTACTGATCTACAAGTGCTCCTTGACTCCATGCCCAATAAAGGCTACTAATCTACAAGTGCTCTTTGACTCCATGCCCAATAAAGGCTACTGATCTACAAGTTCTCAGCGCTTTGCTACCAAAGTGTTGTCCCAAATTGGAGCCGGATGTTGTAGCCTAATTTGACTAAGCTAAAAGTCAAGAGAGCTTCTGAGAAATTCAATGTTATTGAGGAACAGTTGTTCAAATTTCAAGAAGACCTGTAATATGCTCGAAAGGATAACCACAAGCTCAGCGAGGATTCATCATCACTTGTGCACTCGAACCAAAACCAAAGAAGCAAAGGCGTGAAGGAGTCGTGAACGCGCGGGCAGAGTCGGGCTAGTTTGCGTTCAGAGCAGTGCACAAGGGCAAGTGCAGTTCAACAGGTCAAGTCGGCAAATGGAGAAAGTCGTGAGCGCACGGGTCAAGTCGGCAAACCAGAGTGAAGCAGAGATGGACAGTGAGGATCAAGTTGTAGAAATGATAGCGAGCGATGGACGGACCAGATCACAGAAGACAGTTGGCGCATATCGCACATCGGCAATTTTTGTGTTTATTGCTAAGTCTTCGAACGGTAAGCGATTGAAGTTGTGATGCGATAAAGACAGGAGGTGGCGATGAGTTGCGAAGTATATCGCACATCGCATGCGATAAGGTTTTCGGGCCGATTTGCGAAATTCTTAAAACTTGCGAAGTGCGATAAAGACCCCAGATGCGATGTAGTTTCAAAGGTGAACTCTAAACAATTTCAAATCCAGATGTAAAGCATTTCCTATGTTAAATCGCATCGGAGGAGGACAAGGAGGATTATAACATAAAACCGATGAAATGCCAAAGTGTGATAGAAAGCAGACGCGATACATTCTTCAAAGGTGAATAGAATATATTTCAAGTCCAAGTCTTGCGGCAGTTTATGAAGAAAAGGCTGAACGCGGAAGTAAACTCGGGTGGAAAAAGACCCGACACTACGTGCAGAAGTCTTAAAAGCGGTTACGCCTTGATAATGGAAGAAAGTCTAAACGCGGGCAGAAAGACTCGGGTATGTGACCGGACGCAGAGCAAAGGAGAAGAGAAGACAAAACGCAAGAGGCACAAGCAGAAGAGGCAGAGCCAGGTAGCAGGTGACATGATGACAGTGTTTGAAACGCAAAAGCATAGGTAGAGTCTGGTGGAGATGCGTTTATGCAGACTGTTAGGACATCACAGCCGAAACGAAAGGAGACACATCAACAACAAATCAGATTTAGCAAAAGGATTATATGCCACGTGTTATTTTGTTTTCTTTGTTAAGATCGAAGCTACAATGGTGTCCTCGATTGCAATGTAATAAGTATTTTAACGGTTTTGGGCAGTCTAGAGTTTCAAGAAGCTCGAGCAGTTACAAACTGCTTTTGTTTGTATTTAAGGAAGAGAGAAAGAGATAGGAGGGCTCCGAGTTATGGACCTCTTGGGGACTACATTTTGTACTTCTTTTTCTGATGGGTGAATGAAAGAAGCAACAAGTTTCCTGCCATTGTTGGTGGTGATTCGCGTTTCTTGTGCCATTTTATGTGATTTCTTCCTTGAAAGAAGTGAAGTAAAGAAGCAGTTGGTCTCTGATTTACGTTTGTAAGTAAGAGTTAAATAGCCTTAATAAGCGCTCCTTCACTCCATCTCTTCTCCCTTCACAAATTCTCTCTGAAACTTAAAAGTAATAGATTTTGTGTTTACAACATATTATTTCGAGTTTCCCTCTTTTCACAAACTCTCTTTGAAACCTTAAAGTAATAGAATCTGTGTTACAACATATTATTTTTAGTTTCCCCTCTCTCCATGAATTTACTCTGAAACTGTAATATTTCTAATTAGCGACAGCTAATTGGAATATTCGATTTTGTATAGTTTTGTCGTCTATAGTTTATAAATAAATAAAAAGTGAGTAGAGGGGGTCTAACTCACTTAAGTGAAATAAAACATCCTCCTAGTAGCATCACGTTGTAACTTAAAGGGGAGCCAAGGGGGGGCCAAGCACCACGTAGAGAGGGGGCTCACGTTAGCTCTAGAAGCTTCTGCGCAGGAGAGGTTGGACACGTGGCAAGAGATGGAGGCTACGTTGAGGAGATGGCCTTGGGATTGGAGGAAGGCCAATGTTATAAAAGAAGGAGGAGCCTTCTCATTTGATTCATTCTGTTGTTGATGATATTGAGCAAGACGTTTTGTCTTCTTGTGCACACTGGCTGTTTAGCCTGTCTGCAGCACTGTTTAGTGCAATGAGTGTCTCCGGTCAGAGATCTCGCCCTTAGCCCCGGGGGACTTCGAGTGCTTGCTCGGGCAAGGTTATTCCTTCAGTATTTTGTGAGAGGTTTTGTTGTTTGGGTTTTCTGTGGAGCTGGGCTTTCATAGAGACTGCACAGTCACTGGGAGAGAGGACACAGTCCATTTTGGAGGTGCTCCAGATCGAGATTTCTGCAGGAGTTTTAGCCGAGATTTTGAGCAGAGGATCAACCTTTTCCCACAGGAGGATTTTGGTGGAGTTTGAGGCAGTGTTTCAGCTGATCTCATTTAGCCTCTGCGCAGAGCCCTGGAGGCCAGCGTAATTCCCTGAGGAGGTATTTTTGGGTGATTTTCGGGGGTCAGCGATTTTTGATATGGTTTCTGAGTTTTGTCCGAATTGGTGAGTAGAGGTGGCTTGCAGATTTTCAACTCATTCTGGCAAGGGGATCAACCCCTAGCCTTCAGTTCATTCCAGCAGTAACAGCTACACGGCATTTTTCCAGCAGTTGGGACGCAGTCCATAGAGCAGCCATTTCCTGTATTTTCTGAGAGTGTTTCTTCACTTGCCTTGAGCAAGATTAGGTGCCATCACTCTGATCACCTATTGTACTTCATTATATTTCTCAGATTAATAAAATGGCTTAGCATTCCCTCTCTATGTTTCTGGATGAGTTGCCGTATTTGCCGTATTTCCTTTCTATGCTATTATATGTCTGTTGCACTGTTATTTTTATATATTCTTGAGCATTCTAGTTCTATACCACTTGGTGTGTTATCTTTCACTCTTAGACAGAGTCTGGAAAAGGGCCAGGTAACCTCCGGATTTCGTCCTCTTTTCTAAGGCGATATATCCGGTAAATGCCCTCCCAGTCTATCTCTGGTTGGAGTTTGCCGTGTTTTAGAGATATCCCCGAAACGGGATATTACAGTGGTATCAGAGCATAGTTCTGGCTCAGCCTGTGGTCTATGACACCGGGGAAGAGACCATATATTTGTTATAGAGGCAGGAAGTACAGAGACAGTGAGCGTAGGTTGGAGAACACCTACGGAGAGGGAGATTGTGTTCGGGTGGTGGACACAGAGTAGGAGAGAGAGCCTGTGACAGACGCAGAGCAGGAGGAGCCTGTATTAGATTCAGAGCAGAGAGGGCCGATGGCAGATGACACAAAGGCCAAACAGTTTGGGGAGGCACTCCTCAAATCGGTGCAAGATTTAGCCAGACAGATTGAGGTGATGGGTCAGAGGTTCACCGCTGTGGAGGCTAGACAGCGTGAGACCCCATGGGTTTTCCAGGTAGGAGAGGAATTAGGTACATCCCATCATTTTCCAGAGCATGGTGCTGCTCAGCGCGATATTCCTCGGCCGATGGCTTCACGTGCACCTACCCACTCTACTATGCCCACTTTCTTGGGAGCAAACATAGGGGCAGGAGCCCAGCAGGAGGCAGAGCCCAGACACATGGGCGAGTATTTTGCAGAGTATTAGGCCTATGGGCAGGAGTTCAGGGATGCTCTCTCATTCCGAGATTTTGTTTAGCTCCAGCGGGACAGTAGACCCCGCGACCATCATAGAGGGCAACGACATTATCATGATGGAGATTCCCACCGCACATCTAGCAGATTCCATTTGCCTACGTTTGATGGCTCATCAAACAGCTCGGCAAAGTCTTGGGTGGAGAAGCTGGACATCTATTTCCAGCTTAACTAGATGTCGGAGACGGAGGCCATCAAGGTGGCGACAATGCATTTGGATGGTGAGGCCCAGGACTGGTGGTTCCATGGGATGGTGACACTCGGGCATTCTACAGTGACGACATATGCCAAGTTTACCAGGAGGTTGATGGAGCGTTTTGACCGGAGGGATCCGGAATAGCACTTTGTTGAGCTGATGAGGCTCAAGCAGACTGGGAGCCCAGAGACTTACATTACAGATTTCTTGAGGGTTTCAGTGATGTTGCCAGATCTATCCGCGACACGGATGATCTATATGTTTGTGGAGGGATTGGCAGAGCCACTTCGAGGTCTAGTCAGATCTACTAGACCAGCTACTCTCCAGGATGCTATCAGCAGGACCAGGGACTTACAGGATGCATTGCCCAGGATGCGGACACCTTACCCCAGAGACAGGGTTTCCAACCCAAGGGGAAGGATGTGAGGGTTCCCCCTCCAAAGGGGAATCCCGGACGGGCTCAGATAGATGATGATGCTAGGAGGGAGTTGAGGAAGAAGCGGCTGTGCTTCACTTGTCAGGAGCCGTGGGCACTAGGGCATAGGTGTGCTGTTGGCAAAGCACACTTCATTGAGGTCTTCTCTGATGATAGCGGGGAAGAGGATGAGGAGGATGATGAGGAGGCAGGAGATAGTCAGACGGCCCAGGATCAGTTGCCGCCACCTCCAGGGACATGAGGTGCAGCATTTGCACCCACAGGAGGGACCCTTGCAGCCTTGCGAGGAGTTCCTAAGTATTTGATGCTGCGCGTACGAGGGACAGTACGTGGCCAACGAGTATCAGTCTTGGTTGACAGTGGGGCGACCCACAACTTCATTGATGCACAGATGGTCGAGAGGAAGGGTATACCGACCGAGAGCTTTGACGGACTTTCAGTCTTGGTCCCAGGAGCCCAAACGATGCAGTGTGCCCGGTATGTTCCAGAGTTGGCAGTGACAATGGGTACCTACACCGTGACCGATCACTTTTTCATGGTCAACATACCAGATACCAATGTGGTATTGGGTGTTCAGTGGTTGATTACTCTGGGGAAGGTCACCACGGATTGGGAGGCCTTAGAGATGGAGTGGGATGACAAGAAGATCGGGAAGCATGAGAAGATCCGCGGGATGCACACTTACCCACCTCAGACAATTTCGGTACACCGGATGGAGGCAGATTTCCGAAAGGGAGACATAGAGTGGGTGGTTGAGTTGCAGGCATCAGAGGTAGAGACCACTGGTCGAGCAGTTCATCCTGATATACAGGCCATCCTTGACAGGTATGATGCAGTGTTTGGGGATATACCACCAGGTCGGCCACTGGACCGAGGATTTGAGCACACCATTGAACTTGAGCAGGGTATTCAGGCGGTGATCACTACCCCCTATAGGCATCCCAAAGCCTATCGGGATGAGATTGAGTGGGCCATCCAGGAGTTTCTGGCTCTTGGGTACATCAGACCGAGCACGAGTCCGTTTGCTTCTTCCGTAGTGTTGGTGAAGAAGAAGGACGGCACCTTGAGGATGTGCATTGATTACAGGGCCCTGAACAAGAAGACCCTGAAGAACAGGTATCCTATACCCAGGATCGATGAGTTGATGGACGAGCTAAGAGGAGCCAAATTCTTCTCGAAGATTGATTTGAGATCAGGGTACCATCAGATTCGCGTGAGGGAATAGGACATTCCCAAGACCGCCTTCAGGTGTCATTATGGGCACTTTGAGTTTCTGGTTATGCCTTTTGGGCTGACCAATGCACCAGCCACCTTTCAATCTTGCATGAACCATATCTTCCACAGTCATCTGAGGAAGTTTGTATTGGTCTTCTTTGATGACATACTCATATATAGCAGGACTTGGGAGGAGCATCTCCAGCATATAGAGGCGGTGCTACGCATCTTGGAAGAGCAATAGTTCTATGCTAAGCTCTCCAAGTGTGAGTTTGGGATGACGGAGATGTTGTATTTGGGACACATTATTGGAGTGGACGGAGTGAGTGTCCATGAGGAGAAGATTAAAGCCATCAGAGATTGGCCGGAGCCGAGGAACGTGACGGAACTTAGAGGGTTCATTGGGATATGTACCTATTACAGGAAGTTCGTCAGAGGGTTCTCACAGCTTGCTGCACCCCTTACAGATTTGACGAAGAAGGGAGCATTCAGTTGGTCAGATATAGTGCAGCGAGCCTTTGATAGGCTCAAGGAGGTGATGAGTAGTTGCCCAGTGCTTGCATTGCCGGATTTTACGCAGCCATTTGTCTTGGAGTGTGATGCGTCGGGAGAGGGGATCGGCGCAGTATTGATGCAGGGGGGACACCCTATAGCCTTTGAGAGCCGGAAGCTCCTTCCGCATGAGAGGTTGTATTCTATATACGACAAGGAGATGTTGGCCATCATGCATGCCTTGGCCAAATTCCGGCAGTATCTGGTAGGAAACAGGTTCAGGGTGAGGACTGATCACAACAACCTCAAGTTCTTTTTGGAGCAGAAGCAGCTACAGGAGAGGCAACAGAAGTGGATCAGTAAGATCCAAGCATATGACTTTGACATTGAGTATGTCAAGGGTAAGAATAACGTGGTAGCAGATGCCCTTTCACGTAGACTAGCCACGTTATCTCTTATGAGCTTAGATACAGATTGGAGGGCTCGACTTTTAGTGGAGTACTCCAAGGACAGATTTGCATGTGAGGTGTTGGATGGACAGTTAGCGGATGACAGGTACAGGGTGGTTGATGAGATCATCTATTACAGGGACAGGATCTTCTTGACTGAGGGGTCTCAGCTCAAGAAGAAAATACTCTAGGCGTCACATGATTCTCCATTGGCAGGCCATCAGGGGTTTACCAAAACCTACAGGGCCATTAGAGAGAGGTTCTCATGGAAGGGCCTCAAGGAGGACGTACTCCAGCACATCAGGGAATGCGATGTTTGTCAGAGGAACAAGGGGGAGATGAACCATCCCGCAGGATTATTGCAGCCTCTTCCTATTCCGGAGGGGAAATGGGAGAGCATATCGATGGACTTCATCACAGGGTTGCCCATGGTGCAGGGCAAGGATTGTATCTTTGTCGTCGTTGATCGGCTGACAAAGTATGCACACTTTTTCACCATATTCGCACATTACACAGCAGTACAGGTGGCTGAGCTGTTCTTCAGAGAGGTTTTCAGGCTGCATGGTCTTACTAAGACCATCATCAGTGACAGGGACAACTGCTTTATGGGCGGATTTTGGCAGGAGCTTTTCCGGCTGGTGGGGACGGAGTTGACACCGAGTACCAGTTATCACCCACAAACAAATGGACAGACGGAGATAGTTAACAAGTGGTTGGAGGGCTACTTGCGTAACTATGTCAGTGGGCAGCAGCAAGCATGGTTGAGATGGTTACATTTGGGGGAGTACTGCTACAACACGACACATCACATGTCCATTGGTATGTCACCGTTTTATGCTTTGTATGGGTATCATTCCTTATCTTTTGCTGATGTGATGTTCAGTGCTAGCAAGCCTCCTAAAGCCAAGATTTGGATCCAAGAGAGTCAAGACATTCTCCGAGCTCTCAAGGACAATATGGCTACAGCATAGAACCAGCAGAAGCTGTATGCCGACAAGGGTCGGGTGGAGAGACAGTTTGAGGTAGGGAACTTGGTCTACCTACGATTACAGCCATGCCGACAGTCATCGCTGAAGCAGAAGGGAGCTGAGAAGCTCAAGCCTCATTTTTACGGGCCATACAGGGTGATACGCAGGATTGGGCAGGATGCGTATGAGTTGGAGCTGCCCCAAGGCAGCAAGATCCACAACATTTTTCATGTATCATGCCTAAAGAAGGCACTGGGGCAGCAGGTGACAGTGACAGAGGAGCTACCGCCCACGGATGATGAGGGGCACTTGGTGTTGCAGCCAGAGGCCATTATTGATACCAGGGAGAGGTAGCTACGGAGCAGTACAGTCCGGGAATTCTTGGTGAGGTGGAAGAATTTGCCGGATGAGGATGCCACTTGGGAGAGTGAGAAGATTTTGCAGCATGCATCACTTCAGTTGCTTGAGGACAAGCAACATTTTGCCGAGGGAGACTGTAATATTCCTAATTAGCGACAGCTAATTGGAATATTCGACTTTGTATAGTTTTGCCGTCTATAGTTTATAAATAAATAAAAAGTGAGTAGAGGGGGTCTAACTCACTTAAGTGAAATAAAACATACTCCTAGGAGCATGACGTTATAACTTAAGGGGGAGCCAAGGGGGGCCAAGCACCACGTAGAGAGGGGGCTCACGTTAGCTCTAGAAGCTTCTGCGCAGGAGAGGTTGGACACGTGGCAATAGATGGAGGCTACATTGAGGAGATGGCCTTGGGATTGGAGGAAGGCCAACGTTATAAAAGAAGGAGGAGCCTTCTTATTTGATTCATTCTGTTATTGATGATATTGAGCTAGACGTTTTGTCTTCTTGAGCACGCTGGCTGTTTAGCCTGTCTGCATCATTGTTTAGTGCATTGAGTGTCTCTGGTCAAAGATCTCGCCCTTAGCCCCGGGGGACTTCGAGTGCCTGCTCGGGCAAGGTTATTCCTTCAGTATTTTGTGAGAGGTTTTGTTGTTTGGGTTTTCTGCGGAGCTGGGCTTTCATAGAGACTGCACAGTCACTAGGAGAGTACGTAGTCCATTTTGGAGGTGCTCTGGATCGGGATTTCTACAGGAGTTTTAGCCGAGATTTTGAGCAGAGGATCAGCCTTTGCCCACAGGAGGATTTTAGTGGAGTTTGAGGCAGTGTTTCAGCTGATCTCATTTAGCCTCTACGCAGAGCCTTGGAGGCCAGTGTAATTCCCTGAGGAGGTATTTTCGGGTGATTTTCGGGGGTCGGCTATTTTTGATATGGTTTCTGGGTTTTGTCCGGATTGGTGAGTAGAGGTGGTTTGCAGATTTTCAGCTCATTCCGACAAGGAGATCAGCCCCTAGCCTTCAGTTCATTCCAGCAGTAGCAGCTACACGGCATTTTTCCAGCAGTTGGGATGCAGTCCATAGAGCAGCCATTTTCTGTATTTTCTGAGAGTGTTTCTTCACTTGCCTTGAGCAAGATTAGGTGCCATCACTCTGATCACCTATTGTACTTCATTATATTTCTCAGATTAATAAAATGGATTAGCATTTCCTCTCTATGTTTCTAGATGAGTTGTCGTATTTGCCGTATTTCCTTTCTATGCTATTATATGTCTGTTGCACTGTTATTTTTATATATTCTTGAGCATTCTAGTTCTATACCACTTGGTATGTTATCTTTCACTCTTAGACAAAGTCTGGAAAAGGACCAGGTAGCCTTCGAATTTCGTCCTCTTTTCTGAGGTGATATATCCAGTAAATGCCCTCCCAGTCTCTCTCCGGGTTGGAGTTTGCCGTGTTTTAGAGATACCCCGAAACGAGATATTACAACCAATTTGCAGTTCTATACCATTTGAAGAACAGCTGGCTGGTGAGAGTGCGCTGGAAAAAACGTAGATGAATCGAGTCATCTATCCAAGAGTTCGAAGAACACCACAAATGGTATGTCATGACATGTGCTTGGGGGTCTTCTCCAGATTTACCCTCGAATTTAGGACAATCACCAGGCACCTTCGTCGGAATCGGAGGCCAATATGGATTATAAAGAATCAGATCATTGGTCAATTCGGACACGTCCGGTAACTCCAACGTGGCGAGAAAAGGTAACTGAGGGTTAAAAGGCATGCCAGGTCCCCAATAAGGACCTGTACCTGTACTCCAACCTAGTTGAGCATAACTCTGCCCCCATTGGTTCTGTCTCGAATGATTCTGACCATAGGGGGTATAAGCCATATAAGTGTGTTGATATGGCAGCTGAAAACCAGGATACGGGGGTTGAT
This sequence comes from Pinus albicaulis, assembly GCA_034641835.2. Classification (NCBI taxonomy): domain Eukaryota; kingdom Viridiplantae; phylum Streptophyta; class Pinopsida; order Pinales; family Pinaceae; genus Pinus; species Pinus albicaulis. The sequence goes on along the minus strand of JAXQQM020059856.1, from coordinate 26,674 downwards.
AACCAGGGTACTGATTCTGATTATATGTGGGCCCCGTTTGATAAGTGTATGGATTTAACTGCAGAGTATAAGTGTAGCCTAGCTGTTGAAGGTAATAACCAGAACCTTGGGGTGGGTTGTAAACCAGTCAAGACTGACCTTGAAGGTAATAGCCGCCTTGGGGTCGAACGGGCTGCTGGTAAGTGGGACCCTGCTGAGTCTGATAATTCGGGCGTACAGGTGGATTTGGCTGTGGCATAGAATAGATCGGCTTCTGAGCAGGGTTAACAGGTTGTGTAGGTTGTCCTAGTTGAACAGGTTGACCTGGATGTGCAGGTTGCCCTGGTTGAACAGGTTGGCCTGGCTGAACAGGTTGTCTTGGTTGAACAGGTTGACCCGGTTGATGAAGGACACCAGGCTACACCGGCTAAGCAGGTTGGCCTGATGGCGGGAGAGGACCAGGTTGTGCCTGATAACCAGGTTGACCTGTGACAGGACCATAAGATGGCCCGCGCTGTGCAACATTTTGACAATTTGGAAAATGAGGTTGCTGAGGTTGCACCAACGGTTGAGAAGGATGGGTTTGCCCCCCAAGACCGTACAACGGACTAGGTTGATACCCCGGTTTCCCTACCAATCCTTGAGGTTTCCCTGGTTGGACCACAGGGTGAGGCTATAGAGGTTGACCTTGAGGATTGTAAGACTGCCCTTGCGGACTGTAAAACAATCTCTGCTGGATCGAAGGTTGTCCCTGTAAGTTGTCCTTGTGGGTCATACGCATAACCTGGCTGGGCTGAAGGTTATCCCTGGAAGGGTTTTCCTTGTGGGCCAAAATCATATCCTTGCTGAAACAAAGGTTGTCCCTGAAGGTTTTTCCCTTGTTGATTAGAAGGTTGTCCAAGTTGGGTAGACAGGAAACCATTAATATACTGATAAGCCTCATGAGCAGGAAAACGAAGAGGGTTGCCTTGCTCATCATATTGATATGGAAATACATAAATTGGGGAACCATTCGGTCCATAATGGGAAAAGTAAGGACAGTTAAGATACTGAGAGGATTGACCAACCTTGGAGATTGACGGTTGTAAAGACAGTCGATACTCCTTGGGAGAAATATTCTCTGGAATAGCAGAAGCTATATAAACGTCTTCAGGAACTAACGAGGTCCTAGCTGACTGAGTAGTGACAGCAGGCGTAGGCGCAGCCACGCAGACAATAGGTCTAATAGGTGCCGATGTAACAAAAGGAGATGTCGTGAGAGGCATCGATGGCGACATCCCCAACGTGGGAATGGTCGGCCTCATGGACGGAGTCGATACTTCGATAGAGGCAATAGCAGCCATGACCTGACTTAAAGACTTATATCCAACTGGGAGCGAAGGACCAGGTGAAGAAATAACAGAAGCTTTGGGGATGTCTTCTGGAAAAATTTGGTAATCTTCACTAGAAGTAGAAATTCCCTCACTAGGAGAAGGACTGGATGAGTCCATATCTGACCGTGCCGTAAGATCTTCTAAAAGACGACGGGGACTAGGAGGTATGATAGCAGCCAAAAAAGGCGATCCAGATGTAAGAGGAGGGAAGTGTTCCCCTACTCCAAATCCAAACCAAGTGTTGGACAAGGGCCAATTGAAGTCAACTGGTCCTCTAAAGGGAAGTTCAGATATAACCGGTCCCCCATCGGGAAACTTGGATACAATGGGTTGCTGATACTCAGCAAAGGACTAGGAGACCTCTGATGAATCGTCTGTGTAAGGACTACTAGTAGACGAAACTGAGGGTTCCGCCACTGCGACTGTAACGAAAAGAGGAAGAGATCAAAACAAAGACACACTGGCAAAAACCAAGGCAAACAACAACAGGCCGAAAAATCAATCTCTAAATGGGCGTGTTATCGTAGGTGATTAATTTTACCACATTGAAACTGGAAACTTCATTGTTTCATGTTTTAAGAGTCTAGAAACGAGTAAAAGGCGACTCTATCACTTTCAATTTGGAGACAAGCGTGAAAGGATAAGCGCTTGATGATCTTTTCGAATTTAGTGAGTCAGTAAAGATCAAAATGACTGCTCTGGTAATCTAGGCAAATGGGTGTACCAGATATCCGCGAACTTCCATATACACATTGGTAAAAATTAAAGAGAAATCAACCAAGGACTTGACGTACGTGCAGGTAATCTCCCCGAATGTTGTGTCCGGTATATCACGGGTAAAAGGCGGCAGTCTCAGCTTCCTACATATAAAGGATTGCAACCTAATGGGGTCTCCCTTTATATACGCGACGGTATGGGGAGCACAGGTCCGTACTAGCGCTGTATGTAGCCGGATGGCGAGCAATAGTTGTTAGGCTTAAAGACGTCGGAACACGTCTCTACCTTAGACTACTAGATGTTCCATTAATGTTTCAATGTTGCCTTAGGTTAATTTAGTAAATTTTAAAGTTGATCTTCGATTTACGTTTCAATTTCAAGGCCCTATCAAATGTTGGATCTCATAAAACTTCTAAATGCAAACTACTTGCCACAAAATATCATTTTGTTCAATGAAGAGCTATCTACGGGAGAGTTGAGAGCTTTTCAAATGACAATAAAACGAACACACAAAAACATCCACTACTGTTTCCAATGCAAGCTAATGAATCTAGAAAACTTCTCTCTAGAGTTATATAACACTAATAATGCGAAAGAGCTTTCAATTTTCACTATGCCAATAAAAATGAAAAATATTTTGTTTTTGTATTTTTCAATATTTTAGAGCAAATGCACTAAATGAATGAAAAACTAATCAAAACACCAATTCAAGAAATGACAGAGAGAGAGAGGAAACAAACAAGTTCACTGAATACAAATTCACACAATCAAGACTCAAACTGGTGACGAAATCCCTCGAAGCGAAGAATAATCTCGAAAGAGACTCAAAAAAATCGTGTAATCTAGCCTTGGAGTAACACAAAGCGAAATCGAACGAAAGAAAGGACAATCACTCAATTAACGCAATGATTCAATGGGATTGAACAAGACGAATGCAGAGAAGCGAAAACAAAATTGACTGGGCAAGCAAAGACCCAAAACTCCCACGAGAGGCTCAACACACTGAAGCACCTAGAGGCCCTAGGGCTAAAATGCAAAACTGACAGTAAAGGGAAAACAATCAGAGGACAAGGGACAAACACAGGAAAAAATGACTCCAAGGCACTCAATCAATTGGAAAAAGGACACCAAGACCAAAACTCAAGCTAAGAGAGCCCAAAAGCAAGCAAACCCTAACACCAAGCAGAGTTGGTGCGCCTATTTGGCTGTAATCTGCGCCAAAAAGGCATTGGCACGGGGGCCTAACTAGCAACAAGCGACACCTGGCGCGACTGTCAGGGGAAAAACCGTGCCAATCGATTTTACCCTAGAAAAATGATGAAAATGGACAAACAGAGACTGGATTTGGTTTTCTGGCGGCTAAACAGGGGTTTAACACCAAGGAAGGTGAACCAGAAAAGCAAATAAATCAATCAAAATCCAAAAACAACCAAAAGACGAAAGACTAACTCCAACTGACTCCCCAACGGAGTCGCCAAATTGTTGAGGAGGTAAATCCCCCCTACGGTCAGAGGCGATCCCACTAGCCCTAGATTGGGTCTAGCAACAATCGAATCACACAATGACATTGGTTCCTAGTTACAAGAAAGACAAAGATCGCTATAAGTAGCCTACCTCGAATCCCACACTGTTTTGTCGATGAAGAAGTGGTGCTCCTCGTCCCTAGCCTGACAAGTCATAATCCTTCCATTTGTCATGTCCGGACACCTGTACACACGTAGAGAAATGACGACATACAATGTAATACTTAAAGCATGTAACTATATATCAGTCAGAGAAGATATAATTTGTTGCATTACATAAAAGAATAAACACAAGAATGGAACCAGAATCAAAGTCGCTTATATTATAAATGACAAAAGGGAGATTACAACCAAATGCTCTGACGCTATGATCTTCCTTCGGTGGGGCTTGCAGCAGAGCATGTCTCAACAAAGCCTGTCGGGAATCTGGACGAAGCTCTCTCTCTTACGGGATTCTCTTCAGCTTAGATCTCAATAGTTTCCCAGCTATAGTTTCCTTCCTACAAGTTCAGCTAGCTTGCTAATGGAGAGGGCAAGATTTTATAGATGGAGGAAAGGAAGTTGGGATCCCTATAATCATGGGATAGGTCCTATCTCTTAGGAAGGTTCCATGAGAGGTGGAAAACCACTTCCTATACATGGAGATCCGAAGCCAAACCACTCAACTCCTTTTGATGATTCATTCTGGAGTTTGTTAGAATCAAACTTCCGCCATTTATTTTTAAAAAACATCCCTTAATAAGCTTGGTGTGAGAGAAACACAGGGACAGAGCGCCAGTTGGCGCGCCCTCTAGTGTGGATTTCCCCCATTGGCGCGAGGGATGAACTGCTAGTCGCACCAAGGCTAAAACATCTATTTTTAGGGTTTTTCGCAGGAAATCTTCTTCAGAGAATGTTTTTCCTTATGAAAGATGATGCCAAGGAAGGCGTCAGACATTTTACCGTTCACGTGTCAAGGGAATAGTCCTCCAATGTACGGACAAGGATTGCAGTGGGATTCGTGAAAAACAGTTGTAATAGTGATCTATCATTCCTTCCTTGAGCTTTAAGGAGGAGGTCTTCAAGGGCATTATTTTGAACTCTTCCTTTTGTTATGGGAAACATATGCAGCCAGACTCTCCTTATTCATGCTCTGCTTCGAATCCTCCCTCTTTTTATCATTCTCATTCTTCTTGAGTGTTTTCCAACAATCTCATCAAATAACAATAATGTTGTTATCAGTTATCAGTAATGAATTTTTCCCAAATAATGAAGACCTATAAGAGTCACAACAACCAAAATTTCTTCTTCTAGAACATTCTCTCCAAACCTCTCGCAATTTATCTCTAAGACGAGATACTCTTACTGTATGATCGAACAACTTCACCTTTGTTCATATTCACTTCCTTGAGTTGATCTTTCAAGGTGATTATCTCATTTAGATTATTTACTTCATACATGCCGAATATCTTGTCATACATGTCTTTAGACTTTCTTAAATTCCCAACATATGCAAGTAAATGATCTTGTAAACCATCAACTATGATTTGCTTTTCTTTGGACTCACCTTTCTTATATCTATTCTTGACGGTGGCGGAGCATCTTCCGAAGGCTCGGGTATCCTTCCTTGAATGTATTCTAGCACATCGTTTTTGTCATCTATGATCTCCAATCTGACTTTCCATGCAACAAAGTTAGATGCATCACCCAGTTTCTCGTGCTCCTTGAAGGTAGAGAAAGACATCTTGACCTTGACTTATAGATTTGCTTTCTGATAATGAGGGCTTCACTGCTTGTCTTCTCTTGGGCTTTTCCTCTGCTTCACCTAGCTTTGATTTTGTTATCACAAAATTGTACTTGATTAGTTGCTTATCAAACAACTCAGTGATTTAATCGTTTAAACCACTTCTAATCGAAGCTTAGCTCTTCAGTTTGAGAGGGTCAAGCGGGATTTTATGATATTGAATAATGATAGTACTAGATGGCTAACTCTATGGAAAATGTAACCTCGTTGATAATGTTTGCAAAGTTGAAAATATGCAAAGCCATACCATTGGGCTTATGGAGTCAACAATCAGTAGTTTCAGTGGCAAGGTTTCTTGACATGGAAGTTGAGGTAGATAGAGGTCTTTAACAGAGGCAATTCACACATAAAAACATAGGATAACACAATCATTTCATCACTAAAGGAAGTCAAAGCATAAACTTATGAATTTTGAGTAATAGAGATGAAATCTATTGCAAGTGGTAAAACATAAAGATATAGATCAATAAGACATTAAAAACCTCATGAGAGTCTCAGGTCTGTCAAGAAGAAAGTCACTCTGTATTACTCATATAAGTCAAATACATAAAAGCAACAGTTTTGTGCAAAAAATCTCCAACCCCTGACTACTTCAATACTTTTTCTTTAAATAGACCTTCTTTACAATAAGGATGATATGCCTGGTGGCTAGAGCATCAAATTCTCCTATGACACATCACATAACTGAAATACATGACTTCTAACAGAAAGCTGACAGCTACACCTTAAAGAAAACATATCATAATAAGACTCTAACTCCTATTTATTACATACTCTACCTTATCTTGTGAAACAGTTACATGACAGTTAAAAAATAAGAATCACATGCTCGAAAGACATATGATAGATTTCATTACCACTTTACATATTTAAAACCCTCCTAGACTTGTTGGAGCAGAACCCTACTTTTTAGGAATGCATGACCCTTATCTTCAAATCTGCTTTGGCTGATGACCTGTCTTCATAGAACTCCCTTCGAGTCATAAGTATTTGATGATAAGCTCCCTTGACATGTTGGAGGAGTCTAGATGTCCAAAACTACCATTAAGATGCTCCAAAACCTTTAACAATTGCTCGCTACGAAAACAGGATAGTTTCGTAGCGAGTTTTGGTAGCGTTGAAAAAATGACTTATGCACCCAATAACTTCACTCCTTTGCTATTTCATGATGTCAATCAAGTCATGACACATCACCACCATGAATATCCCTTCTTGAAAACTGCAAAAAGTGACTTTAGAAGCAAAAAGCTGCTACAGGTTTTTTCGTAGCGTTTTCCTGGCTTTAAGCCTATGAAACACTACGAAACTGTGTAAAAACACAGACTTTGCCTATTTCAAAATTGTCTTCACAAAATGACCTCCAGGTGAAAAAACATGATTTTTTGCATGTAATTAACCCTCTAAAGCATATTCAATCTCATCTTATGGCTCCTGTGGTTCCTCCTCATTTATGATCGGTTGAGCTGTGGGCTCCTCAACCACAGTCATCTTTAAACCTTTCTTTTCCAGCTCTTCATGAATCAGTTCCAATTGTTCTTGAAGGTCTTTGACTTGGTCTTTCAATGTCCTATTCTTGGATTGTAAGTGCAGGCTTACCTTTCTAATGTGATTTACCTCTCTTCTTAGTGGCTAAGTCCACTTTATCATTTTTTCTATGTTGTCCAAGGTCTTTGAGACACTTATGACTTGATCCTCCAAAATCTTCCTCATTTGTTCAATCTGCACTCTTTCAACTCTATGCTTCTTTGCCTCTTTACTCAAGACTAATATCTCTTCACTTGCATCTTTCAAATTTTCCTTAAGGACTTCAACTTCTGACTTTTCAATGATTTTCTCTTTGCCCTTCTTTTGTTTGATGACTAATTCTTCTTTTACAGGTGAGGAGAGGTCTATGATGCTTGGTGGTGGCTGAGTAGTTTCACTGACCTTCTGAGCCTCTTTGCTACTTTCTAAGACCTTTCTTGCATGTCTTGTAATTGATTTTCTAGCTTGAAACATGAAACCAACGTCATCACCTGCAAATTCTAACTTCTTAGCTTTTTTTCCTTTCTTAAGCTTCCTTCCTCCCTCATCTATGTCTTCAGCTTGGACAATGGGAGTTTCTTCAATATCAATGGCATGCAAGATGTCCTCTAAGTTACCCTTAGCCATTTTTTCGCTCCTTGTAACTCTCTTGTTGCCATGTTTTCTAACTGTTGGATTTTTCTTTGTAGGTGTAGCTTTGGGTGTATCAACCTTCTGCAAAGACTTTGTCTCCATGCTCACTGGCCCAACTTGCTCTGCCACTGTAGGTGATGAAACATCTCTAGTTTTGGGAACTCTTTTAGGAGTGAAAACATCTATTTCAAAACCACTGATGAACAAAAAGGATTTCCAATCCTTGCCTAATCTCTTCAAATCCTCTAACACCAACAACTTTATCAAACCATGATGAAATAAAGAAGTTTCATTTCCTTTTTTTTTAACTTGGACCTTATCTAACATTTTAGTTAGACTTCTATATAAGTAAAAGGGCAAGCCAAGATAATTCTTACCCACAAAATGCAGTAGAAGCCTAAGATGGTAGGAATATACCATGTGAAACCTCCCTTCATAGGTGAAGTATTTATGAATAATTAGAAGTAGCTTTGAGAAGTTGTCTTTCATGTAGCTCTTTGGGATAGCATTTGTGAGATCAATTTCACTATGCTCTGGCTTGATAAATTCTTTACAGTCCTGCATGGTGAACGTGATGCCTTTGAACCATTTTTCCCCTCCCCTAGGGATTCCTGTTGCTGCTCCAATGGTCTTTGGTGTTACTGTGAGGTTTAAAATTCCCACCTTTGAAGCTGTCCCATTGAAACTGATAGAAAACTCCTTAGAAACCTGCAAATGACACCCTTGCAATCTTTGGAAAAACTGCAAACAAATTACTCTTATGAATATATCCAACGAATTTGGGTCTTCATTTAACAAATTCATGTCCATGGGCTCATATCTAAGGCAGTGAACACCTTTTATATTCTTCTTTCTTGCAGCCATGGTGATTTTATATCTTCTCAGGCTCACTTGATTAGTGACATCTGCAACTTTTGAAAACGAAAACAACCAGCTTGGCTTGGTGAAGCAGCTCTCCAGAAACTCAATAACATACAAGGATAAAATAGAGAATGACAAGAAGACTCAATTGGGTAATTTTTTATGGTTTCGATGACAACTCATGCCCTAATCATGACTCATGCATGCTAAAAATGGTAATGATGACCTCAAGCATCACCTTGTACCTTTGAAATAACCCTAATTGAATCGAATGACATCCACCCTATCTCCTCTAATCATGAACTGACACCTTTCATCAGAATTGACAAGAAAGACAGCAAAACTATTTTTTGCAGCGTGGCTAGTTCATTTTCTAGCAGGTTCGCTTACAAAAATATTAGGCGCTTTCATAGAAAAATTGTTATTTAAAGTGTAAAATGCTATGAAAAGAGGAAAAATTGGTTAAAGTGTCATTTTTTTAAATTTAAGCGCTTGGGAAATGAAATATGACATCAAATGATGATTGATGTGACATGATATGACCTATATGGAGGTGGGTTTGTCTTTAGATGGGTTAAAGATGAAAAATTTTAAATTTTCCCTATACCAATTCAGGACAATGAACTCTATGACCATGTCAAATAATGTTTCACATTTTTCGAGTGATACCGCATTCCGTGTTAATTTTTCATATTGTTCTATGTTGTATCAATTACTTTAGCCCAAATTACTTTTCATTAACAATGCATCCAAATATTAGCAGTGTAAATAACCATAAACAGTAACTGAAGATAGAACAAGGCATACAATGACAAAGAAGACAATAGCACAACCATAAGTGCCAGCAGATTGGTCCAAGACCAGGGAAAAACCCCACTATGGGGGAAACCCTTTCAAATCTTCTTCTTCGATAGATTGTCATAAAACGTTTTTAGTAGAGAGTACAATGAGCCCAATACATATAAGCAGTGGAAACAAATATATCAGATCTATATATCTACAGATCTATAACATGAAAGGAACGAATCTAATGTATCACCAAAACAAAGCGACAATGACTGAGTGACAGATGAATGAAGACTTTGAGCAAACAACTGATTGTGACCCAAGTGAGATTTGTCCAGAAAATATATTAGCCGCGGCCTTAACACTCTCAACCTGTGGCTGAAGCCTCCTTAGTTGCAACTTGGACACTCTGTGCCCGAGGCTGAGGTCCAGATCAACCTGATCTAACTCAGAAACCATAGGCCCTAAACACAGTCTGCCCTCGGCTATACCGGCTCAAACATGACCTTAACATGGTCTGCTCGCAGCTCTAGCCTGGAAAATGAAGAATTATTCTTGTGTCCCTAGCTTAGAAGACCTAGATCGGAGCGAGCCTCTCACCTGAGATCCAGAACCCTTGCGCGAGCTTCTCCGAATGTACATGTGCGAGCCAAAACAGAAAAATACGACACATAGAAAAATTGCATGAATGAAAATCTCATGAGAAAATGTGTGCAAATGATCTTGGGGTCACTTCTATTTATAAATTTGTGAGGGAACTCTTGGGGCTTTGACTGAATCCACATGTGTTGAGGCCGACCCATAAAATAATAAAATAATTCATAACTTAACTTCTTCTTAACCAATTGGAGTGATCTATAGGTCGATTTTAGTCCTCTTGAAAATGGAAATCTAATGAAATTATAATCGTTACCATATGATCTATCAAAAGTGGAATTTGACTCTAGTTTCAAAAATTAACAAAAGAAGTACAAAGAAAAGGAATATCAGTGTGAAAGACTAGAAGCTGAAAGTGGAAAGAAGTATTAGCGAGATAAGCAAGAAAGAAAGATATCAAAACCAACAGTTGAAAGTGGAACAAAAGAATGTTCCGAGAAAAGCCTCATCACCAAGAAGATCATTCACACCCTTGAGAGAAGTTATATACTTCATTTGTAAAGAAAATGGACACGTGGCAACATATTTCAAAAGCATGTAAAGAAGATGCAATAAGATAGAAATCCCTATCAAGCAAACAACCAAGGAATACTAACTTCATCACGAAGATCATCTTTAGTCAGGTATAACAATTCCCTTTGTGGCTATTTCTTCTCATGCGATGAATTTTTCCATAAGGTTGTTGATTGCAGGTTTTATGAAAAGAGGAGTAGGAATGTGGGGCATAGTAACAACAAAAGATATGCGTATTTTCCCCTATTCCTTTTACACATAGGTGTTATGTGTGTGAAAATATTTTCCATATGGCTAAATATTACAAGCTACCCAGGTTCATAAGGACATCCACTCAAAAAGTAAAGATCATTCAAAGGAAACCAAACAAGAAGAAAAAAAGAGATACATATGCTAGAAATAATCCCATAAAAGTTTGGAGGAAGATGGAGCAACAAGAGGCTTTGAGGAGAAACTAAGGACTGCATGGCATCAATGGGAGCATATGGAAGCATCATGATCATGCAAGAATAAAATTTGAAGTAGTATGTGTGGATAGATATGCATGATATGAAGGATGTGCATAAGATAAATGGGATCTACATGAGGTTTGGATTCTTGTTTTTCATTTCTGGTTTATCCTTGTTTTAGTTTGATAGTTGTTGGTTCAACCTCATATGATTATTATAAGCATTAAAGAAGTTGTTCATTGAAACCCTAATAATAATCTTGAAGACATGAAAACCAAACATATGACCCCATGTGAATGTTAAATGTTTAAATTTGATGCGAGTTAGGATTATCCCAGTTCATTTGATTGATGAATTTATTTCCATATATGTGACAAATTGTGTGGGTGCCTTTGAGTACCTATTACTTACATCATATATTGGCAGGATGTCGTTTTTGCCAAATTTTATGACAATTTTTGTTTGTTGATGAATATCCTCTTGATGTTGATCATAAGATGAAATTAATTTTATGTTAATTGGTGCTTATCGCTGAAGAAATGTCACATGTTCGTAAGTGAGTATTTTGTTTAGTAGACCAACAAAGTGTTGGAATTATGTAATATTCCCTTTTTTCTAAATGTCCTCAATTAAGTGTTCATTCCAGGATTGAATAGAAATTCCAGAGATTGAATGAAGGGGTATTCACCAGATGTGTCACCTTCTTAGGGAAGTGTGAGATCCAGAGGCTATCTAGCCCTTTTCAGACTCTGTCTATAGAGCTTCTTGAAGAATCCCACTCAAAAGTGAGCTAAAACAATATGCAAACACATACATGAGCATACCATGAAGAGACAGTGTTTTAGATGGACATATAGCCAAGAATAATGTATAGCAGCAAAGAGTGTACAAGTCTTGAGGAAACAACCTCTCAAGAAAGGCAATGCAAGCCTCAATAATACATGTATATGAATATGAAGGAGCAGGGCTATTTTTGCATAAACCCAAGCTATGAGGACGCAGTTTATAAGAGGTACTGATCCATAATAACTGAAAGATATGACATTATATGGCTCAAATACACTAAGGGAGCAAAGCTCTAACCCTTAGAAGCACAAACACATCAATCCTTTAGAGGATTGGCTGAAATATACAAAATGGAAAAAATGTCGGAGTTGTTGGGCAGCTGCTGCAACTCAAATCTGGATCTCAATAGAGAAGGCTGAATAAGATGAAAGATCTGAAGTAGACCCTCTCCAATGGGCTCCAAAGTGGAAGGCTAATCCTTACACGTGAAATCTCGCCCTCCAATCAATCTGTAAACCCATGCAGAAATTGCACTATAAAAATAACGCAGTTACTGGAGAAAACTGTGCAGTAGGGGCAAGAATATGAGTTGGCCTGATGCCAAGATCTGCAAATGAGCTCTAAAGCTTCCAAAGCCAAGAAAGACTCTCCCTCTGAAAAACACGCAATGGAAGAGGTGTTGTGGAGTCTCCACGGCAACACCCTACAACACAGTATTACGTTGTTGCAGCAATAACGTTGTGGAGGAGTTATGAATACGTTGCTCCACTATGAAAGCCACACACCAATTCTCCTGCAAAATAATAATGGAACAACCTCACCCGAGCAGGCACTCAAAGTCCCCCGGGGTTGAGGGTGAGATCTCTGAACGGAGACACTCGGTGCACTAAACAGTGTTGCAGACTAGTTAAACAACCAGCGTGCTCAAGAAGTCGAAATGACCAGCTCAATATCATAAACATATGCATGAATCATAATGGCTCTCCTCCTCTTCATATATAGCAAGTGAAGGTTCTCCATGGGCCCTACTTCGAATTAGGGTTTCCCTTCCTCTAGAAGCTTCTCTCCTACGTTGTCATGTAGTGCTTTCCACCTCATAACTTGCGCTGGTTGACTTGGTCAACCCTCTTTGCAAATATCTCCTTTCACACATAAGGATGTGAAATCTGGTTCCATGACAAATCCCTTTTCATACTAGAGGGATTTTATTTATGTTTTTATTATCTTTGGGCCTTCTTACCCAATTATTCATCTCCTAAATGAATTTAGACAATATTTAATGTTCCAATTTATTGAAGAAAAAATTGGAACATTACAGTCCTCCCCTCCCAAATGTTGCTTGTCCCCAAGCAACTGCAAGGATAGAACTGGAAAATCTCCACTCAAGGCATGGAGTCTAAAATATGATGAGGAATATCTTCCTCATGTGGGTCCTCCATCCCTAGGCAATCATCCAAACAAAATGAGCCACCTCCCAACAAGGCAACTCCTGAAAATCTCCTTCCACCTCAAGCTCCGGAAATGAAGGTGGGCTGAAAACCTGAATTTGGCAAGCATCATAGCTTACCCCATGCTGTCCTTCTCTCCACCCATGACAAGTGTAGAGTGTGCTGATCCTGGGCTGCAATGTATTGCCCTCAAATGGCAACATGAAGAAAAATCCTCCAAAGAGTTCTCCTCCAGCAATGAAGAACAAGTTGGCCCAAAATATTTCATCCATGATGAATAGGACATGTTCATCATAAAATATCCAAATGAGAAGTTTGCTGTAGGTTTTACATGATGATACAGGATGCAAACAATATCTCACGAGGATACATCGCAGTTCCATCCAGTGCAACTTCAGAAAATTACATGGCAAGCAATGTACATGATTCATCGCATCTACTAAAGGATAGTAAATGGCTGAATGTAACAATAATACATGTTCAAGCACTTGCCCATGGCTATACAATGGATGAATATCAATCTTATGGCCCACCTCAAAAGAGAACAAACATTTGGCTGTGGTGGCCATATCTCCTCTCATGCTCCCATTAGAACATGTAGTGCAGAAATTGTGAGAATTCTTCCCACTCAAGGACACATCCAGCTCATGTGTTTCCCTCATAATCAAGCCTCCCATACAAATCTGATCTATATCAGCAAATGAAGACATGATTAGCAGCAAAATGAAGAAAATGCTGAAGGTCACAAGTGATGCAAGAAGGTACCAACAGCTTTCCCAGTAGTGATAGCGCAGTTTTACAAGTTGCTGCTTGATAAAAGTACATGGCAAAATGTTTCTTTTTACATGGTTAATCATGCATGTCTTTATATGATACATGCTATAGTGCAGCAACTGAACATACATGTGGTGATTAAACATTTTCCCAAGGCCACAAAAGAGATGGCTACCTCCGTCATGTAGATTGGTCCAATACAATTCATGGAGCAATTTGACAAGATTGCCCTCTTGTGAAGCAATGCACTGCATAAGAATGGTAAGAGTGTGCAAATCAATGAATGAATAAGCAAACTTCTCATCATATGTTGGAAGTAAGATGGTACATGAGTCCTCCATAATGTTTTGGCATGCTATGAAGAAGAATGAACCATGTGCTGCAAGAAGATAATCCTCCTTATGCTTGGAAACCCAAGTCAAGAAGAATATTCCATAGATGTCTCTATCATCATTACCTCCTCTTTGTTCATCAAGTGCAATAAATATGAAATGATCCTAGGACCTATGGGTTATGGATCCTCCACATTTCCGCTGGGCACACTTCATCCATACGGTTCTGCTCCAAAGTGACAGCGCTGTGAGCTTATGCAAATAAGCCTCTGTCAATACCAAACTCTGTTCTTTGACATGCTCCTTGTCAAAGATCCCTCTAATAATGCTGCAACAAATATTGAATACTCCCCAAGATGGAAGAGCTCCCAAATCATCAAAGACCAAAGAGATAATGCCATCTCCTCTTCCTGCAACATCATGCAAAGTGTGAGAGCAAATCTGCTCTTGCTCTCCCAGAAACAGGCAAAGCAACAAGACATTTTGCTGCCTCCCCATACCTCCATCATACCGATCATGTGATGAAGACATGATGAATGATATGAGTATCATATCAACACCATGCATCCATACTCTATGCTGCTCAATGATGTAAGTATCCATCCTCTTACTCTTAGGAAGAGTGTTTGCCAAGTGATGGCCAAACTCTTTCAAGAGTAACTAGCGCAGCCAAGCCTCCTGCTTCCCAGTATCATAGATCTGCAAGTAGCCTCCTAGCTCCTTGCTCATCAACCAAATCCACTCAATCACTTGTGGATGCCTCCTTCTTCTTCTCATCTTGGTACTCCTCCCATGAGGGCTATCATCCTCCCAAATCAAATTCCTGTCTTTGCACTTCATGGGATTTTGAAATGCAATCTTCTCAAGGATCAATGAGACCCTATCAAGACCCAAATAGGTGGTAGGAAAAAACCTCCCATCATGATGTGTATGGCTCAAGGAATTTCCAACACAAGCATGAGAGATGTTATCCATCCTAAGATGTCCTCCATCTTCTATCTGCTCTTGTGAGAAAGGAAGAAAATCTTTGCACTCCATGGTGTGTAGAAGTGCACCTCTGATGAGATCTCTCCTTGAGACCTCCCTTTTATCAATAGTCTTCCAAAACCAATGAGGTCTTGGATCTGAAAGTAGAAGTTCCTCTTTGAGCTAAGAGGAGCTCATTGAGAAAGTGTCATCTTGAAGGGAGAAAGGGTTTCTTACTCCAAGATGTCTACCATCAATCTTCAAGGCTTCAAACCCCAACCTCCAATGTGATGTACAATCCAACAATGGCTCATGAGAATGATGGTTTGATTCCTTCTTGAGTGTTTCCATGTTGCACAGTGAAATGCAACCAAGCTGCTCTATAGTAGCAATGGGATTTGACCCTTGTTCATGCAAAATTAAATCTCCACATTGATCAAAATAATTTGCTGCAACAATGGAATGTGGAAATCTTTTCATACCTTGATGTGCATTTGGAACTTCTTGCAGGGCTGCAAGAGTCCCTTCCTCAAAAGTGTTGGCTGCCCCAACTGTTGATGCATGCGGCTGCTCCTCCATGAGTGTGACAGCGTTATCACAAGCCTCCTCAAGAGGTGATGTGACCTTTTCTTTCTTTTCTCTTTCTCCATCAAAGGTTTGGATCAACCTTTGAGTGAACTCTGCAAAAGTCTTCACCCTTGCATGGCTCAAGTGGCTGCACCACCAATCATAGGCTTCACCCTCCAAGTGCAGCGCTGAGATTTCAACAGCTTCTTTCCCTGCTACAAGATGTAGTAGGAAAAATGCCTCCAACTTTCTCACCCAAGTTCTTGCATTAGATGACCCATCAAAGGTAGACAACAGAAATCTATTGCCTTTGATTTATTTTCTGCTACATGGTCTCTTCTCTTCCTTCAACTGGATGAAATGAGGAAAATCTAGAGTCTCCCTGAAGGCTCTAGGTTGAGATCTATACTCAACAAGGTAATCACTGAGGATCTGATGATCCAAGTATCTTCCATGCTCAATATCTTCTTCTTGATGAGAATAGGAAGTGCATGGTACTTCCTCTTCTTTTTCTTCAATCTTCTTGACCTCCTCAAAGGTGGATGCATCTCCTCTGGATCTAAAAATAGATGAGAATAAACTCATCTTTTTCAACGTTCTGATCTTCTTGGGTTTAGACTCACAGGCTGAGCCAAGAAAGCTGCTACCACCCGAAGACTCGGACACTACCCCGGTCATCACGGGTGACCCCTACGTCATACTGGGTGTAACCACATGCTTCCCATGATCCTGTGTGTGCCCCTCATGCTCCAAGTGCGAGGTAGCCATCTTGATGGCTTCCCCCTCCGTTATTCGATCAAGATGGGAAGAGGTATCCAACTTTCCCCCCCCCCGATCTCGAACCGTGAAATCAGTGGATCCCTCATACGTGGGAAAAGGTGTCCTCCCAGTGGTACGCTGCAACTCTGAACTCTGCGTGCTAGATCCCCCACTATTCCTTCCACCTTCATCCTGCCTGAGCTGACAGTAATCTTTGAAGGGCAAAGCTGCTCT
Source organism: Pinus albicaulis (assembly GCA_034641835.2). Lineage (NCBI taxonomy): Eukaryota > Viridiplantae > Streptophyta > Pinopsida > Pinales > Pinaceae > Pinus > Pinus albicaulis. Next base: position 10,010 of record JAXQQM020059856.1, on the reverse strand, counting down.
GAAGTCTTCCCCCATGGACTGCCATTTGCGGAAATAATCTCCAAAGGGTATATGATCATGCCGCCTCCCTTTCTCACTCGGTACTGGAGGTAAGAATGTAGGCATCGTGATCCTGGTTGGTCTACTGAAGGCTAGTAAGCTGGTCATACTGTTGGGAGACCCCCATATTTGTCACCTCTACAACCTCCGGTGGGTAAGATTTTGCCTACCCTCTTTGTTCATAGAAAAATGTCCCCACGGTTTCTCTTCCAGCGTCATAGACAACTAGCTCCACAGGCTGAGCCAGATCTATGCTCTGATACCACAGTAATATTCCTTTTTCAGAAATGTCAGCAATCAACAATCTATTCCAGAGATTGACTGAGAGGGCATTTACCGGATGTGTCACATTCTCCAGGAAGTGTGAGATCCGGAGGCTATCTGGCCCTTTTCAGACTCTATCTATAGAGCTGCTTGAAGAATCCCACTCAAAAGTGAGTTACAGCAATATGCAGACGCATACATGAGCATACCATGAAGAGACAGCGTTACACAATGAGCTGTGAGACAAGAAGATGAACATATAGCCAAGAATAATGTATAGCAGCAAAAGAGTGTACAAGTCTTGAGGAAACAACCTCTCAAGAAAGGCAATGCAAGCCTCAATAATACATGTACATGAATATGAAGGAACAGTGCTATTTCTGCATCAACCCAAGCTATGAGGACGCAGTTTATAAGAGGTACTACTCCATATCACATAATAACTGAAAGATATGACATTATATGGCTCAAATACACGAGGGGAGCAAAGCTCTAACCCTTAGAAGCACAAACACATCAATCCTTCAGAGGATTGGCTGAAATATACAAAATGGCAAAAATGTCGGAGTTGTTGGGCAGCTGCTGCAACTCAAATCTGGATCTCAATAGAGAAGGTTGAATAAGATGAAAGATTTGAAGTAAACCCTCTCCAATGGGCTCCAAAGTGGAAGGCTGATCCTTACACTTGAGATCTCACCCTCCAATCAATCTGTAAAACCCCGCAGAAATTGCACTATGAAAATAACGCAGTTACTGGAGCAAACTGCGCAGTAGGGGCAAGAATATGAGTTGGCCTGATGCCAAGATCTACAAATAAGCTCTAAAGCTTCCAAACTGATCCTCCAAAGGCAAGAAAGACTCTCCCTCTGAAAAACAAGCAATGGAAGAGGTGTTGTGGAGTTTCCATTGCAACACCCTACAACACAGTATTATGCTGCTGCAGCAATAACATTGTGGAGGAGTTTATGAATACGTTGCTCCACTATGAAAGCCAAACGCCAATTCTCCTGCAAAATACTGATGGAACAGCCTCACCCGAGCAAGCACTCGAAGTCCCCCGGGGCTGAGGGTGAGATCTCCGAACGGAGACACTCGGTGCTCTAAACAGTGCTACAGACTAGTTAAACAACCAGCGTGCTCAAGAAGTCGAAATGACCGGCTCAATATCAAAAACATATGCATGCATGGCAATAGCTCTCCTCCTCTCCATATATAGCGAATGAAGACTCTCCATGGGCCCTACTTCGAATTAGGGTTTCCCTTCCTCTAGAAGCTTCCCTCTTACGTTGTCATGTAGTGCTTTCCACCTCATACCCTGCGCTGGTTGACTTGGTCAAACCTCTTTGCAAATATCTCCTTTCACACATGAGGGTGTGAAATCTGGTTCCATGGTTGATCCCTTTTCATACTAGAGGGGTTTTTATTATCAATTGGGCCTCCTTACCCGATTTATTCATCTCCTAAATGAATTTAGACAAAAATTAATGTTCACCTTATTAGAAGAAAAATTTGGAACATTACAAATTATAATTTTTATAGAGGATATTGGGGATATATTGTTGTGAAATTATCTGAAATTGGCTTATTGTAGGTGTTTGTTGATGTTTTCAGTTGGAAAATTCAAGATAACATATGCATTGGATTTTTGTACAACTAGGGTTTGTGTTGGGCCCTACTATTGTTACCCTTTTCCACACCATATCTTACTATTTTTACCATAACCTATCCTACTTTACCCTTTTTTTGTACCCTGAAACCTCCCTATATTGACTAAATTATGTTATTCTATAGTGGAGGTAAGAATCACTAATCAAGGATGTTTTCACATATCTTTGGTTAATTTAAGTAGGTATTAAATGAATTTATATTTCTTGACTGATTTATAGATGGGATTCCTAAATATAGGGATGACAATTGAGTACATGGACAGGTCATCAAGGACCCAACACCCAGTGCAACGAATACATCAAGCAACCATTTTGTACTTAGTTCAGTACTTCGTTTGGTACTCTACTCCAGGTTCGGTACCAGTCAACTGTCGGCATCCCGAAGATAGCTTATCTTGTTTGTGGGCTTGGTTTTGGTTATCTCAGTCCAAATATAGTGTCACAAATGAAACAATGCATATTCGATGAGGATGAAGTGATCCTACGGATTTAGCTCGACTTAAATTTGTCCATATCACATAAGTATTTAATTTTCTCGGTCACTTTGTTGTAATCAATTTTCAGGCCTTAATTTTTTAAAAAGGCCCAATGTTTGTATGAGAGGTCACATGTGCATAATGAACCAATGATGAGAGGATTGTGACTAAACAAAATTTGAATTTGTTTTTTTTTAAGTATTGAAACTCTTGGACTCATGTTTTATTGAAAGTTTTAATATAATAGTTTCAACTTCCATATATATTTGTGGATTTATGTCTTCGTGATCCGTAGGTTACTGAGTTAAGTTAAACTTGTTTCAGTTCATGGAAAGGGCCCACCACAGAAATCAGCCAAGTTTTGTAACGATTTTTGGTTAAGTAGAAGGTGTTTTGAATTCCCTTTTTAAAGGTGAATCGTACTATTTTTCGAACTTTCCTTTTGTTGGTAATTTCCAGAATTTATGTACTTAGAACCGTACTTGAATTTCATTTTAAAACTCTCGTAGATTTGAAGGTTATCATAATTGGATAGATGTTCATTGAGTTTTTGTGAGTCTGTAAATAATATTCATAGGTATTTTCTGCAACTATTGATTTCTTTAGTTGGTATCAAGAATCTGTAATACGCTTCAGTTTAGGACATATTTATGAAGGACGAGTTCTTACTGTTTTAAATTGAATCCTTTGTTCTAAATTAAATGACTCGATCATGTGTGGATATGTATGTCTTTGGCAAGGAACTCTGGTAGCTAATGTTCAGGAATGTTTGTGAGATTTGATTAGGACCTATGTGCCATTTATTTTACTGGGAACAATGTGTGTTAAACATTTGGATAACAATGTGTCATTTACTTAGTTAAGAAACAATGTGCTAATTATTGAATGAAACACCATGTCATCCATTTGATTCCATAGTTAATTTTGAGTTAGATTTATCGATTTCAAATTTGAAAGCCTTGTGTTATTTTCTCAATTGCTTGCTTAATTTCAATTGGATTTGTTAAATAGGAAATAATATGAATGATTTTTCAAAAACATTGTTGAGTTTATATTTCAATTTCTAGCACCCTGGGGTTGGTTTCATATAGTGATTTCTGAATGGAATGAATTTTTAATTTGAATTGAGGAAACGGCTTGTGATGTTGTTAATTTTGCTTTTGAAAGAATATTTAGCTAGTTGCACAATAATTAAGGATAAATTAGTAATTTGGATTAGATGAAATTAAGGAGTGTAATAGGCTTCTTCACTTCAGCAAATTTCGATGTGACTATTTTAAATTAGGAACAAAGTTTGGTTATTATGCACTTAAATTCATACTAAGTTAGCATAGGATAAATTTAGATATGAACTGTAATGCCTTGCAACTCAAATCTTATGAACTTTACTTTACAATTTTAAATTTAGGTAATTCAACGACATATTAAAACCCTAACATTTTTGGCATCGTTGCAAGGGAGGTCCAAACGTTCCAAGTAATATCTTTTTAATATTTATGTGTGTGATAAGGATTTTTGTAGGGAAATCATAGGGCGAAGAGTGTATGGTAATATGTGAGTGAAGAGCCACATGCCCACTATGGTGGGGTTGCTCCAAAGTCTGGTTGTATTTAGTAATTTTTTGTTGTGGTTTTTTTCTTTCTTATTGTTGGGTGTGTGTTATATTATTTCCATGATTAGAATCAGGCGCGAAGCAGGTGGTGCGAGAGGGGCAGTAGGTCCCAATAGTCCCCCTGCACGAGGTCTGGGGCAGCGCATGTTTTTTTTTGGACCCTAGATTAGGTGGGCGGACTTGCCTATGGTTTTGTGCATGGGTTTGCATATGGTTTTGGGCATGATGTTTTTCTACTCTTGGTATTTTTTAGATCCATTCAAGGGAACTAAGGTTATGTTCTAATCCATGGTTAATGGATTGGAGTTTATCAATGCTTCAACATGTATATATATGTGTTGTAACACTAAAAGGAATGTAATGAAAAATCAAGTTGGTAGTCCTGGTTTGCAATCTAGGGAAAAATATTTGTGTATATATGTTTTATGTGTTATGCTCTTGCAAATGTTATTTTATATTTTTAAGCATTCGTTTGTAAATAATTTTTATACAAGGTTAAAACCTACATTTGGTATCAGAGTTGTTTCATCTTCAAGGGGATGCCTTTTCTGTTGAGGGGTTTTTTTCTCGAGCCTATGGTAGACCCTATTCAATGGGATATCTGCGGGATCGATCACTGTGGTGAAAGAATATGGCGAGCAGTGGAAAGATAGAGATCGAGAAATTTAATGGTCATAATTTTGAGTTGTGGAAGCTCAAGATGGAGGATCTACTGGTGGATAAATATTAGTGGATCACGGTAGATCCAGGTACTAAACCAATGACAATGTGAGATGAAGATTGGGCGAAGTTTGATCTAAGGCAAAGAGAAAAATATGTTTGTGGGCATTTCAACATTCGATATTGTTGAATGTATCTCGGGAAGCTACATCGAAGACTTTTAATTTCAGGGTCAAGTTAGGGACTTTGTACCAATCTAAGTCTTTGGTGAATAATGAATTATGTAGAAAAATTTGTATGGACCCTGGAGAAAGTGGCATCGGTATCTCGGTGACAAAGCATCTGAACGCCTTCAATACTGTGGTAAGTCAGCTGTCATCTGTTGATATTAAAATATCAGATGAAGATAAGTGCATCAATTTGTTGTGTTCTCTACCAAATTCGTGGGATAGTCTGGTTATTGCAATAGGTAGCAATACAACTACCTTGAATTTTGATGACATTGTCTCAGCCTTGCTGTCGGAGGAAATGAGACGGAGAAATATGGAGGGTCAGAAAGGAGATGCCTTATCTGTACGAGGAAGGTCCCAAAACAGAAACAAGAATAAGGTTTCGAGTGGGAGATCCAAATCTAGAGGGATATCTAAATCTCCTGGAAAGTTTGTAAAGGTATGCTGGAAATGCGGAAAGGAAGGGCACTACAAAAAGGAGTGCAGATCTAAAGCTCCTGAGAAAGGAAAGGGATCTGATGATGCTCCTTCTGCAGAGGCAAAAACCACCTCGGATGAAGGTGGGTATGTGTATTTGGCTTCTTCTTCAAATACACATGTAGATCATGAGTCATGGTTGATTGACTCAGGTGCATCCTTTCACTTCACTCCCCATAGGGAGTGGTTCTGCGAGTATGAGAAATATGATGGTGGTGATGTCTTCCTAGGGGATGATAGGAAGGCTAGAATCATCGGACGTGGAAAGGTCAAGCTGAAGCTGCAAGGTGGAAGGATTAGAACACTTCCTGGTGTTCTGCATATTCCTGCATTGGCCAGAAATATGATTTATGTAAGCAAGATGGATGATGCAGGTGTAAAAACAGTGTTCGAGAAAGATGCCTGCAAGATGGTTCGGGGAGCACTGGTATTAATGCGGGGAGTTCAGACTGGAACTCTGTACAAGTTACAAGGTAGCACAGTTATTGATGGGTGTAACAGTTCTGTGGTTCCTGAAAGTGGGACGGAAAGCCTAGCTGTGTCTGGAGAAAAGACCATGCTATGGCATCAAAGGCTTGGACATATTAGAGAGAAGGGCCTTCAGATACTGCATAGAAATGGTATGGTAGAAGGTATGTCTAATTTCTCTCTGGATTTCGATTTCTGTGAACATTGTGTATATGGGAAGCAGAATCGGGTGAGTTTTCCTTCTAGTGCTAAGAGGGTGAACAAGATATTAGAACTTGTGCACAGTGATGTGTTTGGACCTGTGTCAGTTCCATCACTGGGAAAGTCTGTGTACTATGTTTCATTCATAGATGACTTCTCAAGGAATATATGGATATATTTCTTGAGGAAGAAATCTGAAGTCTTTGACAAATTTAAAGAATTTAAGGCTCTGGTGGAAAACCAGACAGAGAAGAAGATAAAGGCATTGAGGACAGATAATGGTGGGGAGTTCTGCAAGAAGGAATTTGAAGAGTTCTGTAAGAAGTGTGGTATAGCACGGCAGAAGACTACTCCATAAACACCTCAGCAAAATGGAGTTGCAGAAAGAATGAATAGAACACTGATGGAAAAGGCAAGAAGCATGCTCAGTGGTACCGGGTTAGGACAAGAATTCTGGGTAGAGGCAGTGGAGACTGCATGTTACTTAGTTAACATATCACCTTCATCAACGTTGGAGGATAAGACCCCACATGAGGTATGGACTGGTAAGAAACCCTCTATTTCACATCTAAGGGTATTTGGATGTGATGCATATGTACATGTTCCAAAGGAGAAAAGGACCAAGTTGGATAATAAATCTGAAAGGTGCATCTTTATCGGGTATAAGGATGGTTTAAAAGGTTACAAGCTTTGGAACCCGGAAACAAGGAAGGTTGTGTACAGCCGAGATGTGGTGTTTAGAGAGGTGAAAGATGTTGTTAAACATGAAATCATACCAAAGGAACCTGAGAAGATAGAGTTTGAGCTAAAGGAGGATGAATCAGACTCTACAGTAGAAGAAGATTCAAAAGAGGAAGAGCCACAAACTCCAGCTTTGAGAAGATCAGTTCGGGAAAGAAGGCAACTAGAAAGGTATAGTCCATCTGCTTTCTGTTCAGGTTTTGCCTTAACTATAACTGATGATGACCCCAGAACTGTCAGGGAGGCAGTAGATTCAGAGGATGGAAAACTCTGGAAGGAGGCCATGGTTGATGAAATGGCATCCTTGCACAAAAATGAGGCATGGGATCTGGTGGAGTTGCCGGCTGGAAGGAATCCCATTGGGAGAAAATGGGTGTTTAAGAAGAAGATGAATGTAGAAGGCAAGGTGGAGAAATACAAAGCTCGGTTGGTAGCGAAAGGTTATTCCCAGGTGCCGGGAATTGATTTTGGTGATATTTTTTCTCCTGTTGCCAAAGTTATTTCTATTAGATTACTTTTATCTGTTGCTGCTGCATTTGATTTTGAGATAGAACAGATGGATGTGAAGACAACATTTCTTCACGGGGATCTAGAAGAGGAGATCTACATGAAGCAACCTTAAGGCTTTATGGTGAAGGGTAAGAAAGAACTGGTATGCAGGTTGAAGAAGTCTCTGTATGGGTTAAAACAGTTACCAAGGATGTGGTATCAGAAATTTGATACCTATATACGAGGACTTGGCTTCACTAGAAGCAAGGAGGATCACTGTGTTTATTTTAAATTAATTGGTGACCATGTTATTTATTTGGTCTTGTATTTGGATGATATGTTGTTGATTGGAAATGACAAATAAATTATCCAAGATTTGAAGACCCAACTATTCTCCAAATTTGACATGAAGGATATTGGTGCTGCAAACTATATTTTGGGCATGGAAATTAAGAGAGATCGGGCAAAGAGGAAGCTCTGGTTAAACCAGAGGAAGTATGTCGAGACTATATTGCAGAGGTTCAATATGCAGGATAGTAAATCGGTGAAGGTTCCTATTCCTGTAGGTGTAAAGTTGTCTGCTGAACAGTGTCCCAAGACACAAGAAGAAGAGGAGTATATGTCCCGTGTTCCATATGCAAGTGCAGTGGGTAGCTTGATGTATGCAATGGTCTGTACTAGACCAGACATTGCACATGCAGTGGGAGTATTGAGCAGGTTTATGTCAAACCTAGGGAAGGAGCATTGGACAACAATGAAGTGGGTTTTCAGATATTTACGTGGCACTAGTGATTATGGCTTGTGCTACCAGGGAAGACCAGGATTGGAAAGAATGTTGGACATTCGTGGTTTTGTTGATGCAGACTGGGCTGGAGATCTGGACCAAAGAAGATCTACAAGTGGGTGTGTGTTTAGCCTATTTGGAGGTGCAGTCAGTTGGATGAGTAAAAGACAGTCTGTAGTGGCGCTTTCAACTACAGAGGCAGAATACATAGCAGCCACTCATGCAAGCAAGGAATTAGTTTGGTTGCAGAGATTGTGTTCAAGTATGGGGTTGGTACATCAAGCTATAAGGATAGACTGTGATAGCCAAAGTGCAATTTTCTTGGCTAAGAACCATGCTTATCATTCAAAGACAAAGCACATTGATGTTCAATATCACTTTGTTAGAGATATGGTTGAGGCTAAAAGGGTGTTGCTGGTAAAGGTGGACACTTTGAAGAATTTTGCAGATGCATTGACGAAGTCTGTGAGCACTCAGAAGTTCTCTTGGTGTAGAGAAACAATGGGTGTTGAAGAATTGGCCCAATGACTAAGCTCTCCTGTGGCCCCCTGTGGAAAGAAAACAACAAGTGGGATAATGTTGTGTGTGTTATATTTTTTGCATGATTAGAATGAGGTGTGAAGTGGAGGTGTGAGGGGGCGATTACTCCCTTTCGCTTATGCCGAGCATAACACGGGGTCATAGGGGGCTGTAGGGCTTCCCCGTCTGGGGACTGGTGGTGGGGCCTACCAAAGAAATTTATTTGTAATTTGTTGTGGTGGGTGGACCCACCCATGGTTTTTTTCATGGGTTTGCACATGGTTTTGGGGCATGATGGTTTTCGGCCCCTGGTATTTTGTAGATCCGGTCAAGGGAACTACGGTTATGTTCTAATCCAGGGTTAATGGATTGGGGTTTATGTATGCTTCAGCATGTATATATATATATGTGTTGTAACAATAAAAGGAATATAATGAAAAATCAAGCTGGTCGTCCCAATTTGGGATCCAGGGGAAAATCTCTGTGTTTATCTGTTTTATGTTTTATGCTCTCGCTATTGTTTATTTTCTGTTTTTAAGAATTTGTTTGTAGATAATTTCTGTACAGGGCTGAAATCACAAAATATTGTCATCAGATCTTGGATGATCTTTATATTCCATAGACTATTGTATTATTCAGATTGGTTTAATATAACGAATATTTGGTTTTACATTATTGTAAAATATTTTTTGAAAATTGTGTATACTTGTGCATATGTGATTTACTGATTTATATTTTCCATTGTACAAAGTAGTTCTTGTTGAGATTCTTGGTTTGGTAGCGTCAATGATTTTAATACTATAACCTAGACCCAAGATCGTGGAAATTCAACACTTTGGCCTCTTCTTGTAACCTAGAAACCCTATAATTTCACACATGTGAGAGAAATAAATCCCAAAAACAAGATATTTGTGTTCTTCCTTGCCTTTGATACCTTCGCCTCTCATTTTTTGCTTCTTGCAACTACAAATCAAACTTTTTCTTGAGATATCAAACTTATGATGAGATGTCCCCAAATGAGTTGAAATGCTCGCTATATAGCCTCTCAAGGGGTCAAATTCTCTTAACTTTAAATTCTGGGTCAACTTGTAATTTTGAGTTTCCCAAACTTTCTAGACTCAGAAATATTATTTTTACAATTACAAATTTCCCAGAAGGGTCTTATAAACATGATGTTGACTCCTTTGACTCATGATAATAAATTCTTAGATACAAAAAACCATAGAAGCACAAAGAAAATGCTTTTACCTAAAAGACCATCAATAATGAGCATGAAACCCATGCTTTAAATAATACATTTTTACTTTTCTTCTTCTTGTTTGTTACATAGGATATATATATTGAAATGAGTACAACAATTATGAAGACAAAAACTAGTTACAT
>JAXQQM020061468.1:0-50585 GCA_034641835.2 Pinus albicaulis | reverse complement strand
ATCGAAGGTGGTCAATTAGAAGTTAACTCAATCGGAGGTGACTCAATCGGGGTTATCTCAATCACATCGGAGGTTTGTAATCAGGGAAGGGTCAATCGGAGGTGGTTTAATCGCATCAGAGTTTTACGGTGAAAGGGAATTTTACAATGTGATTATGCAATAGGATCAGGGGAAAAGGAATTACAATGAAAAACTTTTAAAATTATATGAAAAGGTAAATTTACATAGTCTAAGGGACAAATGGGAAAAGGGGTAAGATTAGACTTTTGTGGACTTTTGTTCACTTAGGCATATTTTCCAATCCAGAAGTCATTTTTGGGAGTATAATATACCATTGGAGAGCTCTTTCCGGGGTCCTTCTGATGAACATACTTAGAACATGATCTTACATTGAAAATATTGTGGAAAACACCTCTGAAAGGTAGGGAGGTGGCTTTGTGGAGATAGCAGCTTCTGAAGTTCAACTTATTACATATAAAGACATAAAATTACATAAGAGATGATAATAAAAGAAAAGTACCATGTTTTCACCTCAAAACATGTTTTGAGGTGACAATTACATCAAGCTCAATAGAAAAACTCTTTGATTTTTCCAGATACTGTGCCTTTGAGTTTATTTTTCCTCCTCATGACCTTGTTGATACTTATTGACACTTGACTCATTAATTTGACCATGATGAGACCCTAGAACCTAATGAGACCAACCCTATGACCTACTAACATGACTTACAGAGTGAAAGTGACTCAAAAGTGAAGACCATAGAGAGGGGAATCAACAAATTTCACATCAGGGAAAAATGATGAAAGACCACTACCATCAATGAATCCATGACCTAATGGAATGGTGAAGATTTATAGTATGGGACTCCTAATATGCAAATGCAAAAGAGTAAGTTTGATCACTGATGGCAGTATGACAAGACTGACACTAACATTAGCTCCAATGGGGATGGTAGCTCCTAGGAGGTGCCAAGAACACCGTAGACCAAGTATCCTTGTCCATTGGGCAAATATGGTCAAAATACTGGAAACTGACACAACGCAGACTGACTCTGATTATGACTGAAAACTTAAACTAAAACTAGCAAAATTTACACATACCATTCAAGTTTTATAGCCTTCACCTCGAGCCCCAAACTTCAATGACTGTGTACTTGAAATCTGACCAACAATGACATGGTATATACAATGATTATGACATATTTTTTTATTCATTATCTTCAACAGTGATAGTGCTTCAAAAGCCTACCATTCACTGGTCCTCAGGGGAAATCTTGGCTGTCCATCTCTGAGAGCAAGAAAGAATTTTGTCCCCTATATGCTGAAATTTTATATGGTCCTTTCCATAATTTGTCAAACTTACCATGCTTCCCTTTTTCCTCGTTTTGTGCATCCCATATCAACACCACATCGTCCAACTGAAACTTTTCTGCTTTGGTCTTACAGTCATATATTTTCTTTATCTTCTCTTGCAACTGAATAGAATTCTGAGAAGCTTCCTCTCGTGTCTGCTGAAGGTGGATCATTTGATTGATCCTTCACTGATTATCATCTTCTTCACTGCCAGCCTCTTGCAATAATCTCATGACCAGAAATGTGAGTGATGTAGGAAAAACAGCGTCAGCACCATAAACCAATTCAAACAGTGACATACCTATGTATTTCTTATTGCTGACTCTATCTCCCCATAATGCGTTGATGAGATTTCGATGCCAATTCCTCTTATTTGCTTCCAGCATTTTCTTGATTATGTTTGTTAGAGATTTATTCGATGATTCTGCCAGGCTGTTGTCTTGTGGGTAGTATGTTGTCAAATGGCCCAAAATAATATTGTATCTATCACATAATTATACCATCTTCTTAGATCTAAACGCTGCTACATTATTTGTTATGATTTTTTGAGGGCAACCAAAACGAGACAAGATATTTGATTCTAAAAATTGAATGATTACCGTATCAGTGGCCTTCCTTGCTGGAATGGCCTCGATCCATTTGGTGAAGTAATTGGTACCTGTCAAGATCCATATATGTTGTGCCGATGATGCGGAATGGATTTCTCCTATGAAATCAAGTCCCCACTACTGAAAGGGAGCATTTAATGAAACTAGTTTTAAAGGAAGAGGAAGCAGTTTCCTTTTTCCTTGGAAAACTTGACATTCATGGCAGCTCATCACTGTTTTATACAGATCTGAAAATAAAGTGTGCCAATAATATCCCGCTCTCAACACTTTGTTATCTGTTGTTTTCCAAAAAAAATGACCACCATAATCACCTTTGTGAAAGTCACGCATTACCTGCTAAGCCTTATCTTCAACCAAAAAATTAAGCAGAATACCTCCTGGATCTTTCCAATAAAGGGCACTGTTTAAAATAAAGAATTTAGCAGACTTAAGTTTCAGTGATCTACCTTTTCTTCTAGACATCCGGGGAGGTGGTGAAAGATGCTGAAGAACATAAACTATATCTAAATACCATGGTGATTTCAGAAATATTTCTGAAACTGGAACAAGCAAACCATCATCCTCATCCTCCGACATTGCTGCTATGAGATTTATATCCAGGGCACGCATGTTTGATTGTGCCATTATTTTTTCCAAGCCTTTTCCTTTGATCAACTTTGTGGATTTAATCTCCAAATCGTATTCCAACATTGCTGCTATCCTCTTACCTCTTCTTCCCTCTGGATCAGTTTTCATCAACACATCCTTTACTGCTGCATTAGGAACATATGCTATAGTATGTGAATGCAGAATGTATACTCTAAAATCCTTCAATGCTTTAATAAGGGCCAATTCTTGTTTCTCAATGATATTTTACCGCAACGCAACATCTCAAATGGTCCTACTGAAAAAGGAAATGGGTTGCTCAATCTGATCTCTCTTTTGCATCAATACCACAGCCATAGTATGCTCTAATGCAAATGAAAATATAATGAAATCTTGAGTGTAATCAGGACTAATCAAGATTGGGGCATTGGACAGAGCAAACTTTACCAGATTAAATGACTTGATAGCCTCCTCACTCCATTTGACAGTGCTATACTTTTTCAACATATTAGTCATTTCTCTTAAATGTTCAACCAAATTGGGTATAAATCTGCACAAGAAGTTCATATTACCATTGAAGGCTTGAATATCCTTTTTGTTACATGGGAGGTCTATGTGCTGAATTTCCTCCACTCTTGAAGGATCAATGCGGATACTGTCTTTAGAGATGGTACGCCCCAACATCTTTCCTTCATCCATAACAAAGAGGCTTTTCTTTGGATTGAGAGAAATCCCAAAATTTCTACATCGCTGAAAAACAACCCTATAATGGTGCAAATTATCATCATCAGAACCAGAAAATACTGCCAGATCATCCAAATACACAACCAGAAAAACATATTTTTCATTGGCAAAAGCAATGTCCATTGTTCACTGGAAAGTGGCTCCAACGTTCTTTAGTACAAATGGCATTTTGGCATACTGGAAAGTTACCTAGGATGTTGTGAAGGAAGTTTTGTCTTGTTCTTTTTCATGCACCAAGATCTGATTATAGCCTGAGTAGCCATCGAGTAGTGACATCCTTGATGCTCCAACTACTCTCTCTTTTTCACTTGATGGAAGCAGATTTGGGTTGATCCTTCTCAGCTTCTGTCTAAATGGTTTCTGATCCAGCTCGATGGGAATAATATGCTGAATTATATTTTGTCATACACCTTCAAATCTGAATAAACCCACGCAAACACATCAGAAAATTCAGAAAGTAATTTAACATATTGTTCCTTTACCTCAGGGGACAATTCTTTTGATAACTTCACAAGCTTAGGCTTGTTAGCTGTTCCAAGATTAACATCTTCAACTCCTTTATCAGTAGGCACCAAGCTTGATTTCTTTGCAACATCATCTTGATCAAAAAGCTCCTCTAAAGGTATGAGACCTCTAGGAATTACATTGTATTTCAACTGTAATATGTCCATTTGATTTGCTTCGATTTGTTGATTATCGACTTCATAATCACCCTCTATGGGAGTATCCTTGAATTTTCCTTCACTCTGCAAAAAAGCATTGATTTCATTATCATCCCAAAACACCTGCCAATACCTTAAATTATATAGAACAATAGGCCGATGTTTGACATAAATTTTAAACTTGTTGCTGGAGTTCATTGGAATCTTCAAATTACTTGCAGTAGTGGCAAGAGAATCTGCAATAAGATTCTGCATTCGAGGTACTGCTGTCAAAGTGTACTCATAAAATGTCCTCAATATGTCTAGGACAACATTTATATAGGCTCCCAATCGTAGATGCTTTTCTTGATACTCTCCTTTTACCTGTTTGATTATCAACTCCGAATATCCATAGACAGAAATCCTCCTTGCCTCTAGCTTCTTCAAAATTTTCAATCCTGCAATCAAACCTTCATACTCTGCTTCATTGTTAGAGTAGTCAAAATCCAACTTGTAAGCACACACTCTAACATCAATAGGAACTTTTTTAGGCTGGAAAACAGGGCTTTGAATCCTTATTCCTAAACCAGCACCGTCCTTACCAATAGCTCCATCAAAGTCCATGCTCCAAAGGCCTTCTTCTTCTTCTTCTAGATGCTGAAATTTTGCTTCTTTCTCTGTTTTATCTTGACTAATTTTTTCATTTTCCTGTTGTTCATTGTCCTTTAGATGCTGGCAGGAAGGAGGCTCATAAATGCTTGCTACTTTATCTTTTTCCTATCTAAGGACTTCCCGAAATTTTTCTGAAATCTCAGGTATCTCATCTACTTCTACCAAATTAACATTTTCATCTTTCAAACCAACATCTAAATATAATACAAATGACTCTAGATTTGTGTGGAATGCATTAATGGGATGATTGACTGGCTTCTCTTTTCTAGTGATCATGTATTTCATTTTCTTCTCTGTATATAGTTTTCTCAACTGACCAAACACATGAATGGTGGCATAAGAGAAATCAAGCTGAATGGTTCCTTTCAGTTTTGCACCCCATGACCTAGACAAAAGCATTCCAAAACGTGGTGAAACATCGGAAACAACCACATCCATCAAAACATTCTTGGTTGGGATTTTATCTAAAGATACTACCAAGTATTTGATAAGACCAATACAATGGAACCTACCGGAGTTAAAGGAATACAAATCATGGTATTTTCGGGTAATTTCAAGACCCAATTTCTCCATAATGGCTTTTGGCATCAAGTTGTATGGGGCTCCGGAGTCCAACATAGCATTATGTAAAATGAACTCATGCAATCTAAGACTCAAGTAGAAGGGAGGAACTTCACTTTCTTCTGACTGACCTTCTATAGCTGGACCAAAAATGAGTTCAGGATAATCATCTTCAACATTTACCATATCTGATATAGAGTCTATTTGAAAAATTATAGACACCTGATGTTTATGAGTGCTATTTTTCACCAACTCAGTCAAGGGCATGGACACCTTCAGCTTAGAAAATTCATTTTCCAAATTAAAAGAAGGAAATTTTTATGCATCTTTGATGGGAGGATATTTCTTCTCTGCTTGCTCCTTTGTTGCGCTAAGCTGGTTCTTTTCATTTGCAATGTTAATCGCTGAGGATGCCTTGCTGGGAGAAGGATCAGCATGCTCCTTCCCTTAACTTTGGGTGTTTGAGGACTATTTTTTCGATTGCATCTCTTTTCTCTTCTGAATGGGATTGATTGGCACATATCTGCTCCTCAAAGAATACTACTTCTGTTGTGCTGACAAAGCATTCATGTATCCTCTGTGATAACCATCGGAATCTTCCTCTAACACTACGTCATTGGCCAAAATGAAATCATCATCTCTTCGAATGTCTGTAATCGTTGTATATTCTTCATCTTTTATGAGAAAGATGGGTGCACCATCGACAGTGAAGAAATGATTGGTTTCAACCACTGGATCATCATCATACTCTGTTTCCATTCCCTGAACATAATTTTGCTGCAAAGGAGTTCTGATATGCTATTTTGGTGTTGCTTGGTCCTACGTTTTCTGTTCTGTTTGTTTAATTTAGAATTGTGGCTGTCGATGTCCTCTAAAATTTGGATTCCTAATTTGTGCTTCATGTCTATCTGATATCGTTAGTCGATCGACCATCTTTTCCACTATTCGGATCAAAGTATCCATCTTACTTTCTGAAGGAGATGCTTCCTCTTTCACAGTTACTCTCTTTTCGGCTTTTGGCCGAGCTCTTCTGGCTAGAAAATTGGCTTCTACACTCACAACTATCTTCTGCATGTCTTCAAGTGTGGTAGGATCTCGTTCTCGTAGCTGATATGCCATATCAGCATTGAAACCATCTGGAAACTTGAGCAAAGCTAATCCCATAGGGGGTTTTAGGTTAGCCAGAATAGCATTATATACAGTGTTAGTCATCAATATTTTTCACCTGTTGATGATGAATAGTTTTTAAAGCCAAGTTTTCTAGTAGCTGATCTCCAATTTGTCAAAATTTTCAGCTATAAAAAACCCCTAAACATTTTTCCCTCCTACCTTTTCAATCAACCTATGATGAGAAAAAACCTAATTGTCAAGCCCTATCTAGTCTCAGTCATACAAACTTGTCCATCAACTGTCATAAGCTAAATTCATCTACTGTCATTCACCCTCATCCCTAGCTCATTCATTAACCAACTGATTAATAAGAAGTTCATCTACCCTAGCTCTGGTCATATCTGATCTTGAGATCTGATCATACCAAAGAAAATACACTAAATCTGTCAAAAATATCCCCTAATTTAGGTAGTGGCGCTTTAGGAAATCCTCCCTTGGAAAACTATCCTAAGCCAAAGGAACCTCTGTCTAATACCAACCAGTCATAGATGGCCCTCCTATTCTGCAAACAAAGCTTGATACACCTTTAGGTTGCACCAATAAAAATTCTTGATGTCTCAGTAGTGCATATGCCAAAAGAAAAACTGATATTAGGTGGATTTACAGTGTTTCAGTGTCTTTTTCAAAAGTAGAGATGTTCAGGTATTCTAGAAAACATTGTCAAGCAAGACATGAGAATACAACTGCTTCTCATATTGTTTTGAGCCTGGGATAAGAGTACTGGACAGAGAGGTAATTCAATGAGCTTCTGCAAACACAGTAAAAAAGGTTAGTGACTAATGACTAGCAAGTAATACTCTATAGATACAAGTCATGTTGCTCCTGATTTCTAAAGATGCATGAGGGTATTTTAACAACAAGATACACATCTCAGAGCATGCCCCTCATGGAATATTGTCGATTTTTCACTTTTTATTACTTATTTTGATATACCAAGAAGATATATGCATTAAAAGTAAAGATGACACAATTTGAAAAAAGATGAAATAGCATGACTGTGTAAAACCTCCTCCAAACATGAGCAGATGGTTGGGTGACTTGTTGCAAACCTCCTCCAAACATGAGTAGACGGTTTGGAATAGTATGTTGGCCTCCTTCATTTAATAAGCAGAGGGTCGGGAACAGGGGTTTAGCCTCATTCAAAAAGCACAAGGCTAACAATGCTCCAAATGGACTTAAAAATCTGTTACCCCATTTTCTCCAATGGATGAAACCACTGATACAGCAGGTGTATTTCAAGGGGTGCTTACATGGTTTCACTATTTGAAAGATAGAATTGAAGTGCAGTGAGAAATAATTAGATGATTATGAGTGGAAAAATGTTGTTAAGCAGATGGCCAAGAAGTGATATTATGGTATTCAAAGTAGCTTTGTTTTTCTTCTATCAAAGATCTCCTTCAAAGGCTGTATGAAGCTAAAGTGAACAAAACATGGACAAGCTCATCAATGTGAGGAAAGGGTATGAGAAAATGTATAAAATTCAAGACAATATTCAAATAATCAAGCCATATCACTATCACAGACAAAGACCTCTTTATGTACATATGAACAAACCTTGTTGTTGTATGTATTTGTATTAAGAGTTTCCAAAGGATTTTTTGCTTGACAAACAGATATGAATCAAACCATGGGTGAATGAAAATAAGGTTCTTCATCCACAATCAAAGAGAAATATCATGGAAAATGATGCATCAAAAATCTTGGATATGACTCTTAAGTAGTGCTCCTTTAAAGGTCAGAAATAGACAAACAGTGACAAAGTTTCTTCCTTAATGAGAAACAGTGAAAAAATATTTTGGCTTTTAAGAAGTTTCTTTACTTCAAAAAAAGGGGTCATGTTTTTGGTATCTTAAAAAAGGTTGGCCACTACATCATTGTTATAATTCTTGTTTCGTATAAGGCCTCATGATATTTAAAAAAGTGATGAAATGATAAAGAATAGTATGTTGTGTTGTTATATGACAAAACCTTTTCGAAGGGCATTCAAACACTTATGAAATAAATAAAAATGTTTTTAAGTTCATTTAAAGGTGGAGAGACCATTGAAAAAGCCCCCTGTGCAAATTCAAACACAAAGAAACGCTCCCCTAGCTGCCCACTGGAGAAACCAGGGTTTCAGGCAAACATTTCAAGTTTTTCAAAGCTCGGACCTGCGCGGTGCGCCTGTAGAAGTGCACGGCACGCCTGTGAGCGCATATACACAGGTTTTCAATGGTTGCGTGGCACGCCTATGTGCCCGTTCATTCATTGCCCGAAAGCTGACCCGATAGTCTATTGCGTGGCGCCCTCCGATCTAAACGCGTCGCTCCTCCATGTGCCTTCCAAAAAAGCTCTAAAAGCTCCTCCAACAATCGACCAAGGCCCTGTTGACGGGAAAAATTGTCCGGCCAACAGTAGGGGATCTCCCCGGTAGAAAGTCCCAATTAGACCTTGAACCGTTTGGAGCAGGGATCCCGTCCGGGGTGTGGGTCCGGCTACCACTTAAGATGACTTCCCTTCGGTCTCAAAAGAACCTGTTTGAACCTGCTGACATACACTTATTCACATGATACATAATACAAGATTAATGTGTTAAACACGAATCAAACACTACGCGTAGCAAGATTATAGATAAAGCACGTACACCTCAAGAGATGTCATTAGCAACACATCTTTTGTGGGGTAATGCTTGTAAGGTAGTCTGATCACAAAAGAAATAGTTCCTTATGATAAGATACTGCTTTACTTCCTGAAAGATGAAACGAAATGCTAACAAAATAGTTCATTAACATTCATTAATAGAACAGATGATAAAATGAACATCATTGATACAACACAGATAGCCATGACGCATAAATGATGACATGAAGAGTGCAGCTTCATTAATCATAGGATGTTCTGAAACTGTACAAGGAATACACACAGTGTTTACACAGCAAAACACATCATAACCATAGGGTGTTTTAACAAGATTCTATATTCATATGCTCCAGTGTCAGATCTTTCAATACAATGCCTGTAGCTCCTGAGTTTCCAAAAAAGAAAAGCCCTTTTACAATGTCCCGTAGGAGTATTTATAATGCTAAAATTGTCCGTTGGGTTTCCTTGACTGTTCGCCTTCTTGACCTTTGGGTTACCTTGCGACCCACTCCTTCTGCGACCTGGGCAGGTGATGCGACCTGCGACCTAGGTAGGAGATGCGACCTGCGACCTGTCCTGTTGGTGCGACTTGCGACCTGGCTCTACTTGCTGCTCAGGACTTGCTGCTGCCGGGACGCGAAATGTTAATGTCAGGGATGTCAACCTGTTGCTCTTTGAGGAAATCCTGCCATGCCCGGTGTTCTGCCACTATGGGGGACACCAGAGGTACCTCCTCCTTCAACCTATGCACACATTCCAAAGCGTTTGGTACTAAGGTCTCCCTTTTCTGTCCGATCTGATTTGAAAGCGATGCAAGCTTGGTATAAATCCACGCTGGAGTGGCGATGAATTGACTAAGATGCTCTTGAGATGCCGAGGGCTCTGGATCAGCTGTGGCTTGCTTGATGGGTTGCAAAAACGATTGGATGTCCTGGTCTACTTGTTCCCAGGTTTTCTCTTCTTCTAATGCTCCAAGCGATGGAATGTGATGCAACGTATGCATTGAGTCGATACCACTAATCAGGTGGTTGTACAAGGACATTACTTTGTCTAGGTCTTTAGACAATTTGTCTCCAGATTGCACCGCCATGCGGAGTTGAACCTTTGCATCCTGCGTGTGAATCCAGTCCCTCTTAGGCAAATTTTCAAGTGCCTGAGGGTACTGTATGGTCCAACCCATCATCCTGTCTAAGGCTTGCGAAGCCTCTCTGAGCTGCTCATGTCTTTGCCTGGTTTCCGCTCGTGCCCTTGCCAATGGGGCGACTGTTTGTTTGATGGTGAACATTTCACCATATACCTGCCTCATAGTCACTTCCAACACCTCACACTCCTTGAACATGGCCAGCGAGACTTCATTTACTGACAGAGCCTGGTTTCGAAGTTGCTGGACTTCTGCTTGCAGTTCTGCTTTCTCTTGCTCTGCTATCTTCTCACGTTTCTCAGTTGCGTGCAGTCTATTTTGTAGAGATACTATTTCTCTACTCATTCGGGTGACATTCTCTTCCGTAGCCGTGGCAAAAGCAGTACCTGCTGATGCTATCATTACCGGATTAGTCCTGGTATCCAAAACTATATCCTTGCCTGTTGATACTGCGGATGAGGTAGAGGGAATTTGTGCCAACGACCTCCTCTTCTCTTGACAGATTTTGAACGAAAAATGATCAAATGTGAGTCTGGTCAGGTCAAACACATCTTCCTCCTATCTTTGGGGCGATCTAACATCAGAGAGTTTTGTACGGCCCAGAGGTATGTCGAGAGGAGTTACCTCAAGATCGTCCAGCATGTCATCCTCCCTTTCCTCTGTGTTCTTTTCTTCTTCTTCCTTTCGCCGGCGTTCAGCTTTTGCCACGGCTTCTATTTCGGCCTTCTTCTTCTGTTCAGCTGCAGCAGCCTGTTCGGCTTTCTTTTGTCGTTCAGCCTCTGCTTTGTCTAGCTCTGCTTTAAGTGCCCGTTCTGCTGCGGCCTGTGCCTCCTTGCCCTCTTTTTCTTTTCTGGCCTCTTTGGCCTGCTTCTTCTTTTGTGCTACTATTGCACTCTTTTGGCACATTTCCTCATCCTCTTTTAGCTTCTTCTCCCTTTCTTGCTGGGCCTTTGCCTCTTCTTCCTTTTGTTTGATGGATGGAATTGGCCCTGTGTTGGTTCGAGATTTCTTGAGTACAGATGAAGAGGCACCTCCTAACTGACGACTTCTGTCCTCTAAGCTTTGATCATATGGGTCTTCCTGGACCACGTCAATTCCCGGAGCAAGTTGTCTTTCAGCATTATACCAATTTCTTCTCTCATCTTCCGCCGGGCGCTCAAGATGCTGATAAGTCCACTTGAAATTGGCTCTTCGGCAATGTTCAGGAACTATTTTCTCTGGATCATATGTTCGGTGTTCAAGCGCCCCGAGCTGATAACTTCTCATTGCTTCTGCTTCTGCTGTTACTTCCCTGAAGTCTTTAACTGTGAATGCACCAATGGTGAGGGGTAGCGTGGGCCACGGCTTCTTTTTGCCTTTAGACAGGATGCTGGAGAATCCGTGTGACATTTGAAAGCATACCTCCTGAATAAGCATTTTGTCTGTCACGAAGCGAGGCATAGCATGTGGCGCCTTGTAAGTTTCAAAGACTCGGATGAAGGTGTATCCAGGGAAAGGGAACCAGTGTGCCACTTTAACTAGAGTCTCCTTGGCCCGCCACGACATGCAAGGGGCGTCTTGGCCAAATAAATGTCTGTACAGAGAGGGAATAAATATTTGGGAAATCTGATCTATATCCTGCTTGTATTTGGACTCCCAAAATACCTTGAGTTGCAGATGAATTGCGCGCGTGTTCTCGGAGTCCCAGTTGTGCTCCCATCCATCAAAATCTACTCGGGCGCAAACCGCGTCTAGTAGGTACGAGGCCATGTAAAATTCGGCAGGCATTCCTTCTTCCGGGGCCAATGCCGAGTTCAAGTTGGTCTGCATCGACGTCATCAGTATGCCGGCCCAGTTGAAATGGGTGCCATATGTTGTCACATACTCCATGATAATATCCTTCTTCGCGCGAAGGTGGGCGATGCAGGCGCCGTAAATGCGCGAGGAGCATGGCCGCAGCCAACTTGTAAACCTTCTTCGAGGAGAAATGTATCACTACTCTTCGGTCTTTCTTGACCTTGAACTTCTAAGGCTCCTCCCACCATTGTGCGATAGTATCCCAACTGTTGGAGCCGGCGCTGAACGCTTGACCATTACGGGAGAGAAATGCTCGTTTGGGCGGGGCAGGTGAGTAATAAACTATGTGTGCATCCGAGCCTACGGTGTAGCGAAAGCTACCTTGGTGATCCACGATCCACAAACTTCTCGGGGTACGTCTTTTGTATGATCCCGTTACCTTGATCTGCGAACATGGGGCATATGGTGGATAGCGCCCACCGCGGTCTTGGTTGGACCTCTTTACGCATCGAAGTGCACTTCCCGGTCTAGGAGATCTTCACGGAAATTCTTCTTGGTGTGGCGATCCAAAATCAAATTTGGTACCATCTCTGTCTTTGTCGTCCTTTGCATTGACATAGTGTATCTCGGTATATGTTGGGGGGTGGGGACACCACTTCCGACTCATCGATCTCTTCCACTACTTTCTTGTCCAGGGTTTGGGTCCCAACGGGGTGCCATGTCACTAGAATCCGATAACACGGGTATGCACCTGTAATATTCTTACAATTTTACGCAAATTCATAAAGGGTCCACGATAAACGACATGGTGATGGCTTGATTACAATTTGGTGATATAAATTTTCTTTTAGCTCGCCGACAACGGGCTATTGGGTATTGGGTCGCGGATGCAACAGTCGGGGGCGCGACCTTCTCGCGACCGAGTCGCTAGGTCGCAGATCTCCGGAAAATTGGAAAATGCGACCTAGCGACCTCGCGACTAGGTCGCTGGGTCGCAGGGTCGCAAATCCCAAAAAATGGAGAGAATGCGACTTTGCGACCTCGCGACTAGGTCGCTGGGTCGCAGGTCGCAAACTAGCTTGCCGGGGGTTTTCGCGCGCGCGGCCTTGAAACTCTTTTTCTCCCTTCTCTTGGGAATTTACAGAATGTGTCTTGCCAAGGGGGTACGTGGCATGATTTCGAAAACGGGGATAGTTATGAAGGTGAATCGAAAAATCGGAAAGGTTTGGACAATTATGCATACAACGGTTTCATAAAACCCTCGAAAAACATAAGCTCGGTCGAACAATTTAAGGGCCCAGGGGAGATGGGTTTTGGTAAGAAAATCACCAAAACGGAAACGACGGGGAAGAATTGGCAACTTGCCGGGCTTAGCCTTGATTCGAAAGTACATCGGGCGTTTTCTTACAAATCGGCCCGAATGTGTAAAATGCGACACCAAACCTCCCTTTTATAGAAAGTCGCACGTGTGAGCAATAAATGCGGAGTTCTTTGGGTCGCGAGTTGATTATTTTCGGAGTTTGCGACCTTGCGACCTTGCGACACGGCGACACAGGGTCGGCTGGGTATAGTGTGATCGCGGTACACTGTGGTACAAATTGCGACCTTGCGACACAGCGACTGGGGGGTCGGCCGGGTCGCGGCGCTGGGTCGCATTTCCGTTAATTTTGGGGATTTGCGACCTGGCGACCTGGCGACCTGAGGTCGCAAGGTCGCTAGGTCGCGGTTTTCCTAAACTGTTTAATTTTGCGACTTGGCGACTTGGCGACTTAGCAATTTTTCTTTAGTTTTATGGGGCTCCAAAAATTTGAAATGGTGATCTTTTTTGGAGGGTGTTGTAGGGGCTAGAACAAATGGAGATTCACTGGACGAACTCAGAATCTCTGCTGATGGTTAGTCTTGGCGGGGGGAGGGAGGGACCTATGGTGACTGTTTTCTTTTACCTTGTGGTTGACATCTCCTCACTTTAGGTACCTAGCTGGGTTGCTCAATCTGCTGGTCTGCTTAGGCGCCATTCAACCAAACTTATTTCTTTAGGTCTCCGGACTGGAAGGGTCGAAGAACTCCAGGCGGCCACAGGGTCTGGTACGATTATTTTGTCCTCATCATGTTGCTCCGCTGCCAGCGAACCTCTCGGTCCCGACGGAGTCACTGCCTAGGAATCTTGAACATTGCTCCGCTGCCAGCGAGCCTGGTCAGTACCCCAGTGGAGTCGTTACATCGCCTCTCTGCGCAGGAAGCCTTTCTCAATCCTTTACCCTTTATTAGTGTGCTATTGCACTTATTTTGAATGTGCCTAGGCACTTATTTAGATGTGCTCATGGCACTTATTTGAAATGGAAATTTAGCCTGGGCGGATGAGGGATCCCGACTTATTTTGCTGGCAGAGAGGTTGTTCCTGGTCTGGTATGAGGACTTTGGTTTTTCCCAGTTACCCTGTCGTAGCATAGAGTACCTCTTTTCCCTTCTGGTCCGGTTTCCATTTACACTGCATTTTCTTTTGCGGCCACCCTCTCAGACTGGCGAGGTAAGCTTTCCTGCTTGATGACTCGAGCTCGGTGATGTGCTAACTTTAGGTGCGGAGAACAAGTAAGCTTTTGCCGCCTTTGAATTTATCGGGAAAGGCTTTCCATCAGCGTAGAACCTGTTGCAGTATGCCAATATGGGTGGCTCTAACAAATCCTTCCTTAGGCTTTTATTTCGTTTTATTTATTTATTTATTTATTTATTTATTTATTTATATATATATATATATATATATTTTTTATTTTATTTTATTTTTTGACAAAGAAAAGACAAGGAACTATGGTACAAAGCAAGACAGCCCTCGAAGGGCTACTAAGTGAAATAGTGTTTGAGGTCATGCCCGTTTACCGGGAGGACCTCGACTCGTCCATCAAGGGTTTGCAATCTGAATGTGTGTGATCCTATCTTTTCATTAATTTGGAACGGGCCTGTCCAAAGTGGCTGGAACTTGGCATGCTTCCCCTTTTCCTCATGGGCTTTATCCCACTTAAGGACCAGGTCTCCTACTTCAAAGATTTTATTTCCCGCAGACTTTTTATCAAACCATCTTTTGATTCGGCTCTGATGGATGGCAAACTTTTCCCGGGTCTTTTGCCTTTCTTCCTCCAATTTCAGCAAGGTATCGATTCAGTTTTGCAAGGTGGGACACGGGGTACCATGACACTCTTGGGACAGTTGGAGAGCCGGGAGAGATAGATGAGGAGGGAGAACAGCTTCTTTTCCATACACGAGGAAAAATGGGGAGGTGCCTAAAGAGGACTTGGGAGTAATACGGTCAGCCCATAGTGCATTGTGAAGGGCATTGTGCCAGTTGCACTGGTGGGATAGCAGAGTCTTCTTAATAATACGGATAAGGTTCTTGTTAGTGGACTCAGCTAATCCATTTCCCTGGGGATAGTAGTTTGCAGAATGTTTCAGAATGATACCATTTTCCAGCGCAAAATCATATAGTTTAAAAGATGAGAAATAAGTCGCATTATCAAAAACTAATGAAGTCGGAACGCCAAACCTGGTCATGATGGAGTGCGTGAGGAATTCTATTACCTCTTGATCGTTGATTCGGCGTAACGGTGTTGCCTCGACCCACCTGGTGAAGTAATTAGTGGCTGTAAGGATATACCGATGTTGTTTAGAAGAGTGAGGTGTGATTTCCCCAATTACTTCTAAACCCCATTGTTGGAACGGTTCTTCTACTACCATTGAGAGTAGGGGTGCGGCTGGCCGTGCTTCTCGGTTGGCGAACTTCTGGCACTGAATGCATTTCCGAACATATGCATGCGCGTCTCTGAAAAGAGTAGGCCAATAGTATCCTACGCGCATTATCTTATGGGCAGTAGTATCTCCGGAAAAATGACCTCCAGCTGGTCCGTCATGCAGCTCGGTTAAGATTTTCTATGCTTCGTCAGTTTCCAAGCAGCGTAACAGGACCCCGTCGTGATGTTTCTTGAATAACTTACCTTGGATCAGTTGGTGAGATGTGGCTTTTATTCTTATCGCGCGTTTCTGTCGGGCTGTGAGGGCAGAGTCCATGGTGCCTTGGGCCAAATATCTCGCAATATCCGAATACCAAGAAGGGTTATTCGGTTGAAGTACATGGTCGCTTTGATACATGTCAATCTCTTGTTCCCAACATTCCTCTTCACTTTCACGAGCACTTGCAGCCTCTGCAGCCATCTGACATAAGCCCTGTCCTTTAACGGTATGTGCTGGTTTGAACTCTAAATCATATTCTTGTAAGCACGCCATCCAGTTACCCCGCCTTTCGCCTAGCTCTTGCTGTACGAAAAGTGAGCGGACTGCTGGGTGCGGTACAAAAACC
The DNA here is from genome assembly GCA_034641835.2 of Pinus albicaulis. Classification (NCBI taxonomy): domain Eukaryota; kingdom Viridiplantae; phylum Streptophyta; class Pinopsida; order Pinales; family Pinaceae; genus Pinus; species Pinus albicaulis. The sequence goes on along the minus strand of JAXQQM020061468.1, from coordinate 34,370 downwards.
GTGACGTGATTTTTCAAGATGTAGGGCCTAAAAGTTTTAACGGCCTTGTAAACCGCATAGGCTTGCTTGTCAATTTACGGATAGTTTAATTCAACTCCATGTAGACCGGTGCTCATAAAAGAAATGGGCCGTTCATCGTTGTTATTATCTTTCTACGTGAGGACGGCCGCAAGCGAGGAGTCTGAAGCGAAAGTGTATAGGATGAAACCTTTATCAAAATCTGGACTTTGTAGGGAAGGGGTTTCAGCTATAGCCCTTTTGATTTTATCGAAGGCCTCTTTCTCTGGGGAATTCCATTGGAATACAGCATTCTTTTTAATCATTCCCTGCAGTGGTCTGACTATCTGCGCGAAATCTGAAATGAATTTACGGAAAAAATTAATTTTCCCCAGGAAGGATTGCATCGCTTTCTTGTTGCTTGGGGGCAGAATCTGAGCGATGGCTTTAGCCCGTTCCGGATCAACCACAATGCCCTGTTTAGTGATAATGTGGCCTAGCAAGTTTCCCTCTGCCACAACGAAAATGCTCTTTTTAGGATTAAGCGATATTCCGTACCTCCTGCACCTCTCGAAGATTTGCTTGAGGTTGCGTAAATGATCGCCCCTGCGTTTTGAAAATACAGTAACATCGTCCAAATAAACCACCACGCTCTGCCCTATTAAACCACGGAAGGCTATGTCCATGGCTCATTGGAAGGTTGCCCCTGCATTGATCAAACCAAAGGGCATGCGTCTGAAAGCGAAGGTTCCCCATTTTGTCCGGAAGGTGGTTTTCAGTCTGTCTGGTTCAGCTACCAGCACCTGGTTATAGCCGGAGAAGCCGTCCAGTAGGGAGAACATCTCAGATCCAGACACAGCTTGTAATATCTGTTCCATGGGGGGCACCGGGTAGTTGTCTTTGTTTGAGGCCCGATTCAGATTGCGGAAATCTACACACAAGCGGATCTCACCAGACTTCTTTCGTACGGGTACCAGATTCGACACCCACGTGGAGTGACGAACTTTGAAAATAATGCGCGCATCCAAGAGCTTCTTAAGTTCTTTTAGAATCATTGGCTCCAAAGCTGGATGCACTTTTCTGAGTTTCTGTTGGAAAGGTTTAACGCCTTCCCTCATGGGTATTACATGCTGAATGATACGAGTATCGTATGTACGTAGATCTTCATATGTCCAAGCGAATACGTCACGATACTTCCGGAATAACTGGGTGAAAACCCGTGCCTCTTCATCACTGCAGTCCTTGCCAAGGTTAACGAACTTCGGGTTCTCATCTGACCCCAAGTTTACTTGCCGATGTGCCAGTATGGAACTTTGCACTTTGGTGTTCGGAGGCCTGCGGAATCGGTTTTGCAGATCAAACATCTTTTCTAGTGATACCACCCCCTTGGGCATAATGTTCCCTTTGCGTTCATTATTCTCTTTCTGTAACGCATGCTCGTGTTCTTCCTCATCTATCGCCGCATCCTTGAACACTTCAGTATTGCACATAAAGTCCAAAATCTGTTGATCATCGTTAAAAACACGTAAATTAGAAATATTGTCTGGCACAGAGGGTCTATATATAATTTCAATAGAAAAACCGTCCCTCAAAGGGGTGAATCTAGCAGCAGCATTAGCCAGAGTATCTGCTGTTGCATTGTGCATCCTAAGGACAGATTTAATTCCAAATGCATCGAAACCAGAAATCAAACACCATACCTCTTGTTGATACGCTTTTAAATGCGGAGATAAACAGTGAATAGTGTTGCGTACCTGGCGGGTGATAATCTCTGAATCTCCAATGACCTGCAAACATTTTACCTTCAAATCCAGTGCTTTTTTAAGTCCGAGGATTAACGCCTCGTACTCAGCAGAGTTGTTGGTGCACTGGAACTCTAACCGGCATGAGATTAAGTATTTATTTTTGCGCGGGTCAAGCAATATGCAACCAGCACCGGCTCCATCATGGGTCTTGGAACCGTCATAATACAAGGTCCACATGTCACTTTCCGGCTCCTTCGGGGCACTAGGTTTTGGAGGGGTCCCTCCTGGTGGTAAGTCAGGGATAACTTGCTCTTCTGTGACAAAGGCTAACTCAGATTGAACCTCGGGGCCTATAGGAGATTGCGGGGGTTGGTAGCATCCAAATATTTCTTCCAGAAAGCACATGCCGAGCTCTTCTTGGGCAAAGCTGATGGGTTCATTAACGGCATCCAGATCAGTGACGGTGTGTTTCATATAGGGTTCACTCTCTACTCTGATCTGATTATTCCGCCCCTTGTAAGGAAGCCACAAGTGGGACCAATCGGTGGCAAAGTAGCCTTGTAATTTGCTGGACCAATCTCTACTGAGCAATAGGCCGTATGCTTCCGGGATATCGACAACCACAATGTCAATGCACTGATGGACCCTAGAGTCTTATGACAAGCGGATGATGACATTGTTCAATTCTCCTATGGCGGGTACTTGTGATCTGTCGAGTTGTATGATTTTTGCATCAGTCTTCTCCGGGCGAATGTTAAGTTTCTTACAGACAGATAAAGGCATGACGTTTGTAGAGGCACCGGAGTCGACTAGACAGTTGTGGACATTGAAGTTAAAAATCTCGAAGGACAAAAGGAAAGGAGGTGTGGATCCTCTTGAGTTGGTATTGATGGCGTTTACTATGGACTGTACATCTGGTCCGGCTTGCGCAGACGTGTTGCTCACAGTCTTCGTGGCTGAAGTATTTGCGAAAGCCTTAAGAATGAGCTCCTTTTGATTAGTAATGTGGGCCAGCTCATAGAGAGAAATGTTTGCTCTCGTTTTCTTCATATCTTCAACAATGTTATAGCTGGGTTCTGGTTGAGGTCTAGGCTCGGGGGAATTCTTAGAGGATTCTGTCGGAAGTTTGCTCTTTTGACTTGCTCGGGTAGTGTTGTTGGGAAGTTTTTCCAGGACAGATTGTTTTCCGTTCCCTGGGGGCAGGATTTTCCTTAGGAAAGCCCTTTTCTTGTCTTCATAAGACTGCTCGGGAATAGGTCCTTTGCTTCTGAGGCTATAATTCCGCACGGGCTGATCCTTGGGAGCATCTGCCATGTAAATATCAATAGGGATAAGGTTTTCTCCACCTCGGATTATGTCAAAAGCAAGGATAGAGGATCCTGGTTCTTCATTTGAGGGCGGATCTTCATCGTGATTTGAAACCTCATCCTCCGTCACATCTCCTGGATTTTGATCATCTAAAAGCTGATTAACTACTGCTGTCATGCTGCCAATCCACTGAGGGCACGTTTTTTCAGAGTGGGCAGCTTGGTGGAAAGAACAGAAATTATCTTTCCCTATCTCTTCCACATTGAAAGCAGTATTTGTGTTAGACGGAGGTCTGTTAGTATTGGGATTATTTTTTCTGAAAAAAGGTTTGGGTGGTTTACTACTAGTTGTGGCTTCTGTGCCCTTTCTCCTGAGGTCAGTGACTTCATTTGTTAAATTCTTAATCATTTTGGCCATGCTTTCAAAATCAAAAGCATCTCTATCTCTATCAGTAGTCTTAGGAGTGGAGGACTGACCTCTTTTTGTGTTAGGCTTGTGATCATCTCTCCCTTCATGATCGATGGCTCCTATCGAAAGCATGTCTTTCTCCACAGCGAGAGTAGCCTCATAATTAGCTGTAAGGTTAGCGCGGGCTTCACGTTTGACGAAAACTGCAATGTATCTAGGTAGGGCTTTGGTGTAGTAGTCAATGGTGATTGAGTCATCCAACGCTAAGTTTGGAGGAAATTTCTGCAGTATGGTAGCGAAGCGTTGGTTAAAGTCCTTAACCTTTTCCTTTTTATGACACTTGATGGTGCTCAGTTCAGTTAGAAGCATGGAAGGAGTTTTATCTTCTGAAAACTTATGCAGGAAAGTGCGACGGAATTGTTCCCATGAAGTGATAGAGGCACTGGGGAGAGAGTGGTACCATGTGGCTGCCTTGTTTTCGAGGGTATGGGGAAACAATCGACATGCGACATCATCGGACTGGACTCTCATGATTTGCAGTGACAAATAGAAGCTGCTGATATGATCTTCAGCTAAGGTGCCCTTCTCAGGGTCGAACTTAGGGAGATGATTCTCTGGATGTCTAGGCAGATCTTGGAGCGGGCCTAGAAGGTTTAATGGGGATTGAGCCATCCAGGCTAGGGGTTGCACTCTTCTCGCCCGCTGGTGTTGCCTAAACTGATGTTCAGATTCACCTTTCGAACCTGAGACCGATGCTTCTGACTCGTGACGGGAGTGTTCATCCTGGTGTCTCCCACGGTGCAGAAAATCTCTAAGATATCCCAAGTTGTTTACAGGAGGCCTCATTGGGTTTGGGTGACAGTTGCGAGCTTGGTTTCCTTGACCTCGGCCTCTATCCCCTCTACCTCCGGCCCCTCGACCTCTATTTCTTTCTCCTTCATTTCTACGGGCCATATTCCCCCCGTCTACATTTCCTCGGCCTCTGCCTCCCTCACCATCCCCAGGTGGGGGGTGTGCTTGGTTGTTGTTTTGTCGAGTCTGGTTAGGCTGGGAGTCGGGGAAAGGCTCGGTGTCAGCAAACTCTTCGCCCTCTTGGAGGATAGGATCATTTTCTTCAACGGAATTTGCGAGGTCTTCCAACATGAGATTTACGAGCTCGGGTATGGTACTCGCAATGGCACCGTTACGGGTGATGTTCTCGGGTGGAGTTCTAGTATGGGCAAGGTATTCCATGATTGGAGTGTACCGTAAATTGTTGATAAGATCTCGGGCAGCTGGGCGCAAGGCTCTCAGCTGCTCCCTAGTGATTTCAAAATATCGAAGCTCCCTCCCTGGAATATCTTCTATAGGAGGAGGGACAGTTTCATTGTTTATGACCTCCCCTTGGGGAGTTTGTGATGGGATGTTCATGGTGTGCTGGGAGGCTGCCATCAGGCCCTCCTTCTAGCGCCAATTCTGTTGACGGGAAAAATTGTCCGGCCAACAGTAGGGGATCTCCCCGGTAGAAAGTCCCAATTAGACCTTGAACCGTTTGGAGTAGGGATCCCGTCTGGGGTGTGGGTCCGGCTACCACTTAAGATGACTTCCCTTCGGTCTCAAAAGAACCTGTTTGAACCTGCTGACATACACTTATTCACATGATACAAAATACAAGATTAATGTGTTAAACACGAATCAAACACTACGCGTAGCAAGATTATAGATAAAGCACGTACACCTCAAGAGATGTCATTAGAAACACATCTTTTGTGGGGTAATGCTTGTAAGGTAGTCTGATCACAAAAGAAATAGTTCTTTATGATAAGATACCTCTTTACTTCCTGAAAGATAAAACGAAATGCTAACAAAATAGTTCATTAACATTCATTAATGGAACAGATGATAAAATGAACATCATTGATACAACACGGATAGCCATGACGCATAAACGATGACATGAATAGTGCAGCTTCATTAATCATAGGATGTTTTGAAACTGTACAAGGAAATACACAAAGTGTTTACACTGCAAAACACATCATAACCATAGGGTGTTTTAACAAGATTCTATATTCATATGATCAAGTGTTAGATCTTTCAATACAATGCCTGTAGCTCCTTAGTTTCCAAAAAAAGAAAAGCCCTTTTACAAGCTCCCGTAGGAGTATTTATAATGCCAAAACTGTCCGTTGGGTTTCCTTGACTGTTCGCCTTCTTGACTGTTGGGTTGCTTTGCGACCCACTCTTTCTGCGACCTGGGTAGGTGATGCGACCTGCGACCTAGGTAGGAGAGGTGACCTGCGACCTGTCCTGTTGGTGCGACTTGCGACTTGGCTCTACTTGCTGCTCAGGACTTGCTGCTGCCGGGACGCGAAATGTTAATGTCAGGGATGTCAACTTGTTGCTCTTTGAGGAAATCCTGCCATGCCTAGTATTCTGCCGCTATGAGGGAAACCAGAGGCACCTCTTCCTTCAACCTATGCACACATTCCAAAGCGTTTGGTACTAAGGTCTCCCTTTTCTATCCGATCTGATTTGAAAGTGATGCAAGCTTGGTATAAATTCGCGCTGGAGTGGAGATGAATTGACTAAGATGCTCTTGAGATGCCGAGGGCTCTGGATCAGCTGCGGCTTGCTTGATGGGTTGCAAAAATGATTGGATGTCCTGGTCTACTTTTTCCCAGGTTTTCTCTTCTTCTAATGCTCCAAGCGATGGAATGTGATGCAACGTATGCATTGAGTCGATACCACTAATCAGGTGGTTGTACGAGGACATTACTTTGTCCAGGTCTTTAGACAATTTGTCTCCAGATTGCATCGCCATGCGGAGTTGAACCTTTGCATCCTGCGTGTGAATCCAGTCCCTCTTAGGCAAATTTTCAGGTGCCTGAGGGTACTGTATGGTCCAACCCATCATCCCGTCTAAGGCTTGCGAAGCCTCTCTGAGCTGCTCATGTCTTTGCCTGGTTTCCGCTCGTGCCCTTGCCAATGGGGCGACTGTTTGTTTGATGGTGAACATTTCACCATATACCTGCCTCATAGTCACTTCCAACACCTCACACTCCTTGAACATGGCCAGCGAGACTTCATTTACTGACAGAGCCTGGTTTCGAAGTTGCTGGACTTCTGCTTGCAGTTCTGCTTTCTCTTGCTCTGCTATCTTCTCACGTTTCTCAGTTGCGTGCAGTCTATTTTGTAGAGATACTATTTCTCTACTCATTCGGGTGACATTCTCTTCCGTAGCCGTGGCAAAAGCAGTACCTGCTGATGCTATCATTACCGGATTAGTCCTGGTATCCAAAACTATATCCTTGCCTGTTGATACTGCGGATGAGGTAGAGGGAATTTGTGCCAACGACCTCCTCTTCTCTTGACAGATTTTGAACGAAAAATGATCAAATGTGAGTCTGGTCAGGTCAAACACATCTTCCTCCTGTCTTTGGGGCGATCTAACATCAGAGAGTTTTGTACGGCCCAGAGGTATGTCGAGAGGAGTTACCTCAAGATCGTCCAGCATGTCATCCTCCCTTTCCTCTGTGTTCTTTTCTTCTTCTTCCTTTCGCCGGCGTTCAGCTTTTGCCACGGCTTCTATTTCGGCCTTCTTCTTCTGTTCAGCTGCAGCAGCCTGTTCGGCTTTCTTTTGTCGTTCAGCCTCTGCTTTGTCTAGCTCTGCTTTAAGTGCCCGTTCTGCTGCGGCCTGTGCCTCCTTGCCCTCTTTTTCTTTTCTGGCCTCTTTGGCCTGCTTCTTCTTTTGTGCTGCTGTTGCACTCTTTTGGCGCGTTTCCTCATCCTCTTTTAGCTTCTTCTCCCTTTCTTGCTGGGCCTTTGCCTCTGCTTCCTTTTGTTTGATGGATGGAATTGGCCCTGTGTTGGTTCGAGATTTCTTGAGTACAGATGAAGAGGCACCTCCTAACTGACGACTTCTGTCCTCTAAGCTCTGATCATCTGGGTCTTCCTGGACCACGTCAATTCCCGGAGCAAGTTGTCTTTCAGCATTATACCAATTTCTTCTCTCATCTTCCGCCGGGTGCTCAAGATGCTGATAAGTCCACTTGAAATTGGCTCTTCGGCAATGTTCAGGAACTATTTTCTCTGGATCATATGTTCAGTGTTCAAGCGCCCCGAGCTGATAACTTCTCATTGCTTCTGCTTCTGCTGTTACTTCCCTGAAGTCTTTAACTGTGAATGCACCAATGGTGAGGGGTAACGTGGGCCACGGCTTCTTTTTTCCTTTAGAGAGGATGCTGGAGAATCCGTGTGACATTTGAAAGCATACCTCCTGAATAAGCATTTTGTCTGTCACGAAGTGAGGCATAGCATGTGGCGCCATGTAAGTTCCAAAGACTCGGATGAAGGTGTATCCAGGGAAAGGGAACCAGTGCGCCACTTTCACTAGAGTCTCCTTGGCCCGCGACGACATGCAAGGGGCGTCTTGGCCAAATAAATGTCTGTACAGAGAGGGAATAAATATTTGGGAAATCTGATCCATATCCTGTTTGTATTTGGACTCCCAAAATACCTTGAGTTGTAGATGAATTGCGCGCGACTGCTCGGAGTCCCAGTTGTGCGCCCATCCCTCAAAATCTACTCGGGCGCAGACCGCGTCTAGTAGGTAAGAGGCCATGTAAAATTCGGCAGGCATTCCTTCTTCCGGGGCCAATGCCGAGTTCAAATTGGTCTGCATCGACGTCATCATTATGCCGGCCCAGTTGAAACGGGTGCCATGTGTTGTCACATACTCCATGATAGTAGCCCAACTACCGCTGAAGGTGGAGCAGTCTGGGCGCCCGTAAAGTCTGCAGAGCATGGCTGCAACCAACTTGTAAACCTTCCTCAGGCTTGCCACTGGGTACTCTTGGTCTTTCTTGACCTTGAAATTCTCGGGCTCCTCCCACCATTGTCTGATAGTATCAACTATTGGAACGGCGTGAGCAACAGCCCATTCTAGAGAGAAATGCTCGTTTGGGCGAGGCAGTGAGTAATAAATGTGTGCATCCGAGCCTACTAGTGTAGCGAAAGCTCTGCCTTGGTGATCCCTGATCACAAACTTCTCGGGGTCTGTCTTTTGTATGATCCAGTCTATGATCTCTGGACATGGGAATATGGCTGGATGCACCCCTGCCAGATGTAGTTTGGACCTCTTTACCGCCAAGTACACTTCCCGGTCTGGGAGATCTTCTGGAAATTCTTCTTCCGGTGTGGCGAACTCATGATAAATTTGGTACCATCTCATGCTGTCGTCTTTTGTAAAAGTACATAGTGTATCTCGGTATATTGGGGGTGGGGACACCACCTCCAGCTCATCAATCTCTTCCACTACTTTCTTGTCCCTCCTCCGAGATAGCGGGGGTGCCATGTCACTAGAATCCGATAACACAGGTATGCACTCTATGTCTTCTTGAATTTCACCTGCCAAATTCATAAAGGAGTCCCACGATAAGAACGACATGGTGATAAAAACCAGTTACAATTTAGTGATAAAATTTTACTGTCACATGCAACACTGGGCTATTGGGTCGCTGGGTTGCGGATTGCGAAAACAGAGTCCGGGCGCGACCTTGCGACCTCGCGACCAGGTCGCTGGGTCGCTAGGTCGCAGATCTTCGGAAAAGTGGAAAATGCGACCTAGCGACCTCGCGACTAGGTCGCTGGGTCGCAGGGTCGCAGATCCCAAAAAAATGGAGAGAGCGTGACTTTGCGACCTCGCGACTAGGTCGCTGGGTCGCAGGTCGCAAACTGGCTTGCCGGGGGTTTTTCGCGCGCGCGGCCTTGAACTCCTTTCTCCCTTCTCTTGGGAATTTACAATATGGCTGGGCCCAAGGGGAGCTGTGGCATGATTTCAAAAGCAAGGGATGGTGCCATGAAGGTGAATCAAGAAAAATCAGAAAGGTTTGGACAATTATGCATACAACAGTTTCATAAAACCCTCAAAAAACATAAAAGCTCAGTCAAAAGACAATTTAAGGGCCCGAGGGGAGATGGGTTTGGTAAGAAAATCACCAAAACGGAAACAACAGGAAGAATTGGCAACTTACCCGGAAAAAACGTGCCAGTTGAGCTGTCAGAGGCGTTTTCTTACAAATCGCTGAATGTGTAAAATGCGACCTGCGACCTCCCTTTTATAGAAAGTCGCACGTGCGAGCAATAAATGCAGGTCGCTGGGTCGCAAGTTGATTATTTTTGGAGTTTTGCGACCTTGCGACCTTGCGACCTGGCGACCTGGGGTCGCTGGGTCGCAAGGTCGCTGGGTCGCGATTTTCATGAAAATTGCAAAATTGAGACCTTGCGACCTAGCGACTTGGGGGTCGCTGGGTCGCTGGGTCGCAGGGTCGCATTTTCTGTTAATTTTGGGGATTTGCGACCTGGCGACCTGGCGAACTGAGGTCGCAAGGTCGCTAGGTCGCGATTTTCTTCACTGTTTAATTTTGCGACTTGGCGACTTGGCGACTTAGCACTTCCTCTTTAGTTTTATGGGGTCCAAAAATTTGAAATGGTGATCTTTTTTGGAGGGTGTTGTAGGGGCTACAACAGGCCCTTAAGTTTTTCTTCGAGGTATTCTCCTTTTCCTCTTGGAAAAATTCAAATTTTGAAGAGGGTGTTTTGCAGTGTTTTTTCCCTAAGAAGGAATAATGATTTTGAAACCATTTCATCATCTAAAACAATGAGATAGGCAGTGTTAAAGAGACATCGTTCTTTTTAAAGCTAAAGAAAGTTTTCTTATGTTTGGAGGTCTAAAATCAATTTGGGGAGTGTCTTAACAGTGGTTTTAAGGGAATTTTGTCATTTAAAAAGCACAAGAGAAAAGCAGTGATTAGAGGTTAGAGCCTTTGGTAAAATTAAAGAGTTTTGTTGCTGTGATTGCCAAGGATTAGTACAGTGATAGGTGGGGTGTTCACCCAAGATATAGAAAACAATCGAGAAGCATGGCTTGAGAGGGTTAATGATAACATGGAGAAGAAGTTGTAAAATGCCAACAGAGATGTGGACCTTTAAAGGAGGATGATCGGGCACTATAAAAAGCTTAATCAGTTCACCCGACGGAAATTGAAGGCCACACAGGAAAAACTCAAGGAAGCTCAAAAGAGGCGCCTGGCACCAAAAATGAAGAAAGACACCTCAAAGCTCCAAAATTTGGCCTCATATTCTCATCATGTTTCTGAAAACCCTTGAGGGTCGTGCTCGCCAAAATTGGGTGAAATTCAACAAGTTTTGTTTTTTTGTAATTTTTGGGCTTTTGGCTAAAAATCATGGGCATCACCATTTCTGTTTGGGACATCCTCAAAGGATGAAAATGGTATCATTGGATGCCATATTTTTAGGGGCATCTACTCAGATATTTTTAGATCAATCAAAGATGATTTGGTCCTCGAAAATGGCGAAAAACACTCACTTTTTCCACACTCTGCCCCGTTTATTAGCAAAGTCTATTTTTTGGGTTTTTACACATAGGTCAGTTTTTTACAGACTTCTAGAGATCAGTTTGGACAAAAATAATAATTTCAGAAAATAGACATTTAGATATTTCCAACGAGCCATCACGGGCCTTGTTTTGACATCGGGAAGGCTTCCAAAGCTGCCCGCAAGACAGAGGACTTTCTGCTGATATATTTCTTAAGTATTTTTTTGAAAAATGCACTTTTCTAAAGTGACTTTTCTTCATGTGCGTTTAGCTATTTTTGGGCATGGTTAGTTATGAAAACTCAATATATTTTCATTTTTTATCATTTTTGAGATATTTTATTAGATATTTTGTGCCTTGGGATTTGCAAAGCCTCCAGGAAAAAATCAGATACTTTTGATGGGCCAATGAGATTGCAAGTTGCACTATGAGGTTTTCCCTCATATTGGCCTATATATTCCAAGAGACTTCATTGTAAATAAGGCTTAAATTGATGATATAGAGAAATATATGGTTATACAAGCTTGGAAGAAACACTTGTCTCATGCATTGGATAGTTTCTTGAATGTTTTTGGATGATGAAAGAGGATTGTTGTTGGATTTCTTGACTTGGTAAAATGGGATAGTGTCCCTCTCTGTTATGTTTTCTTTGTTTTCATTCATATTTCATGCTCTTACTTGCTATAAGACAGTAGATAATATATTTGAGACATGCCCTTGGAGGCACCTTAAATTTCTTGTTTCTTTATAGCTTCTATGTTTTCTTCCTTCTTAGTCATATCAAAGAATCCTTGATTACTCTTTGATAGCTAAAGAACTTGTTTGTTTGTTTCATTTATGTTTTTATGCATGCTAATTATGATTCACGATATGCCCTGATTACTCATGGCTAGTCATAGCTCCACCTCTAAAACCTTTCTTTGATTGTTTGATTGTCATTTGTTGAACCAAGGAGGTCTTGTACTAATCTTGCCCTTTGCCTAAAACTATGAAATCTTGCTTCAAAGTGCCCAATAGCTTGAAATAATATGCTTAGGAATTTCCTCATAGTGATTTGAGTTGTTTGTTTGTCTTAATTGTATTTCCGCAAAGTCTGATAGCAATTTCCTAAATTTAGAGAGTCATATATCTCTATGTATTGCTTGAATGTTTATTTCTATCCATTGATGAGTTTATAGTTACATTTCTCATGATTAATGGTTAGCCCTACCATGTTTATGTCAGCTATTAAACTATTTATGTTTGAAATCCTTTTTTCTTCACAAATTTAGTGTCCATCCCACTCCATTTTACACAAAGATCCTTTTTACCTCGATCAAATCGGTCTTTCAACAACCTTGTATCACCATTTGAAAGCTTTCTTGATCTTTTAGACCCCATAGCCTATTTAATTTGACAATATTTTTATCTATCTTATTCTTTGATCAGTTCATCTCTCACAAACCTAAAAAGAAAACCGAAAAACCTACTTCATAACTAGCCTAAAATCAGAAACACAAGAAGCAAACACACAGACATCCCTTACACAAATAGAGAGAGCCCTCTCTGAGTCCGGAAAGGCTAGGTCCTTGGACTCCAAATATTGGTTTGATGTTACCCTGTCACTTGGCTTGCCAATCAGCCAAATCATGGGACCCTAACATAATGGCGATCACGGTGGGACTCTTAGTGATAAACAAACTTAGATTCCCTACACATTTCAGCAGCCTTAAGAATACTATATGATTGACTTATCCCACCGCTTCCTAACATAATGGCGATCAAGGTGGGACTAACTGAGTACATAACAGTCTAGCAAACTCTTGTATATTCATTAGTCTTTCAAATTTTAAACAGGCAAGCAGTCCATAGAATCATTTATAGTAAACTCTTTTTTTTTTTCACCACCCTAGCAAAGTGATGAATCAGGTTTAGAACACTCTAATAAACCATATGCTACACATAAAAACTCAAAAAACCCCAAAAAATTCTCCAGATTGGCTTTTCCCTAGTTATTGGTGGTGGACCATAGCTACTCTCTATAAAAACAACCAAGTTCCACCTGGCGACTCCACTAGCCTCCTGTAGGCCTAAAAATCCATAAAAAAAAACCAAAAATTTATAAACCATACCTTTCTGTTGACTTATTCTTTCCACAAACTTAAAACTCATGGTGCAAACTCTGTGATCAGTAACAAACTAAGTATAACTTAGTGATTCAGAAAATTTCACCTAAACATAGGAGATAAACAAAAATAAACTTGCAAATGGAACCATTAGCTTGTCCAGACAGCCTAGCAAACTGTTGAAACCAAGTAATAGCTCTTCCTTGCAAGTCTTCACCTCAAAGTTTGCTAGAAAATTTTTTCCCGAAAGAATCTTTGATAGTATTGGTGGTGGACCATAGATCTCAAAGAAATCCATCTGGCGACTCCACTAGCCCTCATTTTTGTTTTGACCATCCTTCACATTAGCAAAACCCCTAGAGAGGCCATCCATCTGAAACAATCATAAATACCATCCTCTCTAAACTCTGAATTCAAAATCTGGCTTCAACAAGAATCAATACCAGATCTCATCTAGACCCAAATCCCCCTATCATAGTAGATGACCCAGAGAAGATTCTGTGGCAAGCTTCCGAAACTGGAAAATTAGCTACCGATAGGTCCATCTGTAAAAAAATATCAGTACCTAAACATCTCACATCCTTGCAGGATTCCCCATTTGACTTAAAATCAGCAAAAACCCTTTTTAGAAGAAAGTCACAAAGTAAAGTAAACTTTGAAGATCTTGAGCCCTTAGATTTGCCACAGAGTCCTAGTAGAGAAGCCTCACCTACCACACCTCCCGACTTTCAGCTTCTCCATCACTTTGGCTCCTACCACCCCAGATCTGCTCAAAATCAATTCACTAGCCTAAGTACATCTACCACACCCATCCAAACCACTACTGTTAAAATCACCTCAGCTCATCCTACAAGCCTTCATATTTTAAATCATCCATTAGCTCCCACCATGGCAGCTTGGTATGCACCCTTGGTGTTGCCACACCCTTTGGCCCCTTTACAAAATGACTATTAGTCCAAAATCACACATTTTACCGAAGTTGAGGCTACTACCACTCAAAAACATGTAGATAGAATTAGTGATGCCTTTCAATACATGGAAATAGAGGACGAGACCATAATAATGAGGATGTTCGCCCAAATCCTGGGCGGAGAACCCAAAAAATGGTTTAAGAGCTTAGCTCCAAAAAAAATACACGATCTCCTAGAACTCTACCAAACCTTCATAAATAAGTGGGAAATTAGAAAGAACCCCATTCAAATCCTATCGAAATATAACAATCTAAAAAGGGAAAATGGGGAAAGTGTATAGGAATACTGCACTAGGTTCAACAGTGTTTATAACGCCCTCTCGCCTCTCTTCAAACCTCCACTTGGCTCAGCCTTAGAAAATTTCCCCGAAGGTTTTGACTCAAACATGAATTATCAACTAAGAGACAAGGACCCCCCAACCTTAGAGGAAATGAAAAAATTGGCCATAAGTGCAGAAACCAACTTAAGAGAAAAGAGAGCTAGGACTAGATCAGAAAGGAAAGTCACATACCGGGATGAGGTCTCCCCTTCAGCCCCTTTCTTAGATCCTAGAATATATGACTTGGTTAGATCCATGGCGAAAATGTGGGAAAAGATGAGTGAAAAGACACCTCTTAGGGACAACCATCCAAACCCTCCAAACAGAAACCGGAACCAAAATTTTAGGAGAGAACAGCCTAAAAAAAAACCAAGGGAAACTAACCAATAAATTAGGCCACCCTTTAATGAAAATTATGTTGATGAGGATGAGAGGGATATAGAACCCATTGATGAAAGTCATTTGAACCTAATAGGTTCTGATAACGAGAGTGAGGTTTAACTCATAGAAGAAGAACAAGCTTTCTTCTCTCCAAATCAAAATGAAACCAACTATGAAGATCCCGAAGATCCTGCTATACATTTTCAGAATGCCATAATAGAAGCTCACAGGAAGTATGATCTTAGAAGCAGAAAAAACCAAGACAAATCCAAGAAAGGTAGCTCAGACACTGCTAAAACCCCTTATACCATCCTTAAAAGAGCAATGGATAGAAACAAAATTGTGGTCAAGAAAACTGACCAAAGAAAAGATAAATATATTCACACAAGCCTTGGCCCATATTTTCCCAGTACCTCTTCCAAGATTCCCAAGATGCCTGTTTTGAACAAAATCCAGAAACAAAGTCAGAAAACTCAGAACATAGAGAAAGTCATGGCCAAAAAAAACTGAAGCAAATCTATCTAAATTACAAGCACCCTTCAGTTTTGAGGGAGTAATTTCCAAAATAAATATTAACATGCATCTCACTGAACTTATCACCCAAATCTCTTATAAATCCCAAGTGTTAAAAGTATTGAATATAGGAAATGATGCAAACACCCTAAATCTAGCTGATGACACTCCTGAAGTGTTTTTTGGTCCAAAAATAGAAGGGAAATTCCAAGAAGGAACCACTCTTCCCTTTTACATCAGTCTGAATATCCATGACCAAATCCTACACAATGCCATGCTAGACTTCGGGGCCTCACATAATCTCATGCCAAAGGTTGTGATGGAAATATTAGGCCTAGAAATAACAAAACCTTATAAATACTTATATTCATTTGATTCAAGTAGAGTCAAGTGTCTAGACTTAATCAAAGATATTTGTTTCACTTTGGCCCAAATACCTGCAAAACACTTGATCATGGACATAGTGGTAGCAGACATCCCCCCCAAGTACGGAATGATTTTATCCAGATCTTGGGGAGCCAAGCTTCAGGGAAATATTCAACTTGATATGTTCTATGCCACTATTCCTGTGTTTAGCCAAACTAGAATACTTTATCAGGAATCACACATGAAATATATGGTCAGCAACCAAGAAAGGCCAGATAACATCCTGACGTACTCCTTGCATTATGATCTGAACTCTTTCATTCTACACACTGATGAAGACATTGAATAACATTTAGGAGAATTTGAAACAAACTTAGACCCACCACATCAGTTGCCTCAAGTTCTCTATGATGAACTAGACACTCAAAATTATCATGACCATGAATAGTTATGTCTTGAGGAAAGAGAGTTTGTTCCTCTTGAAACAGAGATAGAGAAAGAAGCACAGAACACTATGTACCATCAAGAAAATTGCTCAAACCATAGGCAAACATCAACAGTAACATTAAGAGACTTTTTCAGAACAGAGGCATTAGAAGACTTGCATATCACAAAACTATTTACCATCACATAACTCTACCTCTTCAAATGGAACCTTGACTGTAGCCATAATAGCTCAAAATCCAGGAAAAATGTCTAAAAAAATTCTTATGAAAGGATATGATGATTGTAGTCCAAATATACCTGAGTTGTTTGAACTAGCTAGCATTTTTCCACTCCACCAAAGACTTAGAACTTCTAAAATCTGCAATATTGTTCAAAATAATACTTCATGTAGAGAAAACAGTGAGAAGCACTATGCCACTACCACCACTCAAAGAAACAACTTCGACAAAAGAAAACACAAAAATCTTGACCAAACAATAGTAGTCAAAGACAAAACAGCTGGTCATAGGATCTGTTTTGATTTTAGAAATACTAATACACACCCTTGTGACAGAAATTTTATCATTCCTACCCAAGACCATGATATACCAATGATAAGTGCTTTTAATCATGTGTCTTTGCAAGATGATGTTTCAGGGTATCGCCAAATAATCCCTTTGCAAAGCAAACAACTCAAAGAATTTTTCAAGTATGTTGGAAATAGTTCCATCTTCAAACCCAGAATTGCAAAACCACCGGACACCAAAAACATGCTCCTAAAAGCCATGTTTCCAGTTCTGAATTTCTGCATTCTGATGTACCTTGATGATGTCATCATATACTTCAAAAATGACAAAGAATATCTGCATTATTTGAAAAATTTGTACAACAAAAGAAGAAGTGGGAATCAAAGGTACAAAGAGGTACAGCGAGAAGATACGGGGTTGTTTAGAGATTCATGCATGAATCCTTATGTCATGCTTGAAAGAGAAAATTTTCCAAATTTTTCTTTTCAAGAGCTAAGTGGAATAAGAGTGGTAGGAGATCCTTATGAAGATAAGATGCTTAAGTTTCACCATTTCCAGGATTTTTGAGTTAAAACATTTTCAATCATTTTATATACCATTGTTTGAAAAATAAATAAATAAACAAAAAATTCAAAAACAATAGAAAAATAGAAAAAGAGGGCGGTTTGAAAAATAGAAAGAAAGCCCCATGTTAAAAAAAATAGTCATTCTGAAAGCGCGCAAGTCTAAATGCCGCTACTAGTGCTCAAAATGTCTTGTTCAGTTATCTAGCCTAATCATAACTGAACATGTTTTAAATTTATTTGTTGTTAAGTTAGTGAGAGGAAAGATAGTCAACATTGTGTAAGCTTGACTTGTCAAAGAAGATATATTAGCAAAAGATACTGGTTCCACATGCTCAAAACAGAACCAAAGAGGAAAGTAGGGATGAAAAGCAAATTGTGTATCCTAGCCCTGATTTTCTAGATTTCATTTTATTCAAAATAATATTTGTGTGTAGCTTGTCTTTCATGCCACAAATACATGACAAATCAGACTGTCTAATCCTGATTTAAGTCATTTTTCGATTTCATGTTTTAGATTAGAGAATAAAATCCTGTCAAACAACTTAACCTTGATAGTCGATCCAACATAGGTAGAGAAACAAAGGAGTTCATCAGCTTAATCTGAACTCCTAGTGGATATAAGTGTAGAATTAGATAGTGTCATTTTTCAAAAATATTATGTCAAAGGGTTGCTAGTCCAAATGCACCCAAAAGAAGAAAAAATGTTAGGAAATGTAGCAGGGTAGGTAGAAATGACTTTGATGCTAAACATGCTGTCAAATTTTCAGAAATAACATCAAGGAAGAAAGAAATTCATGCCAATGGATAAAGGCATTGGTCTTCAAAGGACAGAGATCTGAAATTCTGGACACCTCTTGAAAGGGAGTTGCCCTCCCCAAATGGAGCCACTGTTAGTCATCAGTATTTTTCACATGTTGATGATGACTAGTTTTTAAAGCCAAGTTTTCTAGCAGCTGATATCCAATTTGTCAAATTTGTCAGCTAGAAAACACCCCTAAACATTTTTCCCTCCTACCTTTTCAATCAGCCTATGATGAGAAAAAACCTAATTGTCAAGCCCTATCTAGTCTCAGTCATACAAACTTGTCCATCAGCTGTCATAAGCTAAAGTCATCTACTGTCATTCACCCTCATCCCCAGCTCATTCATTAACCAACTGATTAATAAGAAGGTCAACTACCCTACCTCTGGTCATATATCATCTTGAGATCTGATCATACCAAAGAGAATACTCCAAATCTGTCAAAAATCTCCCCTAAGTTAGGTAGTGGCACTTTAGAAAATCCTCCCTTGGAAACGTATCCTAAGCCAAAGGAACCTTTTTCTAATCCCAACCAGTCATAGATGGCCCTCCTATTCTGCAAACAAAGCTTGATACACCTTTAGGTCATGCCACTAAAAAGTCTTGATGTCTCAGCAGTGCATATGCCAAAAGCCAAACTGATATTAGGTGGATTTACAATGTTTCAGTGTCTTTTTCAAAAGTAGAGATGTTCAGGTATTCCAGAATACATTGTCAAGCAATACATGAGAAGACAACTACTTCTCATATTGTTTTGAGCCTGGGATAAGAGTACTGGACAGAGAGGTAATTCAATGAGCTTCTGCAAACACAGTAAAAAAGGTTAGTGACTAATGACTAGCAAGAAATACTCTACAGATAAAAGTCATGTTGCTCCTGGTTTATAAAGATGCATAAGGGTATTTTAACAACATCATACACATCTCAGAGCATGCCCCTCATGGCATATTGTAAAATTTTCATCTTTTATTACTTATTGTGATATATCAAGCAGAGATATGCATTACAAGGAAAGATGACACAGTTTGAAAAAATATGAAATAACATGACTGTGTAAAACCTCCTCCAAACATGAGCAGATGGTTGGGAATATTATTCTGGCCTCCTTCATTTATCAAGTAGAGGGTCAGGAACAGGGTTTTAGCCTCATTCAAAAATCACAAGGCTAACAATGCTGCAAATGGACTTAAAAAATTGTTACCCCATTTTCTCCAATGGATGAAACCACTGATACAACAATGGTATTTCAAGGGGTGCTTACATGGTTTCACTGTTTGAAAGACAGAATTGAAGTGCAGTGGGAAACAATTGGATGATTATGAGTGGAAAAATGTTATTAAGCATATGGCCAAGCAGTGATATTATGGTATTCAAAGAAGCTTTGTTTTTCTTCTATCAAAGATCTCCTTCAAAGGAAATCTGAAGCTAAAGTGAACAAAACTTGGACAAGCTCATCAATGTGAGGAAAGGGTATGACAAAATGTCTCAAATTCAAGCCAATATTCAAATAATCAAGCCATATTACTATCACAGACAAAGACCTCTTTATGTACATATGAACAAACCCTGCTGTTGTATGTATTTAAATTAATAGTTTCCAAAGGCTTTTCTCCTTGATCAATGGATATGAATCAAGCCATGGGTGAATGAAAATAAGGTTCTTCATCCAGAGTCAAAGAGAAATATCATGGCAAAGGATGGATCAAAACTCTTGTATATGACTCTTAAGTAGTGCTCCTTTAAAGGTCAGAAATAGACAAACAATGACAGAGTTTCTTCCTTAATTAGAAACAGTGAAAAAATATTTTGGCTTTTAAGAATTTTATTTACTTCAAAAAAGGTGGTCATGTCTTTGGTATCTTAAAAAAGGTTGGCCACTGCATCGTTCTTATAAGTCTTGTTTCGTAGAAGGCCTCATGATATTTAAAAAAGTGATGAAATGATAAAGAATAGTATTTTGTGTTGTTATATGACAAAACCTTTTTGAAGGGCATTCAAACCCTTATGAAATAAATACAAATGTTTTTAAGTTCATTTAAAGGTGGAGAGACCGTTGAAAAATCCCCCTGTGCAAATTCAAACACAAAGAAATGCTCCCCTAGCTGCCCACTGGAGAAACTAGGGTTTTAGGAAAACATTTCAAGTTTTTCAAAGCTCGGACCTGCGCGGAATGCCTGTAGAAGTGCACAGTGCACCTGTGAGCACATATACACAGGAGTTCAATGGTTGTGTGGTGCACCTGTGCACCCGTTTAGTCATTTCCCGAAAGCCGACCCAACAGTCTATTGTGTGGCGCCCTCCAATCTAAACGCGTCGCTCCTCCATCTGTCTTCCAAAAAAGCTCTAAAAGCTCCTCCAACAATCGACCAAGGCCCTTAAGCTTTTCTTCGAGGTATTCTCCTTTTCCTCTTGGAAAAATTCAAAGTTTGAAGAGGGTGTTTTGTGGTGTTTTTTCCCTAAGAAGGAATAATGATTTTGAAACGATTTCATCATCTAAAAAAATGAGATAGGCAGTGTTAAAGATACAAAGTTATTTTCAAAGATAAAGAAAGTTTTCTTATGTTTGGAGGTCTCAAATCAATTTGCAGAGTGTCTTAATAGTGGTTTTAAGGGCATTTTGTCATTTAAAAAGCAAAAGAGAAAAGTAGTGATTAGAGGTTAGAGCCTTTGGTAAAATTAAAGAGTTTTGTTGCTGTGATTGCCAAGGATTAGTACAGTGATAGGTGGGGTGTTTTTATCAGTCTTAAAGGGCCTTAACTTCATTTAAGAACAGTGATAACCCATAATTTCTAGACATAAATATAGAGTTGTAGAGGTCTCAAGTTGGCTGGAAGGTGTCCTAGCATTGTTAAAACAAGAACAAACCTTGTCTGCAAAATCAAAAGGGAAAAAAGTGATTATAAGGTGAAGGCTTGTCATTTTAAAAGTCCTCTCTGTATTGTGGATTAGAAAACTTTGTGTAGCCACTATAGTTCCAAAAACATGGTGTATTGAAAGGTTTTTCAAGTCAGCTGAGGGTGTCTTGTTTACTTTGTAAAGAATAGTGAATATCAAAAGAACATTGTTTGGGGGAAAGGTGTTTTTGTTTTTGTAAAAACACAAGAGTTCTTTCTTCACCAAGAGACCACAAACACATATTTTCAAGACCTTGCCCAAGCACAGTGGTAAATTGACTTTTTGTTTTTCATTTGACAAGCACTTGTTGATTGGCATCAAAGAGGATAAAACAGTGACTTATAAGGAGGAAAAAGTGTGGTGTTGGGGGACTATTTCAGAAAAACATTTGAAGTAGCATGTATTAGTCAAAAATCAAAGAGTATCCAAAAAAAAATGCCTCCCAGGCAGGACAACAGAAGTGGCTTTCACAGGAGGTTTGAACCTGTTTCAACTGAAGAGGTAAATGCTCATCCATCAGTCCTGTTTAACTTTCATGAAGTTGGATGTCTAGAGTTTTGTCAAAGGGTGCAGGAGGTTGATCTAAAATTGTGAGAACAAAGTATTTCTCATACAGAGATTGACTGTAGGGGCATTCACCGGATCTTTCACCTTTCAAAGAAAGGATGAATCTAGAGGCTATCTGGCCCTTCTACAGACTCTGCCTAAAGAAATAAAAAGTAATCACAAAGATCCGATCAATGAAAGTATTTGTTTTAACAACAAAGTATTCATTGATCCAACTTTAATGTGTGAATAGGCAAGTATACATATTCTGCAAATGAAGTATAATTGTTTGAAGATGAACTAATAAGTTTTGATCACTGTTTAAACCTGCTTGGGAAAGGATAGCTTATAAAAATTTACTACTTAAAGGAGCAGAATCTAAAAATATGCAGCAAAATTATACAGTATGACAGAAAATAATTGTTTAAGCGGTTCACCCCTCTCTTGGGCTACCTCTGCTGGGTCCAAAAGCCTCTAATTAGGCTTTTTCCTCTTTGATTAAATGCTCAAAATGTGAATACAACTGTATAGAAGCCTCAAATGGAAAAATACACTGCAAAAATAGATTCAGAAGGCTCAAATCAGTAGAAAATGACTAAACAACCACCTCCATTGGATAAAGGTAGTCCAAAACATCTCTTCTTCCCTTAGGCCCCGGTGGCTCCACGACCAAAAACGTTGGTAAATTCTCTGTTAGAGCACCCTGATGGCTCTGCAAACACTCCCAACAGCTTCAGAATGATCAATTACCCCAGAATCAAAAAATCATTCGTCCAAAAAGGACTTTCCTAGCCAAAGTTATGGCTAACTGAAGTTTGCCCTTCAAAAGCTCCGCTAATTGTGGAGAACTAGAGTTAACTCCAGTTAAAAATGGAAACTGCACCAAATTTGGCGGGCGCGCTCCAAAACTAGCGGACGGTTAACTGCAACATTTAATGTGACGGTTTTAAAAAACCCCGCGTTCACATGCCAAATCAAACGGTTTTAAAAACCGTAATGTCAAATCCCGCCGGCAGTTACGTTAAATGGTTCACATGCAACGGTTACATAAATATGAACTGATCCGCTGCAACGTTTGAACCGCTCCACCGTTTTAAATAGACCCACGTGCTTAGACACGTCATCCAAACATTAAAACTCCACTCCAATCACGTTGAATAGCCCAGCCCCTTGCCACGTTTTTAAAACACATGCGCTTTAATATTTAACCCAAAAATTTGGGTTTGTGGGTTTTTAAACCCGTTTCATTTAACCCAAAACTTTAACAACTCGTTACCATTTGATTTATGAGTTTAATATATATGTGTAGTTTTAAAATTTACATTTTAATAAGGTTTAAATATAATTTAAAATTAATTAAAATATATATTAATTAATATAATATATGATTAATTTAAATCATATAAAATATAAAAATATATACAATTTAATAATTTAAACCTTAATAAAAAATAAAAATCTTCCCACAATATTAAAAATTTTCTTTCAAAATTGAAAGTTATTGGGCAATTTCAAAATGCAATATCTCCTCCATACGGAAACGGATTTGAGTGTCGTTCACGGCGTTGGGATCTTATTGCCGAGCTCTTTCCAGTCGATCTATTTTGGAGCAATTCTGAGCAACTTCATTTTTGAGCATTTTTCTTCAAGAGACTTGATCTCCCGATCACACCTCCCAAATGGGAAGCTTTTGGACCCTCAAAAGCTTTCTGATTACTGAAAATGATGATGTGGAGACTGATTCTCCACTCTTCCACCCTTAAACAACTGAAATATACCCGATTTCATCAACTGAAGCTTTTGAGAAAATGATAATCTGTCTCTGGAATCAACTAATCGTCCATTGCTAAGATTGACGGAGTCTTGATGCAAATGATTAAAATTTTCAGAACAACGATTGTAATTTGCAGAAAACAAACTTTTTCTACACTGATCAAACTTCTAGAAAGACTTAAAATAACCTTCACCTTGCAAACTGTTCCCATGGCGAATTCTACCATTCTGAAACCAACTTTTTCCCATGCTGAATGGCGTGTCCTTCTTGCTTGCACTGCTTTGATTTGACACTTCATTCATTGCATTGGCTGACCCAAAAGGTAATTTGTGCAACAAAACATCATCTTCTTTCAAAGACAAACTGTTATCAAACTGCGACAAATCATTAGCAACATCATAAAATGGCAAATGCTCAAAATCTGGTCGTTTCAACATCAACAAAGTTAGACTTTGACTTGCATTAACCAGTCTTTTCAATTGACTTGCATTGAGTAAAGAAGATTCCAGCTTCTTCTTGTGAGCTCTCACAATGTACTCTTTACCATATTTGAACAACTAATACTTGTTTTCATGGCGATGAAAGATGGCCCTCTTGTCAAATAAATAAGGACTTCCCAAAACAATACCTGAGATATCAAGCAGCACCACATCAAGTTCCACTGTGTCAATAAAGTGTGCAGTTATTGCAAAGCGCAATATGAAATTTCTTAAGACTTGCAAATTGGCATCCTTGCATATCCATCCAAGTGGATAAGGCTTTAGATGTGGAATGGTCTCAAGTTTAAGTTGATTGACCAAGTCTTCAGATATAAGATTCGCTTGTGACCCACTGTCAAATAGTGTGTCAATTTTGGTATGTCTTGAAATTACCCTCACATGGAAAAGCTCTATCCTCCTCTTTTCATCATGAGTATCTTTGTGACAATTCAAAGAGCTAGAACTAGGAATTGTGTCTTGCACCACTTCTTTCCCCTTAATTTTCTTTAAAACCATGGCTATACTTTTTGTCTCATCACCTGAGTCTGACCCTAAGTCTTGCTCAACGGTTGCTACAGTTTTCTCCTTTTCTTTGGTCTTGTTTTTGTTCTTGAATTTTTCTGGTTTTAGTTCAGGATGAAGCTTCCAACAATGATCTTCATCGTGACTTGTCTTTGAAAAGTTCTTGCAAAAGAACTTTCCTTTTTCTTTTCTTGAATTTGCAACTCTCTTCTTTCCTTTGTTTTTGAAATTACTATCCTCATCAAAAGTATTCTTTCCTCTAGCTTCTAAATGTGTAGCCTGCACACAGACTTCATCTAAGCTGGTAGGATTGAACAATAGAATAGTATGTTGTAGGTAATTGTGCAAACCTCCTATGTATTTCAACAAGGTGTATTGACTTTGTAAGTCTACTCCAAGTAGAAGTGCTCTCCTTCTAAACTCTTGGGTACAATCTTGCACATTTTGACCTTTAAGTTGCCTAAAACTTTGCCAATTCATGATTTCTTTCTGAATATGAGCAAGAGGATAAAACTGTTTCTTAATAGCTGTAATAAACTCATTCCATGTTAGAGTTATCTTACCATGCTTTTTAATTTCCTCCCTGGTCTTGGCTTCCCACCAAACCAAAGCTGCTCCATCCATTCTCAAAGAGGCTAATTGGATTTTTGTGTCATCATCATGCAAATTTTGAATTCTTAGATAGACTTCCAGCTGTCTAATCCAGTTATCCAATTTTTCTGCATTCACATCACCATTAAACATTGGCAACTCAAACTTCACATCAAGCTTTAACAAAGGATTTTTAAGAGAATTTTTTTTTTTGTGTGACTGATTAACAGAAGTAGAAGAGGATGATGTGGAGGAAGAGGATGACGATGGAGATGGTGGATCACCATTTCCTCCATTCCCTTTCTTAGACTCATCTTTTTCTTTCTTCCCTCGTGAAAAATATCCTTCTTCTCTTTGGTTTCTAGACCCTTCTCCAGCAATCCTATCATTTCTCTTCTGGTATAGGATCCTAACCATCTCAGTCAAGTCCAAGAAAGCTTTTCTAAAGACTCTTTCTTCTTCCTTGGGATCCATTTCCTCATGTACTTCTCCTTCTATGGAAGACATGTTTGTGGCTAATTCTAAGGCTAATGAGGATGAAATGGAAGGTGGATGTAATGGCACTCTAGCCCTCCTTGGTTGAGGATTAACTTGTTCTCTAACCAATTGACCTTCCCCTCTTTGCAATTTCAGCCTAGTAAGCATCAAATTTTTCAGAATAATACAATTTACTTGCACAAATTTCACAAAATTTTAAGAAAAACCTTGAGCTCTGATACCAACCTAATCTGAAATTGTGAGAACAAAGTATTTCTCATACAGAGATTGACTGTAGGGGCATTCACCAGATCTTTCACCTTTCAAATAAAGGATGAATCCGAAGGCTATCTGGCCCTTCTACAAACTCTGCCTAAAGAAATAAAAAGTAATCACAAAGATCCGATCAATGAAAGTATTTGTTTTAACTGCAAAGTATTCATTGATCCAACTTTAATGTGTGAATAGGCAAGTATACATATTCTGCAAATGAAGTATAATTGTTTGAATATGAACTAATAAGTTTTGATCACTGTTTAACCCTGCTTGGGAAAAGATAGCTTATAAAAATTTACTGTTTAAAGGAGCAGAATCTGAAAATATGCAGCAAAATTATACAGTATGACAGAAAATAATTGTTTAAGTGGTTCACCCCTCTCTTGGGCTACCTCCACTGGGTCCAAAAGCCTCTAATTAGGCTTTTTCCTCTTTGATTAAATGCTAAAAATGTGAATACAACTATATAGAAGCCTCAAATGGAAAAATAAACTGCAAAAACAGATTCAAAAGGCTCAAATCAGTAGAAAATGACTAAACAACTACCTTCATTGGATAAAGGTAGTCCAAAACAGCTCTTCTTCCCTTAGGCCCCGGTGGCTCCACGACCAAAAACGTTGGTAAATTCTCTGTTAGAGCACTTTGATGGCTCTACAAACACTCCCAACAGCTTCAGAATGATCAATTACCCCAGAATCAAAAACAAATTCGTCCAAAAAGGACTTTACTAGCCAAAGTTATGGCTAACTGAAGTTTGCCCTTCAAAAGCTCCGCTAATTGTGGAGAACTAGAGTTAACTCCAGTTAAAAACGGAAACTGCACCAAATTTGGCGGGGGCGCTCCAAAACTGGCGGACGGTTAATTGCAACATTTAATGTGATGGTTTTAAAAAACCCCGCGTTCACATGCCAAATCAAACGGTTTTAAAAACCGTAATGTCAAATCCCGTCGGCAGTTACGTTAAATGGTTCACATGTAATGGTTACATAAATATGAACTGATCCGCTGCAACGTTTGAACCGCTCCACCGTTTTAAATAGACCCATGTGCTTAGACACGTCATCCAAACATTAAAACTCCTCTCCAATCATGTTGAATAGCCCAGCCCCTTGCCACGTTTTTAAAACACATGCGCTTTAACATTTAACCCAAAACTTTAAAAACTCATTACCATTTGATTTATGGGTTTAATATATATATGTAGTTTTAAAATTTACATTTTAATAAGGTTTAAATATAGTTTAAAATTAATTAAAATATATATTAATTAATATAATATATGATTAATTTAAATCATATAAAATATAAAAAAATATATAATTTAATAATTTAAACCTTAATAAAAAATAAAAAATTTCCCACATAATATTAAAAATTTTCTTTCAAAATTGAAAGTTATTGGGCAATTTCAAAATGCAATATCTCCTCCATACGGCAACGGATTTGAGTGTTGTTCGTGGCGTTGGGATCGTATCGCCGAGCTCTTTCTAGTCAATCTGTTTTAGAGCAATTCTGAGCAACTTCATTTTTGAGCATTTTTCTTCAAAAGACTTGATCTCCTGATCAGAGGTGAAAAGTTATTTCCCCTTGACACATCTATGTGTTTTGAAATTGCAAGGGAAACAATTTCAGCTGGCACGCTTGGATTTCAATTTTTCTCCTAGATCCATTTCCAAAGCCACCAAAATCCCTTATGTCAAAGAGAAATGGTTTAAACAGAGCCACCTAGACTCAGAACAATACAAACCCTTTTTGAAACTAGAGCATATAGATACATGCCCATCCATCTTTCCTTTCTCATATCTGTTGACTAGGCTCCCCTCATGAAGATAATCATGAAATATTTCACGTGCGAGGGAAGGTTCTCCCGGGTCTATGCTTACCATGTCCGGTTGCTCATGCATTTCACAAGAGCCCAATTGTTAAATCTCCCCTTCTTCCTCCATAGAAGTATTGAAAAGATGGCCTCCACTGTTCAAAAGAGACCTCCCTCTCAACAGTCAACTTTCCTTTTCCATCATTCCCTCATCAAGATTGTCATTCTTCATCAACTTGAGAAGAAGGGAATCTCTTGGGACACTTTCATTGCACATCCAAATTTCGCCACTGTCCCTTCATCCCATGCATCTCCTTCACCTTCCACTCAGCATCTTTCACCTTCTTCAAGTAAGCCGATTCCCAAGAAGCTCAAATTTTCCATTATTGAACAAAAAGAAGAGCATGATGAAGAAGAGCAGCAACATGATGAAGAGAAGCAACATGAAGATGAAGAGAAGCATGATGAAGAAGGGTAGCAAGGTGAAGAAGAGCGTGATGAAGAAGGGAAACAAGGTGAAGATCAGCACAACGATGAAGAAAAGCGCCATGAAAAAGAGAAAAACAGTGAGGAGGGAAATGATGAGGAAATTGAACAGTTTGATGAGGATATTGGTAGCCCTCACAGCAGCAAAAATGATGAAGATGAAGCCCAAAACATTGGGGAGGCAGAGCCTAAAAGTCCTAAAGAAAGCAAGGACAAGATTAAAGAGGGCAGCCCTCAAAAAGACATGCAAGATGATAGTCAAAGCATTCATGAAGAAACTCAAAAAAGTGGCAAGGATGATGAGGGAAGTAACAAGGGAAAAGAGAAAATAGAGCATGTGCTAGCTGCCTCTCCTAGGCAAGAGGCCATGCTTTCTTCTCCAAAAGTGGCAAAGCTTAGGACATCAAGGAAAATGGTGCCTCAAACTATAACTCAAAATGTTACTAGGGCCCTTCGAAGCAATGGGAAGTTGCCCAAACAACCCATTGTCGAATTACCCAAGAGGAGGAAGAACAAGAAGGCCACCCAAAGAAAAGGATAGGAGAAAGAAGAAAACAGCCATGAGAAGGAGAGGGACTTTGACATAATTTAGATCCAAAGTGATGATATCAACAATGAGGCCCGAATCCTAGAGTCTCTCTTGATCAATAAAGAAGAACAAATTGATGCTTTGAGGAAAGATCTAGAGAGGTCTAGAAACTTCATTCACTTTTTGCAAACACAAAATAAACAGATGAGTGTCCACATAGCGGTATATGAGACACGGGCCATAAAATATAATAAGGAGGCCTCCAAGGCGCAAGTTAAGTTGGAAGAACTCATGGGCGAGTTCAATGATAGTGAAGATGAAGATCAACCAAGAAGAAAAAGGCCAAGGACCATGGGACTCAGAAGAGCCTTAGAGAAACAAAAGGAGGAAGAAGCTCCCCTTTTCCAATCTTTGCCTCTAACTACTTTGTTCACCCAAGAGACAGAAAACAATCGAGAAGCATGGCTTGAGAGGGTGAATTATCACTTGGAGACGAAGTTGTAAAAGGCCAATAGAGATTTTGAACTTCAAAGGAGGATGACCGGGCACTATAAAAAGCTTAATTAGTTCGCCCAACAGAAATTGAAAGCCACACAGGAAAAACTCAAGGAAGCTCAAAAGAGGCGCCCGACACCAAAAATGAAGAAATACACCTCAAAAATCAAAATTTTGGCCACATCTTCTCAGCATGTTTCTAAAAACACTTGAGGGTCATTCTCGCCAAAATTGGGCGAAATTCAACAATTTTTGGTTTTTTGTCATTTTTGGGCTTTTGGCTAAATATTATGGGCGTCGCCATTTCTGTTTGGGACATCCTCAAAGGATGAAAATGGTATCATCAGATGCCATATTTTTAGGGGCATCTAATTAGTGATTTTTAGATAAATTAAAGATGATTTGGTCCCCCAAAATGGTGAAAAACACTCAATTTTTCCACACTCTACCCTGTTTATTAGCAAAGTCTATTTTTTTGGTTTTTACACATAGGTCAGTTTTTGATAGACTTATAGTGATCAGTTTGGACAAAAATAAGAATTTTCAGAAAATGGACATTCAGAGCTTTCCAACAAGCCATCACGGGCCTCGTTTCGACATTGGGAAGGCTTCCAAAAGCTACCCGCAATACGGAGGACTTTCTGCTGATATATTTCTTAAGTATTTTTGTGAAAAATGCACTTTTCTAAAGTGACTTTTCCTCATGTGCGTTTAGCTATTTTTGGGCATGGTTAGTTATGAAAACTCAATATATTTTCCTTTTTTAGCATTTTTGAGATATTTTATTAGATATTTTGCGTCTTGGGCTTTGCAAAGCCTCAAGGAAAAAATCAGATATTTTTGATGGGCCAATGAGATTGCAAGTTGCACTATGAGGTTTTCCCTCATCTTGGCCTATATATTCCAAGATAATTCATTGTAAATAAGGCTAAAATTGATGATATAGAGCAATATATGGTTATACAAGCTTGGAAGAAACACTTGTCTCATGCATTGGATAGTTTCTTGAATGTTTTTGGATGATGAAAGAGGATTGTTGTTGGATTCCTTGACTTGGTAAAATGGTATAGTGTCCCTCTTTATTATGTTTTCTTTGTTTTCATTCATATTTCATGCTCTTATTTGCTATAAGATAGTAGAGAATAGATTTGAGACATGCCCTTGGAGGCACCTTAAATTTCTTGTTTCTTTATAGCTTCTATATTTTCTTCCTTCTTAGTCATATCAAAGAATCCTTGATTGCTCTTTGATAGCTAAAGAAATTGTTTGCTTGTTTCATTTATGGTTTTATGCATGCTAAGTATGATTCACAGTATGCCCTGATTTCTCATGGCTAGTCATAGCTCCACCTCTGAAACCTTTCTTTGATTGTTTGATTGTCATTTGTTGAACCAAGGAGGTCTTGTATTGATCTTTCCCTTTGCCTAAAACTATGCAATCTTGCTTCAAAGTGAACAATAGCTTGAAATACTATGCTTAGGGGTTTCCTCATAGTGATTTGAGTTGTTTTTTGTCTTAATTTTATTTCCCCAAATTCTGATAGCAATTTCCTAAAGTTAGAGAGTCATATATCTCTATGTATTGCTTGAATGTTTATTTCTATCCATTGATCAGTTTATAGTTATATTTCTCATGATTAATGTGTTAGTTCCCTGTAATCAGCAAGATTGACAAAGTCCAATCACAAGGAGAAACATCGTTTCAACCACTTTGGGATTCTAGGATCTAGCCCTCCTGAATCCGGAGAGGGATCTCTCCAATAAGTGCAAATATGGATTTGTCTTTGAAGTTCCGGGTAATGATATTAGGCTAGTTATGAAGGTTGAGGGTTTGTTTTGTTTTTTGGATGGTTGAGCATGATTACTATTTGAGGTGGAAAGTTATAAGCGCAAAGAGTTTCAAAGGTGTGAAGTTGCCAGCAAATAGAACATGCTTTGGCCAGGAAGATAAATAATTGCAGGTTTTAGTCCATTGGGCTATGGAGTCATAATAGGGTTTAATTGAAACAGCAAGAGGCAAGAGTGGTCCATGGGGCAAGTCATATATGTCTAAGGATCTCTTGAAAGTTTTATTTACTGAATGAAATGGTACAATAATAAGGGGAATTTAAACAGATGAAGAAGAAAGAGTAGCCTAGGATCTGGTAAGTACTTTGAAACTAGACAACCTTTGACAAACACTTCAGAAAGACATGAAAGTAAATTAGGATCTGGTAAGTACTTCTAAACTAGCCAGCCTTTGATACACTTTCAATAGAAAACATATAAAAACATAGGGAAACACAAATGATAACAAATGATGGTCTAAGATCTGGTAAGTATTTCTAAACTAGCCAGCTTTTAACACATTCCAAGGGAAACATTCAGACAGTCTTTGGGGATAAAACTAGGACCAGGGCACACCATATCTTCCTTAGTTCACCTCTACTAAACATGAAATGAAAGTAACATCCAAGAACAATATTCAGCTAAAACAATAAGACAAGGGAACTCCAGCATTCCTATGCTTAAACTGAATTAAATCATTCCTAAATAACACAGATTGGAAGAAAACATTCAGATAAAGATTTTTAGTCAGAGAAGGTGTTGTATGGATTAATTCTTCTTGCAGACAAGACCGATCTCCCTAGTACTAAAAGTATCTAGCAAAAAGTAACCAAATAGACTAATCTTTCTCTAAGCATATATGATCTATGAAAAGCTCTATATAGGTGTTAAGGACTTACCGTTTGTCTAGCGCTTGTTTGAAGTTGTTGTTATCCCTCGTGCACTTGAAGGAGTTTCGCTTGTAAACCTGCAGTCACAAAAAAGCAAAGGATTACATAGCACCTGTATAGAAATCATCATAAACCATGCTTATCATAGTGATCAAGGAATCTATGAAATAAACCATTGATTGAAAGCTTATTGAGAAAAATGAGTATATTTGTATTAATTTCAAAAGAAGGAAAACCTTACAACCTGAGCCTTGATGTCGCACAGGCCTCCCCGAGGTCCAAAGCAGGAGTCTCCTCTACTTTGATAAGCTCTGCACTCCTCCAACCAAGACAAGTAGAGGTATGTAATCTCTCCTCAAAAAATTCTTAGTCAACTGAGTCTAAATCTCAACAGCACTTAACCTCAAATCTTCTTAAGCTTCACCTCCCTTTGAGGCTACCCAATGCCTCTTTTAATAGTGGAAAAGATGACGTTTTTTGTTCCAACTATGAAGCGATAGAATCCTCCTTCAAAGGGATAAGCTCCTCACATCAAGGGGTTAGCTCCATAAGGTAAGGGATACATGCACCTCATAAGAGCGATTCTGCCACCGCAAGATCCATTCTAGAAGCTTCCAAAATTTACTTTTATTGAGATTTTTGGAATTTACTTGCGCCTTTTTTATCTTATAGGGGTCCGCACCTTTAACACAGATAAAGTGCATTCAGGTACGCAAGAGAGCTGAACATTAGGTGCGGGACCGCAGGCAAGATAGAGAGAAAGTGCGATACCAAAGTTTAGGAGACTTTTAGGAACATTTCTCTGATTTTCAAGGCTTGACATTAGGAAATAACATGTTTAGACTTGCATAGGGGGAAGTATGAGTGATAATGAGCTCATACAGTTAGCAAAATGTCAAGGTGACAATTTTTAGTGTAACAGATTGCCCCCTAAAGTGAAAAGTCTGGAATAGATGATGCTGAAGTCTATCATATATGAAGAGTGCAGTACTTTATCATTTCAAGGATCATCTTGTGGACACCCCAGTTGGAACCTGTAAAAAAATTCAATGAAAAATATATATGTATACATATCATCCCTGAGGTAGGCATTCCCATACTCAGATCAAAACTAACTAGAGACTAACTCAAACTGTTCTGATACAGGAATGATTTTAAGTACATCACAGTATAGACATGTGTAGACACAGTATGGATGCAGCCATCTGTTTGTAAATAGTCTACTGTATAAATGATAACAAAATTCCTCGTAGCCTGGATGGTAGAAACTAGATCCAGGGTCTTGATTTCCGCATCTCGAACTAGTACGATTCTATCCATGTGAATAAATGTATTGAAGTCGAACATGGTAGAAACCACTTGATTACCATTCAATGATGTAAAATGTTAACAAGTGTGATAGTAACCACCAGTAATTTCAATGGTTCTCAAAGTACTCAGTACAATCCATGAAATGTGAATGAATGATCTGAAGTCGAACATGTCACGGAATCATTCGATCGAAGGTCAATGATGCAACCTGTCGTCGAAGGCGAGAAACCTGCCATTGAGGCATGCAGATTTCAAGGTATTGACGATTTCTAGATCAACTTCCTAGATAATGAGCTGTAGTCGATAGAAAGTGATCTGTCATCGGCAAGCCCACAACACGAAATCATAGATCAAGTTTTGAAGAAATATATCGGCAAGGACTGACTCAGGGATGGTCAAAATGGAAGAAAACATTTCACAAATGAATGGTTTATTTGAACTTTCCTCTTGAACACATAACAACACCGCAGACAGCTTGGTAGCAGTTGACCCAAAGCTAATACCCAAAAACCGGATGAAGACTTTCAAATGAGGTTCGATTAACTGTTAGGCAAAGGATTTCCCAACCCAGGTGATTGAAAGTGTCGTGTTCAAGAGTGTTTAACTGGATTTTCGAAAAATAAAAATACAACAAACAAGTCCATTTTTCTCTCTTTTCCCCCACCATTTCTGGCAAGTACCTCTTTATTTTTGACAAGCTTGAGGAGGATAACATTTGCTTGTTTA
This sequence comes from Pinus albicaulis, assembly GCA_034641835.2. Classification (NCBI taxonomy): domain Eukaryota; kingdom Viridiplantae; phylum Streptophyta; class Pinopsida; order Pinales; family Pinaceae; genus Pinus; species Pinus albicaulis. The sequence continues at coordinate 919 of JAXQQM020061468.1, read as the reverse complement.
TAAGCTCATCCTTCGGATGAGTCCAACTTAGTTTAAGATTCAAACCCTAAGAAGGATTGGTTCATTCCTGTTTGAAATTGAACTGATCCTTTACTGTTAAATTTTAACGAGTCCAGTATAGGAGAAACTCAGTATTTTTCAATTTTAGGGAGTCAGAAGAAAAAACTTAAGAAAACTCCATGGGTGTACTTTTTCATAAATTTAGTCTCTCGAGCCTGAAAAAGGATAAAATAATGTGGAAGAGAACTCTATTGACCTTAATTAGTCAACGTATACCTTTTTCTTAAATAGTCCATTTCAGTCCGTAAAAGGGGTAAACTTATACTGAAGGGAAGATCATTCATTTAATTTAACGAGTTCAAATAATCAAGTGCTCGGCAATCTTTTCATGTTTAGAGAGTCTGAAAAGGGCTTAAAATAGGACTTCAAGTTTTCACTTTTTGATAAGTTTTTGTTGAAAATGCAACAAGATGATGGAGCTTAGTGAAATGAAGTCACCTTCACTAAGTGGGCCCGCAAGCGAATTCTGGCGCAAAGTCTATTTTTAGACATATGGAGCATGGTTCGGGGATTCCAGTTTGAGATTCTTGAAGTATGTGTCATGTTGGTAAAAATAGATGAGACTCTATTTTTTGGGTCAAAGAGGTCAAAGTCTATTTTAGACTGCCTCTGCTTAAAACGGGGAAGTCAAATATTATTTACCCTTAATAATATTTAGACTATAAACAACAGTTTACTCTCTTGGAGCACTTCAGTTTGAGCTGCAGAGGTGGCTCATGCATATGACAGAGGAATCATGTGGTTCCCAAGGTTTTGATGGCATCATGCATGGTTGAATTCAGTTGGACTTCAGTGGCAGAAGTTTGGAGGAGTTAATGAGACAGATAGTGGAGTTGTGTTCTGTTTATTTTAGTTGAAC
>JAXQQM020073423.1:0-96284 GCA_034641835.2 Pinus albicaulis | reverse complement strand
TATGCCCGGCTGGCAGACGTACCGATGGCATACCAGCGCCACACGGTGGGAGTTCCGAGTCGGATCCACCGAATCCTGAGGCGCTTAGTGCGTGCAGTCACGTGCTATCATGAGCACCATGTGGATTAGTCCTTAGGATTTATACCACACCTATTTTTTGAGAGACATAGCGTCTCCGGATGTACTAAGACGATTATGTATATTTTTTGAGTTTTATGTGACACACTCTATGTAAACATTTCGATATCTATATATATACATATCTATTTCTGGATGAGTCTTTCTTTACATGTAATGATGATTTATAAATTGCGCAAATCTCTGTCTAATACCAAATTTGCTACTGTATCTGTTAATGTATTCAAATGCCTGGGTATATGATGATATGTAATGTAGTCAAAATTCCTTTCCAGTAATCGAATACGCAAATACAGACGTAAGATGGACGGGTTCCTTACCGAATAGTGTCCGTTCAGCTGTAACACTACAAGTTGTGAATCTAGATACACGAGCAATTCACGGATACCAAGGTTTACTGCCTCGGTTAATAATTCCAACACCGCACTATATTCCGCAATGTTGTTCGTGGTACGTCCTAGACACACTCCTTGCAGGTCAATCAACTCACCAGCAGGATCGTAGATTACCCAGGCTGCTGAAGACAGATTCATGGTACTACGGGAGGCACCATCCGCGAAACCAACAAATGGATGAATAGACATATGCACAACCAGGAAGACCCGATAAGCAGAAATATGTTTACAAAGCACACAACACTATACATGCACACAAATGACAATCACACACCTATGTACACACGCCACACTAAGAAATTATTTCAGGCATTGTACTTTTTAAGGTACAGCCCATTCCTGGGCTGCGCCAGCGGAACTCCTTCATAATCTATAAGCTCGTAGGCCCCATTTTTCAAAATGTGCTTTACTATATAGGGCCCGTGCCACATAGGCTAGAGTTTACCGGCTCCAAGCTAATCATGTGCCTGATCGTATAGGAGGAAGAGGTCTCCTTCGATAAAAGAACGGGGAGAAACAGCTTGATCAAAATGAGTTTTGACCCTCTTCATTTGTGCTTCGATGATCAAAGCAGCTAGACGACGGGTTTCATCCAACCGTTCGAGATACAGAAGACGTTCTTCCTCAGCAGAAGTATCCGGTAAGAGCTCCACAGCTAATTTTAGCGAAGGAATCTCGCATTCAACCGCAAGAGTAGCTTCCAGACCGTACACCAATTAGAATGGTGTGAATCCGGTTGCACTCTTAGCAGATGTTCGGTATGCCCAGAGAGCTGAGAACAGTTGGAGATGCCAACTGGATTTATGAATCCCAACTGTTCGCTGAAGCATAGTGACCAAAACCTTGCTCACCGCTTCAACCTGACCATTCGCTTGAGGGTAGTATGGTGTTGAGTTGTCGTGACGCAAGCCCAACGTTGAAGTCAGCTCCGCCATCATGTAATCGCGGAAATGAGTACCGTGATCAGTGACGATGGCTTGAGGAACCCCGAACCGTGCAATAACGTGGTTGAATATAAATTGAGCAGCCGTTTTCCCATCAGCAGCTAGTGTAGGCATCGCCTCGGCCCACTTAGTGAAGTAGTCGACGGCGACAATGATATACGCATGCCCCCCGGCCGAGTGAGGGTTACACATCATAAAATCTACGCCCAATTTCGCAAAAGGGCCGACGGTAATAACGAGATGCAATGGCAAAGGTGGCGCGTGCATCTTGCGCTGAAAAATCTGGCATGGATGACATTTACGGACTGCAGTGATACAATCCTTGAATATGGAAGGCCAGAAATAACCTACCCGCAGAATCTTCTGGGCAGTAGCAGACCCGGACATATGTCCACCACAGGCGCCACAGTGGCAGTCATTTAAGACTTTCTCAGCCTCTGTTGGGCCTTAGTTTTGGTCTTATTTTTGCTCAGAGAAACTTAGTAATCCATCTATTTCCCATCCATTTTCCCTTCATTTATTCCATTTTGATATATATTTGATATCTATTCAGGTATTTAATTTTAATTTTTCAATTTCTAAAGTTTTTATGAAAGTTTGGTTTTTAGTGCAAAATTGGCAGATTCAGAAATTCCCGTAATAGCTCTATGGTTGATGTGATTGCAGGACACTTGGGCACGAATTGAATGCATGGATGGACATCTTGGAAACTAGGACTAAGTTAGTTATGCTTAGTTCGAACAGAACAAGCTTTATTAGGCCCAGTTGGTGCTAGTCAATCATGACTAGTCATTCAGAAATCCCATAGAAATAGGGCAGTTTTGAGATTCTATGGGATTGGTCATATTTCTTGGGATAAGAATAATGAATTCGACTTAGATAGGTAGATGAGAGTAGATGGGTTTGTTTGAGTAAATATAGATTAGTTTGTTTCATGAGACTTCTTATTTAAAGCCAAAACTTTGATGCCTTATGTATTATTAACTTAATATACTTTTATGCTGTGACACCTTTGGATTGAGGAGCTAATTTGAAGACTTATGTTATTATTATTTTGCTGTTCAATTCTATGGATGTGTAACTGAATTTAAGCTTCTGAGATCACTTCTCAAGTGTGCAAGGCAAGGGTGGAAGGGCCCCCATTCCAAGCTAAGTACACTTCCTTGTTAACTAGTTTTATTTCCTTGTAATCTGATTATTGTAGAACTGGTTTTTCAAAGCTTTATTTCAGATTGCTTCATGGTTCATGCATAATGATTGATTTCATTAGTTCATAGCTTATTCATCACTTTATCAAGTTGGAAAAACAGGTGTTCAAGTTGAGCATCCCTTCTACTAAAATGATGAATTAAAACTAGTTTCCTTTGTTTGTATGCAAGTAGTTTCTTATTGAGATTTTGATATTGAGATGAATGAATTATGATGGAATACCTTATGTGTCTCTTAAGCTAAGATTTTCTTTCACTAATAATTTATCCATCTTAAGCTCTTGGTTTTAATCTCTGATTCATTAAGTGGTAATTGAGGTGAAAGTGGACTTCTTGAGTCAAGAACCATTTCAATATTCTTCCTCTTTTTAAACTAATGAATTAGAATTATAGGATGTATTACTTTTAGCTTTTTAATAACTTATATTTCAAGGTTTGATTACATCTGATCTTCACATATAGTGAACTTGCCTCAAAGCATAAACAACCCGGATTGATAAGAAATAATTGTGTTAATTTAGGTACATAAATTAGCCCAACATTTTGGCGCCGTTGCCGGGGAGGCAAATATCGGCATAGTCAATAGAAAGATAAAAAAAAAAAAACAAAAACAATAGCTACATTTTTTTAGTTATGTTTCTTTATGCCTAGATATAGAGATCCTCAAGGTAGATTTGTTAAAAACCCCCCACAAATAGAGATAGGATCATCAAACACCCCAGTTACTGGTAATCCAATAATTGAGGAATTGGTAGAAAAACAAAGAAGTGGACAAAGATTAACTTTGATTGAGAGGCAAACTTTGTTAGCTTGGGAAGCAAAGCAAAAACAATCTTCAGATTCTGGAAAACAAAAAGAAATTATCAAAGGAAAACAATCTTTATTTCCACCCATAAATCCTCCTATCTTCCAGCAACCTGAAACTCCACTTAAAATTGAAACAAATCAACCAATGGCAGAAGAGGGACATGGATCTGTTATCCTCACTCCTGAACAACGAGCTGCATATGAAAGACAACAAATGGAATGGAGAAGAAAGAGAGAGGAGGAGGCAAAACAAGAAAATGATAGAAAACTGGAAAATGATCGGAAAAGACAAGAAGATGGTAATGATCAAGAGACTACCTTTGGCTTTCCAATAATAGACACAAGTGCAATATTAGGAGAAGAAGTGAAAATGAAAAATATTCCACCTTCTGTATTGCCAAATTTTTATGGAATGTCCACGGAAGATCCTGATGCATTTATGTTTGAATTTGATATTTTATGTAGAACATATGGATACACTGATGACATTCATAAACTTCGTCTTTTCCCTGCAACATTAAAAGCAACAGCTTTGAAATGGTTTATGGGTTTAGGAGAACAAACAATAGCTTCTTGGGATGATATGAGATCAGTCTTCCTTAAAAAATATCAAGCTTATTGTAGATCTAGAGATTCAAAGGAAGATATTTTCAGAATGACACAACAAGAAGATGAAAGTTTAGAAGAATATTTGGAAAGATTTTTATATAATCTATAGAAATCTAAACAACATTCTCTAAATCAAAAAACCATTCGAACAATCTTTCTCAAGGGTATAAGGGATGAATACCTTGACATCTTGAATGTGATGGGTAAAGGAGATATTTCAAACCTACCATTCGAAGAAATTGTTGACTTATGTCAAAAATATTCTAGAGGAAGAGCAAAAACAGGAAGAAGAGAAGTAAGTTCAAAAGCAGCAAAGTCAGCTGCAGGAGGGATAACAAGAGCTGAAATAGGAAGCTTATTGGAGAACTTTAAAACAGATCTCTTGAGTACATTAGGGACACAAGTAGATGTGCTAAAGGAAAACAAGAAGAAAGAAGAACAAGAACAAGCTCTAGCAATCTTTTGTCCCAAATGTAGAAAGAAACATCCATTGAGAGAATGTCCTTTGGATAGTGTTCAGAGTGTTCAGGTTTGTGGTCTTTGTACAGGAAATCATTCTACAGAAAATTGTCTAAGATTGAAAGAATTACAAATGAATTCAATGGAAGAAGTGCCAGGAATAGAAGGTTTTTATTATGTGGCACCACGAAGACCATGGCAACCTAGGATGCCTCAACAAAATCAGCAACAATTTCCTCAACAAAATTACCTCTATCCACCTCAAAATCCTTGGACTCCTCCAATGCCATGGCAATCTTGGCCTCCACAACAATATCCACAACAACCTGCACAAGGTTGGAGAGGATATGGTTATGGAAACCAGCCACCTCAACAGTATCAACAACAATACCAGCAACAATACCAACAACCATTTACATATCCACAATATCCACAATCCATACCATTTCAACAACAACATTCTACATATCCACAATCCATTCCATTTCCACAGCAGAATCCTCCACCGTTGTTGACCCAACCACAACAGTTACAACTACCCACAAATCAACCCAGACCAACTCAATTACCAGCCCAACCAATGGAAAATCCGAATAATAAGGTGGACAAAGCAGCATACACTGTAGAGGAAGCAGCATGTTTTCCCACATATTCAATTCTTCCTCTTAATGAAGTCCATCTAAGGTCTGGAAAAGTGCTTAAAAAGGATTCTCCTCCAATCATAGAAGAACCAACTGAACAAGGAGAATCACTTGAAAAATCACAAACTAAGATACAAATTCAGAAAGGAACAAACATTACAACACAAACACCACCTTATCTTGAAAGGTTAGTGGAACAACAAAAAGAAATAACCCTTCCCGAATTTGATATTTTAGATGAGTTAAAAAATCCTTATGTAAAAATTCCTTTGTTGAAGGAAATTAAAGAAATACCAATATATGCTAAAACAATAAAGGAATTGTGCATTAAGAAATCACAGAAAAAGAAGAAGGATCCTACTACAATCCAAGTCATTGGTAAACTAGCAAGCCTCATGTCTACACAAACCATAGTAGAAAAATATATTGATCCCGGTATCCCTATGGTTACTATATCAATAAATAATTTCTTAGTACCAAACACATTAATAGATTTGGGAGCAGCTATAAATGTAATGACAATGGAGACAATGAAAACTTTGCATTTGAACAACATTAGATCAACCTCTACAATCTTAGAACTAGCAGATAGATCTAAAGTTATTCCTGAAGGAATATTGGAAGATATCATAGTCTCTTTGGATTCATGGGAGTATCCTGTTGACTTCCTTATCTTGCAACCAAAAACAAATTTGGGAGGACATCCTCTAATCTTAGGCAGACCATGGTTAGCTACCGCTGATGCCTTCATAGGATGCAGATCAGGAAGCATGATAATTTCACATGGAGATGAAAGGAAACACATTGCTATTTATTCACCTGCACAATCAACTTCTTTAGAATCAGTGCTTGAAGCTCAAGAAAAACAACAAACTAAATCAGTTTTAAGTATAAATCAATTCTTTGATTTGAGAGAAGAAGAAGAGAATGAAGACTTAATGGATCTTTTTATTTTAGAACCAAGTATTTCAGAGCAGCTTAGAGAAGTTCAATATGAAGCTGCAAATAACCTTTTGAATCAATGCTTTCAGGAAACTTGTACTATTCAAACTTTGTGGAAATCTTTTATAGACATCTTTCCTGTAAACACAATCTCCAATCCAACAATAAAAACAATTGAGGTAAATCCTGGAAAACATTTAAACATTGGAAACCAGTTGCAATCATCACAAGAGCAAGAGGTAATTGCATTATTACAGAAATATTCAAAATCTTTTGCCTGGGATTAAACTGACATGCAAGGAATCCATCCTAGCACATGTGTCCACCACATCTATACAGATGATCAACTCAAACCTGTAAGACAACCTCAAAGACGAATGAATCCCATGATGAAAGAAATAGTGAAAGAGGAACTGCAAAAATTGTTGAATGTTGGATTCATCTATCCTATTTCAGATAGTCAATGGGTTTCTCCACTGGTTATTGTACCAAAGAAAAATCGAAAGTGGAGGGTATGTGTGGACTATCGAGAACTAAATAAAGCTACACTAAAAGATCATTTTCCTCTACCATTCATTGATCAAGTGTTAGACTCATTAGCTGGAAAAAAAAATTTCTCCTTCTTGGATGGGTTTAGCGGATACAACCAGATAAGAATAGCAACAGAAGACCAAGACAAGACAACATTCACTTGCCCATGGGGAACCTATGCATATAATGTTTTTCCATTTGGTTTATGTAATGCACCTGCAACTTTTCAACGAGCAGTGCTTGCAATCTTCGCTGATCTAATTCATGAATGTGTAGAGGTTTATATGGATGACTTTACAGTTTATGGAAACACATATAATGATTGCCTAAATAACCTTGAGAAAGTTCTAAAACGATGCATTGAAACAAATTTGTCATTAAGCAATGAGAAATTCTATATGATGTTGACAGAAGGAATAGTTCTGGGACACCATATTTCTGCTTCAGGAATTAAAGTGGATCCAGCAAAAATCCAAGTCCTAGTAAAATTAATGCCTCCTACAACACAGAAAGAGGTAAGAAGTTTCTTAGGATATGCAGGCTATTATAGACGATTCATTGAAAACTTCAGTAAAATAGCCCAACCTCTGTTTAAACTATTAGCAAAAGATATTGAATTTCACTGGACAAATGACTGTCAAAATGCATTTCAAAATCTGAAAGAGAAATTATCAGTTGCACCCATTCTCCGTGGGCCAAACTGGTCTTTGCCATTTCATATATCAACTGATGCATCTGATACTGCGATAGGTGCCTCTCTTGGACAGAAAGAGAATTTGTTCAATTCTGCAATATACTTTATAAGTAAGAATCTAACACCTGCAGAATTGAACTACACAGTCACAGAGAAAGAAATGTTAGCCGTTATACATGCAGTAAACAAATTCAGACACTATATAACAGGATATCAAGTTTTTATTCATACAGATCATTCAGCAATCAAATACTTGATGAATAAACCCATCACCAATGGAAGAATAACAAGATGGTTACTGTTATTGCAAGAATTTAATATCACAATACAAGACCGGCCAGGCAAGGAAAATCAAGTGGCTGACTTTCTGTCCCGCATACATTCACCCAATGATCCGAATCCAGTTGCAGATAACTTTCCCGATGAACACCTGTTTGCCATCACAGTAAAAACACCATGGTTTGTAGACATTGCAAACTATTTATCTACTGGAAAGTTTCCAACTCAATTCACTAAAAAGCAAAGACACAAAATTGTTAGAGAAATCTCTAGGTATAGTTGGGTAAATGGTGATTTATTTTATATTGGTTCAGATTTGATAATTAGAAAATGTGTGCGAGAAGATGAAATATTAGACATTCTAAGAGCATGTCACGATGAACCATGTGGTGGCCATTTTGCAGATAAACGAACAGCATATAAGGTGCTGCAACTGGGCTACTACTGGCCATCCATCTTTAGAGACTCTAAGAAATATGTCAAGCAATGTGACAGTTGCCAGAGAACAGGGAGACCAATCACAACAGATGAGATGCCGCTGAAGCCACAAGTCCTCATAGAACCATTTGAGCAATGGGCACTTGACTTTGTTGGACCCATCAATCCACCATCAAATGGAAAGAAGTACATCTTAGTATGTACAGATTATGTAACCAAGTGGGCAGAGGCTAAAGCAGTGAACAGAGCAACAGAAGATACAATGGTCACCTTTCTTTTTGAAGAAATCTTTGTCAGATATGGAGTACCTAGACAAATTGTAACAGATCAAGGAACACAATTTACATCAAAGCTGGTACGAGATCTAACAGAGAAATACAAGATCAAACACAGAAAATCTACACCATATCATCCTCAAGCAAATGGGCAGGTTGAATCAACAAATAAAGTCCTAGAAAATATCATGACAAAAACAGTACAGCTGAACAGAAAAGATTGGTTTGAAAAATTAAAAGATGCACTATGGGCCTACAGAATCACATGGAAGAATACAACTGGTTTTAGTCCATACCAGTTAGTATATGGGAAAGAGGCCTTATTGCCTATAGAATTTCAAATACAAACATACAGACTAGCAGCAGAACTAGGACTAGACCTGACAGAAGCACAACAACAGCGGATCATAGAACTGAATCAATTGGATGAGCATCGTCAACAAGCCATAGAACATACTACATTGGTGCAACAACAAAGAATGAAGTGGCACGACAGATATATCAAAACAAAGACATTTCGCAAGGGAGACTGGGCATTAATTTTTGACTCCAAGTTCAAAGACTTCAAAGCAAAATTCACAACACACTGGCTAGGCCCATATGAAATTGACGAAATCTTCGACAATGGAGCAGTCAAAATCAAGACAATCGACCAGGACTCCACCTCCTTTATAGTGAATGGACATAGGCTCAAAGTTTATAATAGGCCTATCAGTAAAGAAGCATTTATGAAACAACTGATAGAAGATACAGAACTGGAAGTCATGGCACACCAGGCTCAGCCATCTTCCGGTCCTGTAGTTGAATAAAAAAACACATATATATATAATAAAAAAAATAAAATAAAATAAAAAAATAATAATAAAAAAAACATACAAAATAATTTGTTTGCTAGTGAAAACCAGGCAACTGGCACTAAGAAAACACGAATTCATAGGGGAAAACCAGGGCAACTTGGACTCTATGAATTCCTTTTTCTTGTTCTGATGTTCTCACATAATTTCAATACAGGTACTCTCCATCAACAACTGACTTGAGGACAAGTCACATCTTAAACAAGGGGGAGACTTGCATCAGATCTTTAGCTGGAAAGCTGAAGTATAAAAGGAACTTGCATTGTCAACAGAGGGACCTGAAATAAGAAATCATTACAGAGGGACCTGAAAGACCTGCCAATGTCAAAACAACATATGCATATTCTGTAAGCAGTACAAAGGGACCTGACTTTTCAATTCAAGAACCAGAGCATGAAGAACAAGGAGCAACAATAAAGTTTAATTTTTGATCCATCTACAACATCTGATCAATTGATTTCATCCCACTTGTACAAACATCATCCAGGGGAGTATATGTATAGTCATTTTGTGCTTGAAATTCAAATTTTTCTTAGAAATTTTTAGTTTTTGTTAAGTTGAAATTAGTACCTGAGGATATTCATTATCATTTCATATCCTATATTCCCTATACATATCCTATAACCCTTATACATCATATTCCATTTCATTTCCATACATATTTCTTATTTTCATTAACCCCTAAGTATTTTTCTTTAAGAGTTTAAAAGACCAAACGGGGACAATTTTTCAACCTGGACATACAACTCAAACATTAGTGATGGTGATAATTTTAAATATGACCTAAGATGGTCATTTTAAAATTATAAAGATATGCTATATAATAAAAAAATCATGCGCTATATGGAAATTAAAGTGGTATGCATGCGCCATAGTTATAACCCAAAGTGAAAAATATATGATATATGATAAGCGAAGGCATATGGTAGGAAAGGGTGCATATGAGAAATGGTGGACGGCCGCGCAAAAACTATATGGCATGACTATGCATAATGGTTATGATCTGGCAGGGTATTGTGAATTGGTAATTGCATACACTCATTGCAATACAAAAATATCATTGCACGCACACGACGGTGGTAATAACAATGGTTATGCACATACCATTCAAAATAAAACAATGATTTGGCCATCCTCATGACACAGTCGGGTGACTGGTCAAACAGGACGGCCATACCAACCACGAATTGCAAACACCAATGAACAAAGAGGCGCACAGTACACCCATGAACTCGGTCAATTCATGACCGTTTAGACCTCAGTCCTCATTGCCAAAGAGCTCAGAGAGAAGGTGTTTGAAGCTGCAAACTAGTGAAAAGAAGGGAGAAGCGAGTTTAGGCAGATTTAAGAAGGAAAATCATCCCGGTTTTAACGTTCAGAGATCACCGATTTTTTTTGGATTCAATCAGGCAATGGAATAATTGTTTAAGCTCGGAAAACAGTGGAAGTATGCGGTGTATCTGTTAATTAATGGTTATGTTACTCTGCTCTTGCCACCAGTCAATTGAACGATTGAACAGGGATTTGGAGCGCCGGATATTCCTCAAGCACTCGTTGACAACAGGTAATGCCGAAACCACAGCACTAAATCAATTGATTCACTGCGTAATTCATGGCATAAACTACTAGTGAATCGCGCAGCATTTTAATGTGAATTCATTGCATGGATAACACGTTAGGAGTTTTAACGAAGTGCCGTGTTGAAGTCTATGAATAGAGTTGTTATGGCGTGTTTATGCTGCATGGCGGTAGTTGTTGACTGAATGCGCACTGCGCTTTGTTCTGTTGATTGAATTGTGCGCGCTGTTTCCATTAACATTTTAACAAACAGTTAACATGAAAATGCCATATGCCTCTGTTATGAACCCTTGCTGCCTGCGTATTTTTGTTTTTGTTTTAACTGAAACAGGGGATTGAAGTTTTTAAGGGCCAAACAAGCCTTTTGGTTGCCAAAGGGAGTTCAATTACCGAGCCATTTTAAAACTCAGATTAAATGCGCTGTGTTTTTTTTATCATTTGCGTTTTGAGGCCGAGAGCCATACGCATGCGCTGTAGTCAAAACACTCCTTATTTTTCCTGATTATGCATACACAGTGAACTTATGGTTTGAGGCGTTGAGCATACATGGAACACTATTTGCATATGTATTTTGTTTTCAAGAACAGAGAGTAGCATATTGACAGGGGTATACAGGTGTTTGGTTGTTTGAACAGGGAATTAAAACAGTGCTGCTGCAGAGAAAAGAGTAAACAGAAGTCAGAGTTAAATTGTTGAGAGGAGGAAGGTAAGCTTCTTTGCTTTAAAAATTTCGTTTTGAAAACGAACAATAGTTATATTTTTATTGTCAAGATGAAATTAGTAACAACAGAGGCATTCATTCATTGGTTTTCAGAAACAATGTCAGTCAGAGTAGAGCCAAAATTTCAGATAGAGAGCCGGGGGAAGGAAACTATAGAAAAACTTTACCAAGCAGGGATGATAAGCTTTTTACAAAAATTTGATGGCCACTCTGAACAGATAACCAGGGACTTTATAAATAACTTCAGTCAAGACCAGACACGGGTAGGAGATGTCATTATTCCTGTAACCCAGGAATATCTTTCCCAAGCTTTAGATCTACCCATGATAGGTGAGAAATATTACAAAGGCCTGCACTTCAAGGAGAAAGCTTGGACTTTCTTTCTTGAGAAGAACTGGAAAGGGACTTTTGATAGAACAAAAGGGATACCCAGGGAATGGTTCAATGAACCATGGGGTGAGTTGGTTTTGGTCATCCAGAAGTTTTTGACTTGTGATAGAGGATATAGCGTTGCCCACTTGTATCATGTCAGAATTCTACAGCATATTAAGGGAGAGGATAGGATTAACTTGCCTTACTTCCTATATAGAAGTCTCTTGAGAATGATTGAAACAGCAAAACATGAACACAGGCCTAAAGCAGGACAGATTTACCATCAAGGATTGATCAAAATCCTAGTTGAGTATCAGGTGAAGTCACAGGGCATAGTATGGAGAGAGTTCATGTCTAAAAATTAGTTCATTGAACAGATTAAGGAAGTACAGGATAAAACAGAGCAGGAAAACAGAGGATTGATGAACTCACCCTTGTATCCCAGAACAAGAGCTAAACAGCAGAATAACATGGCCATGGAAAATGAAATATCTGTTATGTCTATTCCTAGAAGATTTACAAATAAAAGTCCCATTAACTTAGACAAGGAAGAAGAAACATATTTCCCAAGACAACAAGAAGAAAATGACATTGCACAAGAAGTATTTGAGGAGGATTCTTCATATAATGATGCAGCAGCAGCATCACTAATGAAAACAATGCAAGATTTTGAAAAAGAAATCAATGTTGGAAGAATCGGGGACCTAACTGACCAATTGGAAATTAGCAAAATTGTGGAGAAACAATTAAAAGAGGAAAACAAGGCAAATAAGAAATAGAATGCTAAATTGGTTAAGGCAAATGAAAAATTAAAAGAAGAATTTGGGAGATTGAAACGGAAAAATAATCTACTTTCTAAGCAAGCATTTAAGTGGCTAAAGGAAAAGAATATGTGGCAGGCAAGGTATGAAAAACAGAAGGTCAAAGCAGCTTTGTTCAGGGAAAGACATGACACAGGTTTGGATTGTTTGGCCAGGGCAGCACAACAGGAAGCATCTACAGGTACAACATCTACTACAGAAAGAATAAGGTCAAAGAGGAATAGGCAAGCATGGGGACATGCTTGATGATAAGCAAGGGAGAGATGTTGGGCCTTAGTTTTGGTCTTATTTTGCTCAAAGAAACTTACTAATCCATCTATTTCCCATCCATTTTCCATTCATTTATTCCATTTTGATATATATTTGATATCTATTCAGGTATTTAATTTTAATTTTTCAATTTCTAAAGTTTTTATGAAAGTTTGGTTTTTAGTGCAAAATTGGCAGATTCAGAAATTCCCGTAATAGCTTTATGGTTGATGTGGTTGCAGGAAACTTGGGCACAAATTAAATGCATGGATGGACAGCTTGGGAACTAGGATTAAGCCAGCTATGCTTAGTTCGAACAGAACAAGCTTTATTAGGCCCATTTGGTGCTAGTCAATCATGACTAGTCATTCAGAAATCCCATAGAAATAGGGCAGTTTTGAGATTCTATGGGATTGATCATATTTCTTGGGATAAGAGTAATGAATTCGACTTAGATAGGTGGATGAGAGTAGATGGGTTTGTTTGAGTGAATATAGATCAGTTTGTTTCATGAGACTTCTTATTTAAAGCCGAAGCTTTGATGGCTTATGGATTATTGACTTATTATACTTTTATATTGTGACAACTTTGGATTGAGGAGTTAATTTGAAGACTTGTGTTGTTATTATTTTGCTGTTCAATGCTATGGATGTGTAACTGAAGTTAAGCTTCTGAGATCACTTATCAAGTGTGTAAGGCAAGGGTGGAAGGGCCCCCATTCCAAGCTAAGTACACTTTCTTGTTAACTAGTTTTATTTCCTTGTAATCTGATGATTGTAGAACTGGTTTTTCAAAGCTTTATTTCAGATTGCTTCATGGTTCATGCATAATGATTGATTTCATTAGTTCATATCTTATTCATCACTTTATCAAGTTGGAAAAACAGGTGTTCAAGTTGAGCATCCCTTCTACTAAAATGATGAATTAAAACTAGTTTCCTTTGTTTGTATGCAAGTAGTTTCTTATTGAGATTTTGATATTGAGATGAATGAATTATGATGGAATATCTTATGTGTCTCTTAAGTTAAGAGTTTCTTTCATTAATAATTTATCCATCTTAAGCTCTTGGTTTTAATCTCTGATTCATTAAGTGGTAATTGAGGTGAAAGTGGACTTCTTGAGTCAAGAACCATTTCAATATTCTTCCTCTTTTTAAACTAATGAATTAGAATTATATGATGTATTACTTTTAGCTTTTGAATAACTTATCTTTCAAGGTTTGATTACATCTGATCTTCACATATAGTGAACTTGCCTCAAAGCATAAAAAACCCGGATTGATAAGAAATAATTGTGTTAATTTAGGTACATAAATTAGCCCAACAGCCTCTTCCAAGGTTAGGCATCTCCGGAGCACCGAATCTACTCCAATGCGATATAAGGTATCTCCTACTATGCGGTAGGGTTGGGACTGGTGCCGAATCCGACGGCGGGAAGCTTTATCCAACTCAGACCGAAATGTCGCGGTCTGAAGATACACTATGATGTCACCGTACCAAGGATCACGAGTACTGATGAGGAAAAGCGTTTCATCCGGTATATGGTCTTCAGAGTGTGAGGGAACAGAGTCTGTAGGGAGAGAACATATCAAATCCGCGAAGACCAGTGATTTAGTTGACTTGGCAGTGGTGAACTCCAAGTCAAACTCCTGCAGGATCACAATCCATTTGGAGTACTTGCCCCCTAGTAATTGTCTAGAAAGAATATACGTCATAGGGTTGCAGTCTGAAACCACTGTTATCGTGCGCAAAAGGATGTAATGGCGAAAGCATTGTACGGCGTGCACTGCTGCTAAGTCCAACTTCTCGACATGTGCATAACGCGTTTCCGGGTCGAGAAGGTTCCGTGACAGGTAATAAACGACATGTTCGTCACCGTCATCGTCATCCTGCACCAAGACCATGGCGATGGTGCTAAATGCGGCGGCTAGATACAAAGTGAAGTCGCGGTGGTAGTCCGGAGGACGAAGCAACGGAGCATTGACTAGCAATGTCTTCAGCTTCTCAAAGGATTCCTAAGCAATTTCGTCCCAGTGAAAGGGAACGTTCTGCTTTAACAAACGAGTGAATCCTTTGGCCACCTCGGCATAATTCGGGATAAAGCGCTGAAGAAAATTCGCTTTCCCTTGCAGACTCTGTAACTGATACAGGGAGGAGGGTGATGGGAGATTTACGATGGCCTCGACCTTTAAAGGGTCAAGGCGAATTCCATCTTTCGAGACTATGAATCCTAAAAGACGGCCAGAATCAACGCAGAAGACGCATTTATGAGGATTGAGCCTGATATTGTAGCGTCTGCAACGAAGAAAGATCTGGCGGAGATGCTCAGGATGGTCCTCACGCTTACCCGAATGGGCTGGCAAGTCGTCCAGATAAGGCTGAACGATATGGCGGATGTCATGAAAAGCGTAGGACATCGCACGCTGAAACGTGGCTCCAGCGTTCCTTAAGCCGAACGGAAGTTTTTTGTACGCGAAAGTGCCCCACGGACAAATGAATGTGGTCTTATGTTGATCCTCAGGTGCGATATTGATTTGGTTATATCCTGAGAAACTGTCCATTAAGGAATAGATCTCACTCCCGACACATTTGTCGATGATCTGGTCGATAAACGGAGTGGGATAATTATCCTTTGGACATGCGCGATTGATGTCACGATAATCCACACAGACTCGAATTGTACCCTGCTTTTTATCGACAGGGACAATGTTGGACACCCATTCTGTAAGGGGGATGGGATAAATAAAACCCGCGTTCAGAAGTTTTTCAACTTCTGCCTTGATAGCGGCGGCTTTCCGAGGATGCATGGGACGTAAGCGTTGGCGCACGGGTTTCGCACCTGGATAGGTTGGAATCTCGTGCACAACAATACTAGGATCAATCCCTGGCATTTCCTCGTAGGACCATGCGAAGACATCTCTAAAATCTTTGAAAAGCTCAGTATAGACTTGAATCTCATCGGGAGAACAAGTCACACCCACATGAATATTCTCAACAATCCCCGGTTTAACGGAGATGTTGATTGGAATAGTTTGAGTAATGTTACTCAGATTACCCTCCGAAAAGACCTCGTGCATTAAGATCGGTGTTTGAAGAGGAGGGGAAGGAACCTGAGTAGCATAGCGCTCCAGACAATCAGTCATTGCCCCCAAGCTGGGCATAAATGAGGAGCGATGATGTCCATCGCCCCAGGGCAGCTCCTCAAGAGACATAGTTTCAATGATAGCCTCATCTGAAGGAAAAGTCTCTCTGAGAGGATCAGGTGAATCAGCCTGACCAAGCCAGGGGGATTGCGAGTAGACATCGAGAGCCATGCTCATCGGAGCATGCTGAGGAGGCGGAGGATCCGATGCGGCAACAATCTCACAGCAGCTGATCTCTACTGGCGTTAAAGGCATGGATTCTCCAAACTCATATACCTGCTCAGGTGTAGGAATAAGCCAGGGGTCATCGGACCTGGACAACATGTTGACTTGAGCGGTATGCGGTGGTGGTGCGGGAAAGATGCCCATGAGGAATGGGTCTTTGAAGAGACCAGGTCCTATACTGTCTGGGGGATTCGGAATTTGATCCACGTATGGCACGTTGTTCTCAGAGCTAGAGGTGAAAAATGACAGCTGATCCACCGTGAAAATCTTGCCCTCGTGAGGGAACTTAATGAATCGAAAGACGGTAGACGGCACGCAGAGCATGGCATGGGTCCAGCTGCGGCCAAGAAGTATATTTTAGTTGAGTTTAGCGTCAACCACTTCCACTTCCACGCTGACAGTTTTCCCCTGTAATGTGATCGCAAGACTCTCGAGAACGCCCAGGGGTTTAGATTCCCGACCATCAAATGCCTCAAGGGCATTGGGAGATGACGACAAGGCTGGAGAGCCGATGGCCTTCCAGCAAGCGGAGGACATTACGCTGGTAGATGCACCCTCATCTACGACAGCCCTATGAATGTTCAGACCGTTAATCCCGACTTGAATGACCAAAGCGATTTGATGTGGAAGCCGGGGAGTAAAATTCTCCAGATCGAAGGTGAGAAGGCTCGAGTCGGCGGGATCGATGCCACCGATTGCAGACAGTAAAGCCTTCCGCTGTGAATGACAAATTTGAAGAACCTCAAGTGCATACATAGCACATGGCGCCTGTGCCAGATCCTCAACAATACTGTAATGTTGAGCGGCACGAGCATTTGGATTATAAGAGGATCTCCGAAGAACACCTTTGGGAGGTGGTTTCACAATGGGTTCGAGAGTCGGCTTCTCGATTTCCAATGGACCGGAGGCAGGTGGGGGGGGCGGCCCATCCGCAACTGCCTTCCCGGGTGCCTGCCGTGATTCATTGTAATCCTTCGACCGCGTAGCGACAGTGATAGGTGCAGTAGTCTTCATCATGAAAACCTGAGACCCAAACGGTGTAGATGGTGACGCCTGTTTGACCATCTGGGTCTGCTGAGATGGAAATGTCTCTTTTAAAATAGCCGGAGTCCCTTTAGGGCCTTTAAGAAGTTGACTAACTTCGGACCGTCGTGGACAATCCTTAGTGTAATGGTCAGCCTCACAGATGAGGCAAGGGAACTTCAGCTTACGCTGGGAGCCATCCTCAGTTCGAGATTTAGATTCTGGTTTCATGGCATCAAATTTTGATTTTCCTTTGCCCTTCTTCTTCCCCTTGGAGGATTTGTCCGCAGGATTGGCTTGGATGGCATTCACCTTCGCGGTTTTACCAGAATCGGATGAGGCGGGATTAGCAGAGGTATTGTTGGAAGAATTAGCCTTCTGCTTCCCATTCGAAGACTTCTTCGAATTTTGAGAGATGGAACCAATGACACCATCTACCGCGGGGGTAGGTGGAGCCTTAGAGGTTCCGGGCCGTGGAGCATCAGTCAAGATGTCATAAAGCATGCCAGACTGCGAATAGACAAGATCCAGGTACTGGGCACGCGCGATAGCTTGTTCCTCTATCACACATGCTCCCATCGCGATATCCTGAGCGATTTTATTCACAAAGGAGGTGGTGAACCAGTGAGTCAATATCTGATCAGGTATGTGAAACTTGATCAGTCGACGACGGCGCCGGCACTCATGAATGTGATCTGAGATGTGAGTAGCTTTATCCTGCTTCAGGGAAGTCAGGAGGTGCATCCCGGCTTCATACCGAACCGGTAACTAGAAGTGCGTGAGGAAAGCCATGGCTAAAGAGTTGAAATCTTGAAAAATACCATGGGATAGATCTATGTACCACTTAGCAGCAGCTCCAGTTAAAGTACGTTGGAAAAGACGCAAACGAATTGAATCGTCGACCCAAGAGTTAGACGAACACCAGAGGTGATACGTCATCACATGCGCCTGGGGGTCTTCGCCAACTTTCCCCTCAAACTTGGGACAATCACCTGGTATCTTGGTGGGAACCGGAGGCTAATATGGATTATGTAAAATTGGATCATTGGTCAACTTTGAAACGTTCGACAGTTCCAAGGTAGCCAGGAACGGAAATGGAGGGTTAACTGCCATGCCAGGCCCAAGATGAGGTCCGGTACCCATACTCCATGATGGTTGTGAATATCCCTGCCCCCACGGGTTCTGTCCTGCAGGATTCTGACCGTAGGGGGCATAGGTCGTATAACCAGACTGATTTGGATGCTGGTAACCATAGTGCAGGGCTTGATAACCAGGATACGGACCCTGATTAGGCGTCGGCCCCGTATAAGCAGCATTTGGATTTGGCTGCTGATCGTAGGTAAAACCGGGTGGAGGAGGATACTACTGAGAGCCTCTGGGGTGGTTATAGTTCGGTTGAGACTGACCATGAGGATAATAACCACCCTTAGGATGAGTAGGCTGCTGAAAAGTGGAACCCTACGGAGCCTGGTAACTAGGGCACAGCTATTGATTTGGCTGCGGCATTGAATGAACAGGCTGTTGAGCAGAGTGTACGGAATGAGAGGGCTGCCCTGAATGAACAGGTTGACCCGACTGAGAGGGTTGACCTGAATGACCAGGCTGGTCTGGATAAACAGGCGGCGCCGGTTGCGCCGGTTGACCTGGTTGTAAGTGAGCCCCATGTTGCACCGGATGGGCCGGCTGGCCTGGAGGCGGGACACCGGGTTGTACCGGATGAACCGGTTGGCCTGGTGGTGGAACAGGACCAGGTGCTTGCTGGAAACCGGTTTGACCTGAAGCAGAACCATAGGATGGCCCTGGCTGATATGCAACGTTAGAAACAACAGAATATTGCGGTTGCATCGGTAAAGAAGGCTGGATTTGCCCCCCAGGACCATAGACCGGTCCCGGTTGATACCCCGACTGAGGCTGAGCAGGTTGACCAGAAGGGCTATAATACGGTCCTTGCGGATTGTACAATGGCCCTTGCTGGCCCGCAGGGTAGCCCTGGATGGGCTGCCCCTGTGGGTCATACAGATAGCCAGGTTGGCCCGCAGGTTGGCCTTGGAAGGGCTGTCCCTGCGGGTTATAAGCCTGGTTGTACGGTAAGCCTTGAGCATACAAATAAGCCTCAGGAGCGAGAAGACACAAAACCTCCCCATGCTCGTCATACTGACCTGGGAAAGCATACACGGGAGTACCATCCTGTGCATAGTGCGAAAAGAAATATCGGTAAGGATCTTGGGGAAACGGTCCAGCTTCGGCGTTCGGCTATTGCAAAGACAACCGATACTCCTCCGGATAGATATTCTCCAGTATAGAAGTAGCTAGACAAACATCTTCAGGAGTTGGCCCAGCCCTAGTAACATATGCTGAGACAACAGGAGAAGAGGCGGCCACACAAACAGTGGGCCGAATGGGAACAGAAATGACGGGCGTCGAAGGGGACACCCCGGGTGTAGTAGCAGCCGGCCTCGAAGCAGGAGAGG
Organism: Pinus albicaulis; assembly: GCA_034641835.2. NCBI lineage: Eukaryota > Viridiplantae > Streptophyta > Pinopsida > Pinales > Pinaceae > Pinus > Pinus albicaulis. Next base: position 76,468 of record JAXQQM020073423.1, on the reverse strand, counting down.
ATATTCCCATAGAGGCTATAGCTGAAATGATCTGACCCAGAGATCTGTATCCCTGTGGTAAAGAAGGACTGGCTGTCGACATGGTAGCCAGCTCAGAGTTGTCTCCCTCAAACAATCTATGCAGGAAGAGATGATAGTCTTCACCAGATGTGGGAATTTCCTCACCAGAATCACTCATGGTTGATCCTGTCGTTAAATCACGCAAAAGACGGCGAGGACTAGGAGGAAATACAGCAGCAACAAACGGCGAACCCGATGTAAGAGAAAGGAAATCAGCTCCTAATCTCAATTCAGACACAGGGTCCGAAAAGGGCCAATTGAACTCAACTGGTCCTCCAAAGGGTTGCTCGGCGAGAACCGGTCCCCCGTCAGGAAACTCGGAAACAACAGGCTGCTGTGGTTCAACAGAAGGTTGAGAAGCTTCTGAAGAATCGTCCGTTTAAGGACTACCAGTAGACGAAACTGAAGGTTCCGCCACTGTGGCAAAAGACTAGAAGAAAAGAGCAAACACACACACGGGCTGAAAACGAGTTAAGACACACGATCAAATGGTCAACAAGCAATGTCTAAACGGGTGTGTAATCGTGGGCGATTAATTTTACCACATTGGAAAGTAAGAAATTCTACCGTTTCATATTTTAAGAGTCGAGAAACGATAAAAAAGGTGACTCTATCTCTTTCAGATTTGACGCAAGCATGAAAGGACAAGCGCTTGACGGTCTTTTCAAGTTTAGGGAGTCATAAAAGACCAAATGACTGCTCAGGAAATACTAGGCACAAAGGGTGTACCAAATATCCATGAACTGCAATATACACCTTGGTTTCAATAATGAAACAGAAATCGACCAAGGAATTTCCGTACGTGCAGGTAGTCTCCCCGAATGCTGTGTTCGGTGTATCACGGGTACAGGGCGGCAGGCTCGGCTTCCTGTGGATAAAGGATTGAAAACCTAGAGGGGTCTCCCTTTATATACGCGACGGTACAGGGAGCACAAGTCCGTACTAGCGCTGTCTAAAGCCCAAAAGGCGAGTGATAGCTGCTAGGTTTAACGACGCCGGAACACGTCTCTAGCCTAGACCTTCTAAAAATGTTTCGTTAGGTTCCAATGCTGCCTTAGGTTAATTGAATAAATTTTACAGTTAATCTTCAATTAAGTTTCAATTTTCAGGCCCTATCGTATGTAGTGTCTTAAAAGACTCCTAAATGCAAAGCTATATGCCACAGTCCAACATTTCGTTCGATGAAAACTAGTTAGAGAAGAGTTGAGAGATTTTACACAAACGAAATGAACGGAAGACAAACAATGAGACCTCTAATGCAACTAATGAAATTGAAAACTTTTCATCAGATCACTAATCACTATCAAAATTGAAAAGATTACAATTTGCACTAATTAACAAAAGCAAAAGAGATTTTTTTTTTTGATTTTCAATGTCTGATAGCTAATATGCACTAAAAAAACTTGAAAACAAATGGAACAACTTGAGAAACGATATTTGAGAGAGCGAAACAAACAAATTTCACTCAACAACACAAGCAATCAGATCTCCAAATCGACCAAAGTCTCTCAAAACAAAGAAAAGACTCAAAAGCTTCCAATGGACCGTGTGATCTAGGTCCAAGGCAAGACCAAACGAATTTCGAATGAAGGAATGAAAAATCACCCAAAAATCGCAACAAAACAATAAGCAACTACTTAGAGGATGTGGAGAATCAATCAGACAGTTGACAGGACAATCAAAACACCAAAACTCCCAAGGAGGGCTCGATACACCAAGCCACTACATGCCCTAGGGCTTAAAACGTGAAATCGATAGATAAAAGAAGACAACCAAAGGACAGAGGTGAATTCCCAGTCAAACAGGACTCCAACACACTCAGGAAGTCGGAAAATCAAGAAGAAAAACACTGACCAAACCCAGAGAGCTCAAAAATGAGGAAACTCAAAAACCTTACAGGAGTGGCGCGACTGTAAGGATGAAACTGGCGCTAGAAAGCAATTGGCGCGGGCTAAACAAAAGCAACATGCACCAATTGGCGCGACTGTCGGGTTAAAAACCGCGCTAATCGATTTTCTCAGCCAAAATCAAAAAAAGCTACTCCAAAAGAAAATCAATGCAAACTAAGCAAACCAAGAAGCAAAACAGTGAAAGAACCCAACCCAGAAGGTTCATCTAGCAAGGAAAAACATAAAATAATCAAAGCGAGACAACACAAACGAGACAGTGAAATCTGGACGATCCCCAGCGGAGTCACCAAATTGTTGAGGAGGTAAATCCCCTCTATGGACAGAGGCGATCCCTACTAGCCCAGCAAGGGTCTAGCAACAATCAAACAATGTTACAACGCAAGTTCCTAGTTACGAATGAAAAGACTAAGATGGAAGCCTACCTGGAATCCAATGCTATGATCTGAAGAAGAAGCGTCCCCGTTCCTCAGCCTCGGCAGATCATAATCCCTCCACGATCTCCGCGGACGAACACCTGCACATGCAAGAAACAAACAGATAAAAGCATAAAATACAGCATACGTAACTAAACATCAGTCAGAAAGGATATTACTCATATTAACATGATGGAAAACAGAGTGGAACCATAATCGTAATCATCTATTAGATAACAAACGAAGAGAGATTACAACCAAGTTCTGACGTCGTGGTCTCCTTCGGATGGGTCTCCAGTCATTCACGTCTCGCAAAGCTCGCCAGGGAAAGGGCAAAACCTCTCTAGAGTCTCTCGACGATGGTCTCCTTACTTGAGTCGGCCTTAAGGGAAAAGAGGGCTCTTTACAGCACAAAGGCTCTTGGGAATATGGAGATTCAAAGCTTAGGCATTTCAAGACTAGCTTGCCATGGGATTGAGCAGGCTTTTATAGATGGGGAAGGAGGGAGTTGGGATCCCTATTATTGTGGGATTGGCCCTATCAACAAGGAAGGTTCCATGGGAGGTGGCAAAACCACTTCCCTTCCATAGAACTTCTGCAACCAAACCTCCCAACTCAAGATAGGCAATGGTTTCTGAGTTTGTTGGAACTCAAATTCCGCCATCTTTATTTAAAAAATAGTCCTTAAATTGTGTGGCGCGACTACTGCTCTGGGACAGAGCGCCAGTTGGCGCGACCTCTTTGCAGTATTTTCCCCATTGGCGCGAGTACTGAACTGTCTTCCCGCGCCAATGCAAAAAGGGATGTTTTTCATGATTTTTGCAAGGAGATGTCTTAAGGGCAAATGAAGCTCATGCTTAGAGGAATGCATTGATGATGTTTTCAAGGCATGACAATGTCCACAGGTCACAAAATGGGTCCTCCATTGTGCGGGACGGGGAATGGTAGGGACGGTGACAAATTACTGTGTAACAAAGACCTTATTGAATATATTGTTGGAGAAACTTCTAGTAAACTTGTTGTGAAGACCTTGAGGATATTTTTGGAGCAACATTGTTGAAGTTGATGGTATAGCATTGTTGGAGACGATCTTGAAGGGCCTTGAAGTGAAGCTTTTGGAGCAACTATTGAAAAATCCTTAGAAACAAGAAATGACCTAAGAAACTATCGTGATGTAATATAAGAAACAACACGGTGCAATGGCCATTTTCAAAGCCAAATGATGTCCATTAAGGACATGGCCTTTATTTGGTTCCTGTTTCATAGGAGTTTCAGGTAGAAATGGAACTTTGTTGTACCATTTCCAGTAGTAAAAAGGGAAAACCTTCTTTTTCCATGGGAAATAATTTACCTTTCCTTTTACAAGATAATCTAAATCACAAAAAATATGAACTATACTGCACACATTCTTGGATAATGTGAAAGTGGAAAAGGAATACCCTACACAAGTGATGCACACATGTACATTTGAACACTAATATATTTTTGTAGTTGAAATGCAATGCTTGTTTTCATTTAAATGTAGGGTTTTTGAAGCAGGGAGAAATAATGGCTGCCAAATTAATAAGCGTTTCTTTGGGAAAAATTTAAATCTTGTATTGGGTGATGAAGATAATAGAGGGTATTGAATCTTGATTCTTGACATCTAGAGAGAACCCTACAGCCTAACACAATCCAATGGAATTGGCCAAAAAAACCCAAATAGAGTCAACCCTACTATAGGAGGAAGGGCCCGCAGTAAGAACTTACCATTTTGCAAGAGCTGAGGGCGAATGCTGTTCTGCAAGAGCTTAAGGCAAACGCTGAGGGCGAATTCTGAGGGAAAATGCTGTTCTGCAAGAGCTAAGGGCGGATGCTGAGGGTAAATGCTGTTTTGCAAGAGCGGAGGGCGAATGTGCGCGTAATATCAGATGTTAATGTAGCTATTGTGACGGATATGAAACAATAAAATCATTTTTATGTAGCGCACATATAAGTTTCATATTTTTATGTAGCGCACATATAAGTGTCATTATACCGATGGCGGAAAAAGCATCGCTATTGCGACGGGTGCCTCCAAATGTCGCAATTGCGACACTTAGACATTGTGTCGCACTTGCGACTTTTGGAGGCAGTCGTCGCAATAGCGACGCTTTGGGCCATAGTGTCACAATTGCGACGTCTTCCTCCAAACTTCGCAATTGAGACACTTTTCTAAGTGTTAGTATTGCGACACTTTTCTATAAACGTCGGTATAGCGACGGTTTCAGGCGGGATGGAAAAAATTTGGGGAAATTTCCGACATTTGGTCAAAAGCGTCGGAACCAAGTGTCGGAATTTCCACCAAATGTAGTAGTGCCCTCTATAAAAACATGTCTTCTCCCTTTATGAAAGCTAGCTGAACTTGGAGAAGAATACTATAGCTGAGTAATTGATATTGAGAAGGTAGAACCAAGGAGAACTCTATAGAGAGAGTCCCGTTTGAATTCCCGATGAGCCTTTGTGAGACGCGCTCTGCTTGAACCCTGTTGGAGGAGATTGTGACTTTGAAGCTTGGTTGTACTCTTCCTTTCATTTATTAATATACTCGAATATGGTGTTGGTTCCATCATTGTGTTGTGTTGTTTATTTAATAAAATTTATTTAGTCCTCTTCGACTGACTAATAGTTACGAATGTGAATTAGTATGTTGTATATTGTCGTTGTTTCTTGTTTGTGTGCAGGTGCCTAAGCATGGAAGCGAGAGGATCGTGATCTGTCAAACCAAGAGCGAGGAGACGCCACTCTTCTCGACGAAAAAAACAACATAGGACCTCTGGTAATTCATCTATTGAATCTCCATCCATTCGTTAACTAGGAATCAATATTGTAGCTTGTTTTGTTTGTTGCTAGATCCACCCTAGGGCTAGTGGGATCACCTCTATCAATAGAGGGGATTTACCTCACCAAAAAATTGGCGACTCCGTTGGGTATTAGTGCAAGTTTTTCTTTCATCCATTTTTTATTATTTTTTGTCTTTGCTTGCTTATTTTTCCTTTTCTGATTATTCTGCTAAGTCTAAGATCCTTGTTCAGCCCCAGAGGATCAGATCTGACCTCTGTCCTTCAAAATTTTTCCCTTTTGCCTGAGTGAACTAGCTTTGTGCGCTTTCTATTCAGACAGTCATGCCGATTGCCACTAGTTGCTAGTTTTTCTCCCGTGCCATCCCCTATTTGGTGCTGATTACAGCCAAACAGTCGTGCTGACCCCTGTAGGTTTTAGGGTTTGGTTTGTTTTGAAGATTTTTGGTAAGTAATTTTTCTTCTAGGTTATTTCAGATATGTCTTGAGTTATTTGGGATTGTTTTTTATTGTGATTAGCTTTCTTCCTTCAGTTTTTTTTCCGTTTCCTATCAGCATCGCAGCCTTAGGGTTTTTAAGTGCTTTGGTATGCTGAGCCTCCTGTAGGAGTTTGAGTCTTTTGTTTCGCAGTCAACGTCTTTCCTGGTTTGGTTGAATTCAACTCCCTTGATCCGTTTGAATGATTGTATTGGTCGAATGATTCTTTCCTCATTCATTCAATTTTTCTTCTTGTCACTCCAAGCATAGATCACACTGCTTGCATGGGTCTATTTTGAAATCTTTCTTCAATTTGATATATTGCAACGTTGGTTTGAGTTTTTTTATGTTTGTTTTGGGTTGATTGAAATTATTTCGCTTCAACTCTCACATTAACATTCTCGAACTAATGTTTTGGTTTGTTTTTCATGTCATTTAGTGCACTGTTTGCTCTATTACATTGAAAAGAAAAAAAAAATTGTTTGCATTCTTGTTTTCATTGTGAAATTGAAAATATTTCGCATATATAGCATTTGACAATTCTAGGAAAGATTTCTCATTTTCATTAGCCTGCATTGGATACTGTAGTGGATGCTTCTACATGTTCTTATTATTTTATATCGCTTGAAAAATCCTAACTTTCTCGTAGATAACTTTTCATCGAACGAAATGGTACCTTTTGGCATGCAGCCTGCATTTAGGGATGTTTGAGATCCAACATTTGGTAGGACCTTGGAATTGAAACGTAAATACAAGATCAACTTAAAATTTACTCAATAAACCTAAGGCAACATTGAAACCTAACAAAAAATTTAGTGGTCTAAGTTAGATACGTGTTCTAGCATCTATAAACCTAGTAGTTGTCATTCACCATCTGGCTTCAGACAACGCAAGTACGGACTTGTGCTCCCTGTACTGTCAAGTATATAAAGGGATACCCCTCTAGTTTGCAATCCTTTTATCTGTAGGAAGTCGAGTCTGCCACCATGTAACCATGATATAATGAACACAGCATTCGGGGAGACTACCTGCACGTACGTCAAGTCCTTGGTCAATGTAGAAATTTGAATAACTGATATGTTATCCACCGAGATTCTCCTGATCACACACTATTTTATCTTCATTCACAATACATAATCTCTTCTACCATTGATCATCACATGCGGAAATAAAATCAATTGCATGCACACATTAAAGCCATAAAAATTCACACATATGAACACAGTATGTGATGGGAAAGCTTAAAGCTGAAAACCCCCAACTATCTGTATATTATATATGTCATAGATATCATGTAAAAATCATCATACAAAGCTCCTCACAAGCTCTCAGTATAATCTCCACTTGCTACACACTAATCAAGCTAGATCTAGCAAAACACATGCTCCAATCTCTGCCACTTGATAGCCTACCTCTACTATGCAATCCCTGCTGAAGAATGCCTCTTGATGAGAATGAATTACCCCAGCCTTGCTCACGCAGTATTTATAGGCATCTCTACTGAGTGTTGGATGCAAATCATGCATCACTTATAGTCACAACTGATAGTCACACTTGCCCTTTCACCTATCTTTGCACTGGTCTCCACTGAAACTGTCCATGCACTGAAGTTAACTGATGTATTCTTTAGTTGATTAATGAGTTTATAATTAGTGAATTAATTAATAATTAATTGACACCACTCTCACTAGTGTATCAATCAGTTAGACTAGATACAACTAGCTCAACTATGTTTAACTCAGTTAAACTGAACACAACTCCATCAACTACCTCAATAACTCCACCAAACTCTGTCACATGAGTTCTAACTGAAGTATCCATGCAATAGTTCCATTAACTTCCTCAATCAACTCCACCAAACTCTCTCACATGAGTTCTAACTGAAGTATCCATGCAATGGCTCCACATAACCCTCAGGAATAGCGTAATTCCTTCTGTCAGCTCCTGTGCCACATCTGTGCACTTAACTGAAGTGCTCCAAGAGAATAAGATAATGTTTATAGTCCAAATATTATTAAGAGTTAATAATATTCGACATATCTATTTTTAGACTGGCAATCTAAAAATAGATTCCGCCCAATATGTCTAAAAATAGAAGTCCATCTATTTTTCCAACTTGACCAACCATCCACAAATAGCATCCTGCAACTCATAGAACATGATCCATTTGTCTAAAAATAGACATAGTCTAAAAATATACTTTCTGAAAAATCACACCAGTAGCAGCCCCACCTAGTATAGGTGATCACACCAACTAAAATCGGAATTATTTTTCGCAATACCTCCTTCACTGTTTCTTGTTGCCATTTTCAACACTCCCTCTCAACAAGAAAGGACTGTCTTTGCATGAGACATGCAACTCCATGCATTCGCCCTGCAACCTCCACAAGCGCCATGCAACTCGTATACTCAAACCAAACCTCTCTGGCAGACAAACAAGAACTAAATCATCAGATGATCATCTGTCATCAAAGTCTTTGACTTCTAATACTGTGCATGTCATTAGGAAATTTCTGTTGGCCAGACTCTTGCACCCATGCACTCCCCACTTGTTTACATCCCAGCTACGATTCGGCGCTCCGGTATCAAACCTTTGTCTTTGATATTCTGTTTCAATCAAGCACGATCATGAAACCTCTTGCCACCTTTCTGAGCCTGTTGGCTAGTTCAGTCATGAGATCCACACCATCTCAATGAATCTTGCCCATAAATCTCCTCTTGGGATTAATCATGCATGTCGCCCCACCTCTCACCTGGTGGTATAGCTGCATGCACTCCCTCTGCCCATCTGGCACGAAATTTCTCTGCATGAGTGGTTTCTTCCACTCCATGATCCTCATCTTGTGGTTGCTCCACATCCCGAGGTTCACTCTTACCTGCATGCAAAACTTGCTCCCTCTCAAGCATCAATTGCATGTCTTTCTCGCACTTCCCAACAGTAGGAAGCTCCGTAGACATCCCATCTACTTCAAGTCTGTAGAGATTCTTTGCTCGAATCCCAACCTTCTTGACTTGTCCTTCCTCATCCACACTAACTCCTACACTCTGAAGCTCATCCCTGCAGTGGACAAACTTTGTCAAGTATACCGGAATAGTGTCATTCTTCTCCATTTTTATTTTCCTGAGTTTATCTAAACTCAACCGCTTCAATGTTTTGCAATTGCTCCAATGATCAATATCGCTCTGATACCATGTATAAATTTGAATAACTGAGATATTATTCACCGAGATTCTCCTGATCACACACTATTTTAGCTTCATGCATAATACAAAATCTATTCTACCATTGATCATCACATGCGGAAATAAAATCAATTGCATGCATACATTAAAACCACAAACAATCACACATATGAACACAGTATTTAATGGGAAAGCTTAAAACTGAAAACCCCAACTATCTGTATATTATATGTCATGGAGATCATGTAACAAAAATCATCATAAAAAAAAATATATAGCTCTGGGTCATCAGGCCCCGATCTGAAATCCATGCAGATCTTTACCCCGACCTTTAACATACCTCTCTTTAGCAATCCTGTGAATGCCTCTTGATGAGAATTTATTACCCCAGCCTTGCTCACGCAGTCTTTATAGGCATCTCTACTAAGTGTTGGATGCAAACCATGCATCACTTATAGTCACAACTGATAGTCACACTTTCCCTTTCACTTATCTTTGCACTAGTCTCCACTGAAACTGTCCATGCACTGAAGTTAACTGATGTATTCTTTAGTTGATTAATGAGTTTATAATTAGTGAATTAATTAATAATTAATTCACACCACTCTCACTAATTATATCAATCAGTTAAACTAGATACAAATAGCTCAACTATGTTTAGATTAGTTAAACTGAATACAACTCCACTAACTTCCTCAATCAACTCCACCAAACTCTGTCACATGAGTTCTAACTGAAGTATCCATGCAACAGCTCCACTTAACCCTTAGGAATAGCGTAATTCCTTCTGTCAGCTCATGTGCCACATCTGTGCACTTAACTGAAGTGCTCCAAGAGAATAAGATAATGTTTATAGTCCAAATATTATTAAGAGCTAATAATATTTGACATATCTATTTTTAGACTGGCAATCTAAAAATAGATTCCATGTCTAAAAATGAAATCCATATTTTCAGAAGCATTAACCATCTAAATAAATACTAACTTATAGAACTTGATCATGTCTAAAACCAGACATAGTCTAAAATAACTGCGACAAAAGTCACACAGCAGCCCCCACCTAGTTTAGGTGATCACTTTCCAACAGGATCACAGGAAGGATGTTTACTAAGGATGCCTCCTTACTATTTCTTGTTGCAATCTTCAACCTCCCTCTCAACAAGAAAGAGTATCTTTGCATCATGCAACTCCATGCATGTACACCGCAACCTTCTATATAGCTGTGCAACGCTGTGCACAAACTATACAACTCTCTGGCCAGATGACTCAGCTCATCAGTTTTGATGCATCTATCATCAAAGTCTTTGACTTCTGCTTAGCTACTGCACATGTCTTCAGGAACCACTGCACTGTTGAACTCTGCACCCATGCACTCTACACTTGTTGTCAACTCGATGGCCTCCCGATTATCAGAAATTATTTGTCACTTTAGTCTGCACACGTAATCAATTGATCTGTACTCCCGGTGTCTGTGACCTCTCGCCCAGTTCAATTCATGATATCCACACCATCTCCATGAATCCTACCCATAAATTTCTTCTTAGGATTATCCATGCATGTCTGGTCCCTCACTCCACTGGTGGTACTGTTGCATCACCTTTCCATCTGCCAGTTTAAGGCACGAAATTTCTCTGCATGAGTGGTTTCTTCCACTCCATGATCCTCATCTTGTGGCTGCTCCACATCCCGAGGTTCACTCTTACCTGCATGCAAAACTTGCTACCTCTCAAGCATCAATTGCATGTCTTTCTTGCACTTCCCAACAGTAGGAAGCTCCATAGACATCCCATCTACTTCAAGTCTATAGAGATTCTTTGCTCGAATCCCAACCTTCTTGACTTGTCCTCCCTCATCCACACTAACTCCTACACTCCCAAGCTCATCCCTGCAGTGGACAAACTTTTTCAAGTATACCGAAATAGTGTCATTCTTCTCCATTTTTATTTTCCTAAGTTTATCCTAAAACTCAACCGCTTCAATGCTTTGCAATTGCTCCAATGATCAATATCGCTCTGATACCATGTAGAAATTTGAATAACTGATATGTTATCCACCGAGATTCTCTTGATCACACACTATTTTATCTTCATGCACAATATAGAATCTCTTCTACCATTGATCATCACATGTGGAAATAAAATCAATTGCATGCACTCATTAAAGCCATAAAAATTCACACATATGAACACAATATGTAATGGGAAAGCTTAAAGCTGAAAACCCCCAACTATCTGTATATTATATATGTCATAGAGATCATGTAACAATCATCATACAAAGCTCCTCACAAGCTCTCAGTATAATCTCCACTTGCTACACACTAATCAAGCTAGATATAGCAAAACACATGCTCCAAATGTTGCCACTTGATAGCTTGCCTCTACTGCGCAATCCCTACTAAAGAATGCCTCTTGATGAGAATGAATTACCCCAGCCTTGCTCACGTAGTCTTTATAGGCATCTCTACTAAGTTTTGGATGCAAACCATGCATCACTTATAGTCACAACTGATAGTCACACTTGCCCTTTCACCTATCTTTGCACTGGTCTCCACTGAAACTGTCCATGCACTGAAGTTAACTGATGTATTCTTTAGTTGATTAATGAGTTTATAATTATTGAATTAATTAATAATTAATTCACACCACTCTCACTAGTGTATCAATCAGTTAGACTAGATACAACTAGCTCAACTATGTTTAACTCAGTTAAACTGAACACAACTCCATCAACTACCTCAATAACTCCACCAAACTCTGTCACATGAGTTCTAACTGAGGTATCCATGCAATAGCTCCACTTAACCCTCAGGAATAGCGTAATTCCTTCTGTCAGCTCCTGTGCCACATCTGTGCACTTAACTGAAGTGCTCCAAGAGAATAAGATAATGTTTAGAGTCCAAATATTATTAAGAGCTAATAATATTCGACATATCTATTTTTAGACTGGCAATCTAAAAATAGATTCCGCTTAATATGTCTGAAAATAGAAATCCATCTATTTTTCCAACTTGATCAACCATCCACAAATAGCATCCCACAACTTATAGAACATGATCCATATGTCTAAAAATAGACATAGTCTAAAAATAGACTTTGCGACAAAAATCACCTGTGTGGTCCCCACCTAGTTTAGGTGATCACTTTCCAACTAGGATCAGGAATGATGTTTCAGGATGCCTCCTTCACTATTTCTTGTTGCAATATTCAACACTCCCTCTCAACAAGAAAGGACTGTCTTTGCATGCGACATGCAACTCCATGCATTCGCCCTGCAACCTTCACAAGCGCCATGCAACTCCATGCATCTGCTCTGCAACTCCTCTGAAACTGAATAGGCTCCAAAAAACTCAATCAGTCTGATGCATCTATCATCAAAGTCTTCGACTTCTGCTGGGCCCAATTGCACATGTCATCAGGAACCACTGCGTTGTTGAACTCTTGCACCCATGCACTCTGCACTTTCTGTCAACTCTAATTCGCACTCCAATATCCGACACTGTCACTTTGATCTGCCTGCATCAATCCAAATGATCATGCTACTACTGCGCTGTGGGCACCTCGTAGCCAGGTTCAATTCATGATATCCACACCATCTCATGAATCCTGCCCAGCAATCTCCTCTTGGGATTACTCATGCATGTCGCCCCACCTCTCACCTGGTGGTATAGCTGCATGCACTCCCTCTGCCCATCTGGCATGAAATTTCTCTGCATGAGTGGTTTCTCCCACTCCATGATCCTCATCTTGTGGCTGCTCCACATCCCGAGGTTCACTCTTACCTGCATGCAAAACTTTCTCCCTCTCAAGCATCAATTGCATGTCTTTCTTGCACTTCCCAACAGTAGGAAGCTCCGTAGACATCCCATCTACTTCAAGTCTGTAGAGATTCTTTGCTCAAATCCCAACCTTCTTGACTTGTCCTTCCTCATCCACACTAACTCCTACACTCCCAAGCTCATCCCTGCAGTGGAAAAACTTTTTCAAGTATACCGGAATAGTGTCATTCTTCTCCATTTTTATTTTCCTGAGTTTATCCTAAAACTCAACCACTTCAATGCTTTGCAATTGCTCCAATGATCAATATCGCTCTGATACCATGTAGAAATTTGAATAACTGATATGTTATCCATCGAGATTTTCCTGATCACACACTATTTTAGCTTCATGCATAATACAGAATCTCTTCTACCATTGATCATCACATGCGGAAATAAAATCAATTGCATGCACACATTAAAGCCATAAAAATTCACACATATAAACACAGTATTTCATGGGAAAGCTTAAATCTGAAAACCCCCAACTATCTGTATATTATACATGTCATGGAGATCATGTAACAATCATAGTACAAAGCTCTTTGCAAGCTCTCATGCACTACCTCCCTTGCTACACACTATCAAGCCCGATCTTGCAAATCCCATGCACCGATCTTTGCCAGCCTTTAGCTTGCCTCTACTGCGCAATCCCTGCTGAAGAATGCCTCTTGATGAGAATGCAATTACCCCAGAATTTCTCACGCAGTATTTATAGGCATCTCTACTAAGTGTTGGATGCAAACCATGCATCACTTATAGTCACAACTGATAGTCACACTTGCCCTTTCACCTATCTCTGCACTGGTCTCCACTGAAACTGTCCATGCACTGAAGTTAACTGATGTATTCTTTAGTTGATTAATGAGTTTATAATTAGTGAATTAATTAATAATTAATTCACACCACTCTCACTAATTGTATCGATCAGTTAAACTAGATACAAATAGCTCAACTATGTTTAGATTAGTTAAACTGAACACAACTCCATTAACTTCCTCAATCAACTCCACCAAACTCTGTCACATGAGTTCTAACTAAAGTATCCATGCAATAGCTCCACTTAACCCTCGGGAATAGCATAATTCCTTCTGTCAGCTCCTGTGCCACATCTGTGCACTTAACTGAAGTGCTCCAAGAGAATAAGATAATGTTTAGAGTCCAAATATTATTAAGAGCTAATAATATTCGACATATCTATTTTTAGACTGGCAATCTAAAAATAGATTCTACCCAATATGTCTAAAAATAAAAATCCATCTATTTTTCCAACTTGACCAACCATCCATAAATAGCATCCTGCAACTCATAGAATATGATCGACATGTCTAAAAATAGACATAGTCTAAAAATAGACTTTGCGACAAAAATCACCTGTGTGGGCCCCACCTAGTTTAGGTGATCACTTTCCAACTAGGATCAGGAATGATGTTTCAAGATGCCTCCTTCACTGTTTCTTGTTTCAATCTTCAACACCGGGGCACACAGCCATTGCGAAGGCTCCTATAGCCATGAAGGCTCCTGTATATGGTTTCTGGTTCAGCAAAACCATCACTTTATAATGAAAAAAGATGGTTTTTGGATAACCATAAACTTGTACTTACAAGGTGGTTTTGAGATTACCACAAACTTTACACATGCCTTAACAAGGCATACATTCCATACTCCAACTTTGGAGTTTCTAGGTATATAACATGACCACTACAACAATTTTCCTAGACTTGCTTATAACATGCTTGCGAGTCTATCCCACAAACCCACACTAACTCAAACAAACATTTAATTTGTTGTCCATTATAATAGTTGTTGCTGCTTCATTACCTCCTCTTTCATTGCTTACGTCTTGGGCATCTTTATCTTTGTCAAATAAATTCTTGGAACTCCATGCTTAACCTGTCATTTGTTAGAGTCGCGAATTCTAACAAAATAACTTTACCTACATTGAGTTAGCTAGGCTCAATAAGGCTCAATAACTTTAAACATGATTCCAAGAAACTAAAATAAAAGACATAAAATCTTCAAATTAATTTCTCTATCTCTGCCCAAAGATGATTATTTCCCAAACATAACATCAACCATTCTTCTGCAACGATACCTCTGAGGGGTCCACTGATAAGGAACTAGATTGACGAATTTTCAACTGGACTCAATGCAGTGCATTCCAGAACTGTTGATCCAAACATAGGCACTCTCAGCCACATGAAGAGAACACAGTTTTCCTTTCAAAAAACAATAATCCAGGACTCCATGGTCTGATCCTCCGTCGTTCACAAATTCACTATCAACATGCATAAAATTCAACAATTTTATACACAAAAGTTCTCGTTTCAGTATCCAATTCCCCTGGCATCACAACATAATGCTACTTCTCCTGTTCACAATATCAAGGCTTGGTAAATGCTTCCAAGCATGCCTCCTCATGCTTGCCGACAGACTACAACAACGAAGACCCATTTTCGAGCTAATCTCCTCGCACTTGAACATGAAGATCTGTTTCCATCACACTCGACACACACCAACTCGATCATCCTCCAATTTCTGATGTAGCTCCAACCACTATCCTTAGATGCCATTTCATTGTCATGTATTTATCATATCTGGTAGTAAATCATTCCTACAAATAAATTTGTCTATTGCTGGAATGGCCAATTCCAGCATAGAGTCAAACTCATGACACTAGTTGGCCAAACTAAATGTCACAATAAATAACTCAATTCTTTCAACCAGATTTACCTTACTCACATGAAAACTCTTAAAGAAATATTAAACAATGGCAAATAATAATGAAAATTTCTATGACCCTTCACACAACTCTATGTGCTCTTTCAAATGGATTTGCAGGTAGCACTGTGCTTGAAGACATATCTAATTACACTTCCCTTTTCCTACTCAAACTGATGAGTCTCGTCCCTCCAAATTTCTCGTACAAAGTCCCATCGTTTTCAATTTGCGTGTCCTTGAAGTTGGGAGAATCGTTCCTCCAATCATACTGCTCCAAATAACTCAGCAAAACATTGTAATCCTTATAATAAACATTATCACTCAATCCGTACTTCTTGAAGGTTGAGAACACGTACTTTGTGGTCACGAAATTTTCTGTTGTGCCAGGGATGTGGGGCTCAACAGTGAGCCTCCGAAGATGCATTGAAATCATTTCATTGCAACCTATCTTCAACTAATGTCGATGGTATTCATTTCTGGTTCTCTGGTTCGACTTCCCCAAATTTCAAGAACCAAAAAACCTGATTCATGGCAACGACAAACAGAGCCGCCACAATTATCACAAAAGCGTTGCTCAAGCAAGCTTTAACAAGTGCCATTATCCTCACACTCAGCGGTAACAGGGAAGTTGGCATCTCTGCTGAATCCTCGATAATAAGATGAAACATCCGCACTGTGATTTTTTTCACCACGGGCTCATGGGTTCGGCACGCAACCTCAAAAATTGGCTGTCACACCCACGTAGTGCCACCATCCACGTAGCGACATATTGCCTTCCAATCGATCACAATAATCGGCTATGTCGTGAGAGGATTTTGTGATCTGTTCTTCCACTGTGGGTAGGGCCTTAGAAACAACAGCCACGCAGACTCGGGAATGATGCAAATATGGGCAGTGTGACAATGATGACAGTCATTTTATCCTCGGTAGAGATGTTCAGGATACCATTGGCATCAATTTCAAAACAAATAGTGATCCGAGGCACACCCCTTGGAGTAGGAGGAATGCCAAACAACTCAAACTTACCCAAAAGATTGTTGTCTTTGGTTTTTTCTCTTTCAGCTTCAAATACTTGGATCAAAACACCAGGCTGATTGTCATGGTATGTGAAGAAGACTTGTTCTTTCTTTGTAGGAATCATTGTGTTCCGCGGGATCAAAACAGTCATCACTCCTCCAGCAGTTTCCAATCCAAGAGACAACGGAGTGACATCAAGAAGCAAAAGGTATTGCACCTTCTTATTTCCTTCTCCACTTAGAATTTCAGCTTGAACCACAACACCATAAGAAACAACCTCATCTAGATTGATACTCTTGCAGAGCTCTTTTCCATTGAATAAATCTAAGATCCATGCTCCTAAAAAACGCTTACTGTGTCTAAACAACTCCAGAAACAAAACACCACCAAAATTGCATCACATCGGAGTTTCTACTGCTTTCAATGTCTCGAATGGAAAAACTAAAAATAAACTTAAAACAATACCTATACTCTTTTATTTCCCTCGGCCCAAGAGAGGCCAAGGCCAGGCCCAAGCCTAAACAGGCTCCGATACCAAGATAAAATATCAATCTGCAAACTATATTAATTAATCAATCTGATTACACACATTTATACATGAGATAGTCTCAAGATAGGAAATCTATCTTGGACGCACAATAGTGTAGTTGAGAGAATATCTCAACCTCACACTAAACTAGGAACTAACCTATAAGATAGGAATAGACTCTATACATAAAGAGAATCACAAACCGAAGACAAGTAGGAATTATATATTCCAACAACACTAACTTCCTTACAAATATATATCAAATTTCCTCTTAAAAAAAGAATTTATTTTATTTTTATAAATACATAAGAAAATTTACAAATAATTAGAAATACTGCTTTAAAATTTTAATTTTCAATTTTTTTACTCAAATGTTTAAACAAAAAAAATTAATATTTATATTTTAAAATTTAATAATAAAAACAATACTTTTTTATTAATAAAAACACTTCAATGTACTTGATTATTACATTACTTTTTTATTAATAAAATTAATTTAAAGTACGTGATTATTACATTACTTTTTCTTTTACTAAGTTTACCCAATAGGACTGAAATTCAAATTTCATACTATTATAGCTGAGATTAAACGATGATTATATTTTTATATTACCATATATATGGATTAAATATTTCCGAAGACTGTGATTAACTTTATTTATTGTATTGTTGACATTTACAAAAGAAATAAACGTAGACCATAAGAATAACTTTTGGGTAATATAGTTCTTTAACACTTTTTGGATTAAGGGAAGTAGTGATAAATATATTTAAATAAAATAATTATTAAGTTGAAAAATAAAAATTTTTATTATAAAATAAATTTATGATAATAAATATGTTTTGTTTTGTTTTTTTCTTTTTCTTTTCTGAATAAGACTAATTTTATTAAAAAAAAAGCATATAGTAGAGAATGGAGTTACAGTTAAAAGAGGCTAGATAGCGAGAAAGATGGAAATAATAAACTATCAACCTCGGTCTCATTAAGTAACTAAGAGAGAAGCAAAATAATAACCAGAAGAGTAACAAGGGACCTGTAAGAAACAGACACAAGAATCTACCCAAAATGGGTTGAATCCTCAATATGACATTTATTTCCTTTATTTTTTGTAACTTTGACCCAACCTTCATGGAGTGGATGGGCTAAAACCACTTGAAGACGACTGTCAACTAAAGGGAGAGTCTCCTTATCTAAATCAGAGGAGGAGGACTCATGAGTTCGTTTCTCAGAATTCAAAGAAACAATGGGCCCCTCAGTGTCAACCGAGGGTGAATCCTTCGCTTGCTTTGCTACCTCCTCTTCTGCTTTGGTCTCCTCATCATCCGAGTTGAAGGACTCAATGTCATCCATGGGAGGTAGATCACAAGGTTTCTATATTTTATATTTTGATTTGCGATTGTTTTTCTTCTTTTGGGTGAGGAACGCAATACAGGAGTTTTGAAGATGCCCTATTTGATGGCAGTGACGACATCGAAAGGCAGTGTTATTAGAGTTTAGAGTTTGTGTCCAAAGGAAATCACCAACTTTGAGATTGAATTAATCAGGTATAACTTCACTAGTGTCTATTTTAGCCCATATTCTTCCATAGGTGTATATTCCCTTCTCCCCCTTAGAGGGATCCATTGCCAGAAAATGATCCATGGATTTTCCAATTCCTTGGAAGACAGAAAAGTGCCATAAATGAGTAGGTAAGTTTGGAAGCCTGACCCAAATAGGAAGCTTGGTAATGACTGCCATAGAAGGTTGAAGTTTGGGAATGAGGGGGTGAGGAATAGCCCTATTGTTCCCCAAAACCATGGACCGCCAATTAAGGCTTTTTGATAATCTTAATTGAAAGAAAACACAACTATAAAGAAACCCTTCGAGAAAAATATAACCTTGCTGTTATTGGTCCAAGTGGAATGAATCCATTGGTAGAGATCTACTGTGCGAGGCCATAATCCAATAAATTGGAAAATAATGACATATTCTACATACATTTGAAATTGGTATTCAAGTCTCAGGTGGGAAATGTCTATAGAGGGAAAATCCTCCAATTTATCAACCAAAAAAAGCTTGGAAGGCTCATAGGGTTGAAAAAATTTCTTGGGGGGCAGTGCATGGACAACATGCTTGTAAGATAAATCATGAGTGGAAGATGGCTGCCACTTCCCCTCCTCACAGACGAAGGGTTAAAACTACAGAGGCATATTTTTCAATATTATAAAATGAGAGGGAAAGAGAGTCCTCTAGTTGCTTACCTTCATATAGAAATCTCTGAGAGGCAGAGGGAATCCCCAGCCTAAGTTCAAGGGCATGTGAAAGGTTCTTCACTAGATCCGAAGAGTGCACCCAAAGAATCATGGTTTTGTCAGAGAGAAGAGAGATATGAATTTGAAAAGAGGGGGTTGAAATATTTAGGGACTCCTAGCTGCTAAAGCTCATTCATGAGGCTAGATTAACGAATCCTCATAGCTCGTTGCTAAACAAGGTGGATTTTTAATATTTAATGTTTTCTCATGTGAGAAAACTACCCTGGGACATACCCCTTGGGGTCACGTGGTTGAGAAATGGAGCACTAAAGTGCAGGGGTAGATTGGAACAACCGGAGCCTTTCTCGGAGCCTTTAGATCCATCCTGATTCGATCAACAAGGATACCTCCAAACTTCTCCCCCTTATCTCCAACACCACTGCTTTCATAGATGGGCTCTTGAAGAAGCAGTGGCTCTCATGGCCTCTAGTTTCCAAGTGCCACAAGGCCAAACTGCAGCATGCCGGTGGTAGGAGATGAGACGTAGCTAAAAAAACCTAACCCTCATCGACTTTTCGCTCCCACTCCACCTCAATTGAAAATAATCTATGATAATATATATGTTATGAAATATTTTTTCTCTCATTTAAATATTGATATTTATATTAACAACATTGAAAGAATGTTTAATAAGTAATACCATACTAAATTATTTGGTAATTATCTCATATATATATATATATATATATATATATATTTTTTATTTTTTTTTGTTTTTTTGTTTTAGGTTTATTTATTTATTTATTTTTCTAAAAGAAATATGTATTTTCATACATAATTGAAAAATAATTTATTTTATATATATAGACATCCACTAAGGATTTTCGCAAATATTTATCTGAAAAAAATTGTCATTAAATATGCATAAAAGAAATTGGAAAGAGCGGCAAAAAGCTATGGAAAAGAACAATAAACAGAAAAATAATAAGAAGAAAAAAATATACAAGTGGGAAGAATAAAGTGATCGAGACACTTGTCTTCCCCCTATTTCCTTTCTTTTTTTGGGCCTATAGTCAACTCTCATATTTATGATCTATTGGAATTAGAGTCAAGTCACATTGCTGGCAAAAGCCTCAAAAGGATGCTCTTTGTTCGAATATGAGATTTCTGATAAATGGACATGTTTTGTGCTCACCGTGCCATCCCCTTTATTTTTCATATTTATATGATGATATCAATAAAATTGAAGAAAATATGGTACAAAACCCCTATGAATAAGAGTGTTGGCCCCTGTTGTTCCACAACATCCCCATCCATTTTAACATTCGATTTATATTGTTTGGTTTATTTGTTTTCTTCCTCATTATTGTCTTAAGGGGTAATGTTAGAAATATTCCATCCTTTTGGCATATTGATCTGTCCTCTTTTTTTTGGGAGTCTTCTTAGCCAGTAGAAATGTGTTGTGCAAGTGACCTATTTGAAAACATACTCGACATCATAATGTCATGTTCTCATAATCAAAAACTTGGGATGACTGAATGTTTTCATTTTTCAATGTTATATGATATGGTAGCCCCTTACTAAGGTCTACATCAACACAAATTATGGTGAAGGTGAAGATGCCATTCTCTATTCTCTCTGGATCCAATTTTTTGTTAGAATTTACCGCAGAAATAAACTATTTATAGAGAGGAACAAAAACGATAAAATAGCCAACAACAAATCATAAACATAGACACAAATTTTTATCTAGGAAAACCCCAAATTTGGGGCAAAACCAACCAATGAAATTTCATTATCCTTGGCCAAAACCCTGGCCAATCTGGCCAAGTGAGCCTTCGCCGCTCACCTCAAGACCTACATTACAATGAAGTCCTCCCAACCTTTTATAGGCTCCATTACATGCAATACCATGGGATGAAAAACCATGGGTGCATAATACCATGTGCCCCAAAACCACTACTATTTACCCTAGTCAACATTGACTATATACCGAGTCAAGTTTACCTAACAATTCCCCCCTTGATCTGAAAATGGAACTATTTGTAAATGCTATGCAAAGTATCAATTTCCATTTAATTTAGTGTGCAAAGTGTTCTCATTTTCTTGTAGGTTAAACAAAGTAGTTTTGGTAATGTTTCTGAGTTTGATGTGTGAGGATTTTCTATTTAAATTTACTATTTAATATATCACAGTATAAATATACAGCAAGTAAACTTCACCATATCATAACACAACAAAATGATGAGGCAGTTCACCCCTGCTGGGCTACATCTGCCGGTCCAAGGCTCCCTAATGGCATGTCCTTGATCTACTAATTTTATCAAAATGGTTACACAGTGAATAATATTCCTAAAAAGGAAAAAAAAGCTATGAATTTGACTTCAGAAGATATAAATAAGCTAAAAATAGCTTTTTTTTTCACCTTAAACAGTGAAGTACAACCCAAGACAACTCCATCTCCCTAATGGCTCTGATGGCTCTTTCCTCTTCCTTGAATAAAATTTTGTTGTAAAACACCTTTTTTCACTTTGAAACCTACTCCAAACTCTCTATAAGGTTGAAGAAACCCAAAATTGACTAAAATTTCATCTCATTTGGTTGCAAATTGAGAACGTTATGACCCAAACAAGTTTTTGCCCAGTAGCACTAGAAAACCTCCTCTGAAACTGGAGGAACTCCAGTTAAACTCAAAAATTATGGCCAAAATGCTAAAAATGTGGGTCCTCCAACCGAAACCGTCGGACTAAAATGTAGTTGTATTAAATTTTTGGTGGATGGCATGTGAATGCCCCGCCCAACCACCGTGGAGAACACCGAGGAAACCGCATGTACATCCGTTTGCATTTAAGGCTTTGCCAAGGACTTGGCCACATGGCCCTCAACCCGCCGTGGTCACATAACTATAATCGCTAAACTCTCTCCTAAATGAGCATGGTGTCATATGGCATTGGGGCTAGCTTCCGAGGGCCGTCCCCTCAACCTTCCGCCGGCTCATTTGTTTAAGCACTAGGTTCTAAAGGAGCCGGTCACACAGATTCGGGCTTAGCCTGGAGGGCTAACCCATATTATTTTCTCTACCCATTACACATTTCATCAATGACCCAACTCACCCTCGATGTTCACTTCAATAGACCAACTCGCCCCAAAATTCAATTTCTGCCCGTGGTGTAATGGTCGGGTCGGTCTTCATTCGTGTAGCTCCAAGCCGGTGGTTCGAAACCCATGCCCTCCAAAAAATTTTAACTTGATATTTTAACCAATGGCCTGGGGCCATGTGGCAGCCTTCTAAGTTAGGGCCATACATGTGGCACCCACTGATAGGCCCAAAAACCTTATAAAAAATAAATTTTTTTTCCATAATAATTTTTTAGAAAATGACAAAATCATAGTCAAAAGGTCCTAGTTTTGGAGGTCATTGGACAAATTAAAATCTTAGTAACTTTCACATACAACATCAGATTTGAGTCCCGTTTGCAGTGCTAGAGTTGCAGCGACAAGACATTTCCATTCGTTTATATTGAAACCATTTCTGAGCACTTCCATTTTGAGCATTTTTCTAAACTTGGACATGATCACTTGAACACACCTCCCCATTCGGAAGCTTTTGGAACCCAAAAGTTCTCTGAATTATAGAAATTGAATATGAGGAGACTAATTTTCCACTCTTCAAACCTTGAACCATTGAAATCTTCCTGATTTCATCAAATTGAGCTTCTCATAAAAAGATAAATTCTTTCTTGAATCTACTGACTGACTGTTGCTAACCTTGACTGTGTCAAGATGAAAATTTTTGAAATTTGATGAAAAAAAACTAAAATTTTCAGAAATAATAATGCTCCTACAATGGTCTACCTTCAAAGGAAACTGAAAATAAGATTCACCTTGCTAACTATCCTTATGGCGAATTTTTTTCGAATGAGCCATGAACCTGTGTCGATTCCCGACCAAGTTTTCTCGCCATACCAACCTTCCATTCTGAAACCATCAATGAGACTTACTAAACTTTGTGCCCTCTTTAATTTCATGGTTTTCCCTCTCTTGGATATTTGCACCACTTTGCATCGAAACTTTATTCTCTGCACCGATCGACACCAAAGACAATTTGTGCAACAACTTGTCATCTTCTTCCAAAGATGACCTACTTTCATATTGAAACATATCATCATTTATATCAGCAATAACCTGAAAAGGATTATGTACAAAATCTTTTTGTTTAATCATCAACAAATTCAAATTTTGACTTGCATTGGCAAGCCTTTTCAATTGCCCTGCATCCATTAAAGAAGATTTTATCCAGGGAAAATTTTAAGGATGTAAAATTATCTTGAAGTTTAAAAGATTGGCAAATCTCACTAGTCCATAATATGAAAACTATAAAATTTTATTGATGTATTTGTAAAATTATTCAAATTTATAATTATTTTATATATACTCTATATATAATTTTGGCAATTTTGAAGGTAACATGATTTTATATTGTAAAATTTGGGCGAATCATTTTTATAAAAAAATAGAAATTGACGAATCTTTTTTTTGGGGAAATCAAGGAAAAATAGCCCACCTGCGAATATTAGCCCCTAAAATTTTCCATGATTCTAGCTTCTTCCAATGTGCTCTCACAACAAACTCCTTGCTATCCTTGAATAGATGATACTTGTTCTCATGGTGATGGAAGATCGCTTTCCTGTCGTATAAGTACGGACTACCCAACACCAAACCTGTAATGTCAAGCGGTACCACATCTAATTCAACCAAGTCAACATAAAGAGCTATTATGGCGAAGCGCAACATGCACTTCCTTGAAACTTGTAAATTAGCATCCTTGAAATTATAACCAAGTGGATATGGCTTTGGATGTGGAATGGTCTCAAGTTTTAGCTTCTTTACTAAGTCTTTTGAGATGAGGTTTTCTTGAGACCCACTGTAAAATAGTGTGTCTATATTTGTGTTTTTTGAAATTATCCTCACATGAAATAGCTCTATCATCCTCTCTTCATTTGGAGCTTCTATGTGATAGTTTAAAGTGCTATTTCTTTTACAATCTCTTTCCCCTTTATGTTCTTTAGTACCATGGCTATGCTTTTAGTTTCATCTCTTGATTTAGACCCTAAGTCTTGTTCAGCTATTGCAACCATTTTTCCTTTTTCTTTGGCCTTATCTTTGGTTTTAAATTTTTCTGGCTTCAACTCCGAATGAAGTTTCTAGCAATGGTCTTCATCGTGAATTTTTTTGGAATAGTTTTTACAAAATAATTTTCCTTTTTATTTCCTAGAGTTTTCATTTCCTTTTATTCCTTTTCCTTTAAATTCCATATCCTCATTCCCATCAAAATATTGTTTACCTCTAGCCTCTAAATGCATGGCTTGGAAACAAACCTCGTCTAGACTAGTAGGATTGAACATAAGGATAGTATGTATAAGATAGTTGTGTAAACCACCTATATATTTCAGCAAAGTCTCTTGTCTATGCAAATCAATTCCAAGTAATAAAGCCCTTCGTCTAAACTCTTGAGTGTAATCTTGAACATTTTGTCCCTTAAGTTGTCTAAAGCATTTCCAATTCATGATAGATTTTTGTAAATGAGCTAATGGATAAAATTGTTGTTTAATTGCAGAAATAAATTAAACCCATGATAAAGTGATCTTACCATGTTTTTTAATTTCATCCTTGGTCTTGGATTCCCACCATACCAATGCTGCTTCCTTCATTCTAAAAGAGGCTAACTAAATCTTGGTGTCGTCTTCATGAAGGTTTTGTATCCTCAAATAAACTTCCAACTATCTTATCCAATTGTCAAGTTTCTATGCGTTGACCTCACCATTAAACATAGGCAACTAAAATTTAACATCAAGCTCTAAAAATGGACTTTTACCAGTGGTTTTAGACTTGTGAGATTGATTCACCGAAGTAGAGGATGAAAGTATAGAGGAAGAGGATGAAGATGGGGATGGTGGATCACCATTTCCTCCATGTCCTTTCTTTGACTTGTCATCATTATTTCCTCTCACAGATAGCCTCATGTTGAGTGTTTAGACCCTTCTCCTCAGCCTGCGTGGTCCTTTCTTGGTAGGTATCCTCACCATCTGATCATGTCCAAAAGCCACAGACACAGTTCTTCTTCTTTGGATCAATATATCTTGGAGACTTCTCCTTCTCTTGAAGACATTTGGCTCTTCTATTGCTCTTGGAGTGGTTCTGGCCTTCTTGGTTGAGGATTACTTTGTGCTCTAACCAAGTGTCCTTCCCTCTCTTGAGCTTAAGACTAGTAAGCATCAAAACTTGCAAACGATTAACTATATCTTTACTCATCTATAACACCCTTGCGGAAGTCATGCAACTCTTATACCATACGATAAATGGAACTATTTGTAATTCTATGCAAAGTATCCATTTCCATATAATTAAATGTGCAATTTTTTCTCCATGACTTGCAGGTTAAACAAAGCAGTTTTGGTAATTTTTCTGAGTTTTATGTGTGAGGATTTGTTATTTAAATTTACTGTTTAACTTATCACAGAAGAAATACATAGAAATTAAACTTCACCATATCATAACACAACAAAATGATGAGGCAGTTCACCCCTCCTGGGATACATCTTCCGGTCCAAGGCTCCCCAATGGCATGTCCTTGCTCTATTAATTTTCTCAAAATGGTTACAGAGTGAAAAATATGCCTTAAAAAGAAAAAAAAGCTGTGAATTTGACTTCAGAAGTTAGAAATAAGCTAAAAATGGCTTTTGTTTCACCTTAAAAAGTGAAGTACAACCCAATACAACTCCATCTCCCTGATGGCCCTAATGGCTCTCTCCTCTTCCCTGAATCAAAAGTTGCTATAAAACACCTCTGTTCACTTTGAAACCTACTCCAAACTCTCCAGAATGCTCCAGAAACCTAAAATTGACTAAAATTTCATCTCATTTGGTCGAAAATTGGG
Organism: Pinus albicaulis; assembly: GCA_034641835.2. Lineage (NCBI taxonomy): Eukaryota > Viridiplantae > Streptophyta > Pinopsida > Pinales > Pinaceae > Pinus > Pinus albicaulis. The sequence continues at coordinate 50,353 of JAXQQM020073423.1, read as the reverse complement.
AAAGTTGTGACCCAAACAAGTTTTTTCCCAGTGGCACTAGAAAACCTCCTCCAAAGGCGGAAGACTCCACTTAAACTCGAAAATTATGGCCAAACTAAGTAAAGGTGGGTCCGCCAAGCTTTGAGACCGTTTAGAATATAAGCGTTGTAGTTGGATTAATGTTGGGCGGATGGGCCGCCCGGGGAAAATTTCGACCCCTAAAATTTATCTATATAATAAATGGGCGAATCCCCATGATACATAGGAAAAATGGAAAGGTGAGATTTTATAATAATATAATATGTATATATAATTTTTGGCGAATCTCTCACGAGATTATATTATCTTGTAAAATCATGGCGAATCACTAGTACAAATAGCGAATCACTACTACAAAATGGTGAATCGTTTTCTAGTGGAGTTCGGGGTGTTGGTTCCAATGAAGATATGGTAGTTGAACCAGGAGTAGAAGGAAGAGAAACACTGAGACCAAGCATGGCACATGGTGACTTGTGAGGGAAGTAGTTCTCGTGTAGTTTGGAAAATGCGTTCTTCTAGTTCTGCTAAGCGTAGTGTTGTTGCTCATGCTACTACTAGCACTAATATTGAGGTTGGAGAGGATTTTGAGGAAGCATGGAAGGTAGCAGTGGTGGAGAATTACAAAGAGTACCCCATGATGGGCTCCATTTTTCCCTTTGGTATTTGTGCCTGCAAGATCTTCTGTCCATTGAACCAACAATTAATCGTTCAACCAACAATCAACTTGACTGAGTTGATTAGGTACGAGTCAACTTAGACTAATATTCAAAACTATGCTTTGCACTATCCCATATTTATCACACTAATGCTACACAACATTGTGCATTTGCACCCAACTCTCATGAATGCACACAAAATTTTCATTAACATCTATAACCCTAACCAAATGAGGATTGATCAATAATTTGCACCAAATTTTGTTATAGTGTTGAAATTTCATAAGAAATTTAGATCCATGGTACCTTAAATAAATTTTGAGATAACCTCCACAAATTCGACCACAATAGAGAAAACTTGTGATAAATTTTAAACCTACAAAAATTAGGATTCATGTTCCTAAGAACGATCATAAGAAGTAGTTGGCATATAGGTCGAGTTTTGAGCCTTGACACATTGATAATGCAATGGCTTAGGTCAAAACTCACACATTGAAAAGTCATCAATGAAGAGAAGACAAAATCATTATGAATTACACATACTCCAAACTATGAGGTCCCACAAAATTGTTGCTCCCGCCTTAACAACAAACAACTTGAATGTGAGAATTCAAAAACAAAGAAAAATCCCAATCGCATGATCTTGAGGATGAACTCGATCTCAAATCCAACACCCATAAAATTTATATCCAAAACTAGAACTCATCAAATTTGGAAGTATATTGGAAACATAACTGAGGTGAAAGAGCTAAATTTGAATGCAGGAACTGACATAAAATCTGCAAACGTGAGCAATTGTTGACGTACATTACCTCCACTCCCTCGATCTCAAGATTGATTTTCTCCCCAAATCTAATGGAGAACTCTACTGCAGGCTTGTGAGGTCCAAAATATACATCTTTGGTCCTGCTAAGTCCCCCATACTGTATAGGCACATTCTCTGGAGATATAAATCTGCAAGTAAAATCAAGTATTAAATAAGTTTCTAGGAAATTTTCATTGAATATATCCTTCATTCCATCATATATAATCAGAGTCTTCAATTGAGGTTGAGCATATTTTCACTCCATCAGAGAAGGAATTTCACATACTTGTAGAAGGTCTCTATGACTTTTCCTTCACGTGCAATTACAAATTTTCTCTTGGTACATTGTGTCAAGAAAGGGCTCAACATGTAGTACAGTGCACTGAAATACCATGGGACATTGATGAACACCTGAAAAATAGAGAGAATGCTAATTAAGAGGTGATTTGTATATTTGATAAATTGAGTATAATATCCTCGCCCTTATAGGGCCCAACAAAATCCCACGCTTGCAAACTGAATATAGCAAAAAGACTTAAATACATATGGAATACTTGACAATTACCAAGATTGGACAAATTCTTCAACATTGTCTATTTTGAAAAATATATTATCAACAAGAAGGATTGAGATCAATTCATGTTTTGCAATGGCTATCCTCATATACAACAGTGGAACAATTGGAAATGCATGATCGTCTTAACATTGATTTCACTCCACATTATCTTCATGTGAAAATTTTATCTAAGGTTTTCCAAGCATTGTTTTAAAGACTGATCAAATATCTTCAAGTTGTAAGCAACATTGGCTCTATACATACATATTTTTGTGAAAATCAATCTCATAAATGGGCTCTTGCTTTCAAGCAACCTGTAACATGTTTCTAGTAGCTTGGTTCTCTAACTAACTTTGGAGCCTTGGATCTGAATTATTATCTACATCATGCAGTTCAATCCCTTGTTTTTCATTTTTTAAGAAAAAGGGGTGATTTTTAGTACTCTACAGAGTCCACAAGCAAATGTTAATTTTCTTGAGGCAGTCAATTAAAAATTTGAAAAGGTCAAATGAAAAAGATGGCCAGCTAACCTCTTCAAATTTCTCAAAATTCTGAGTATCCAGTTCACTATTGACCTCTGGAAAAAATGTTGCTTCCATCTGATATAATTTGTCCCACTGAACATCTTTAAACCATGGATGTGCCTGAGACAATCAAAGAATATAATCACAAGAATATTAAAGGGAAAGAAAACCCTTATAGGATAATGACAAAGAAATGTGTCTTTTATAGATTGAATTAAGATTAAAATGTAAACAACAGATCAATAAATTCACCTCTTACCTTTATTTCATGGGCACCTTTTGTTCCAAGCCTCTGCTCTACATTGCAAAGAAGTTTACTGATAAGATCTCTGGCCTCTGCTGACAATTTTGCTTCTTCCAGAAATTTAAGGTGAGTTCTCAAATTCACTATCTGCCTTTAGATGTTAGGCCTTATTAGAATTTAACATGCTTTATAAATAGCCCATAAGCATGAAATTACCAGGTTCAGTCAACAATTATCCAGAAATACCAATTAATGTACAAATCCACACAAAAATGAAAACAATACCTACTTCAACTTAGCTTAATACAAACTACATTGCATGAAACAAACATGTATGATGTGACATGTGCATGTTGTATAAATATATGTATAGGCAGGTTTCATAACTTTAGATATTTATAAATTTGTGAATATGGAACTCTAACACTTGAGCACATCCTACATAGAGCAATTAATGGGCCAATTCATGTATATTGTATACAAGCAAGTCAACAGGTTCACTATTTCACATATTCTGAAAATTGATAAGAAGTCTTATTTACAAATTCACAATGTTATCTATGGAGAGTATATCATTATTGTTATTGAGTTAAAAGACCATGCACAACCATTTTAAGTGGGTTAAGAATATGGGGAGATTTTGTTAAGTCAAAGTACATAGAACATACACATTCACAAAACCACAGCACAGAACAACATTGACTCAAGAAAAAAGAAACTATATTAATATCCACCAGTGACCAAAGAGACCTCAAAGATAGGTCAGTGGGGTTAATATGTACAGCAATAGTAATAGCCAAATGATGAGTTCCCAAATCACAATTCAGCCAAGCAGTCGATGCTGGAAGAGGAGCATGAATCATCGACCACTATGAAATCACCAATAATGTGTCTGATAATGTCTTCTGGAGAAAGGTATACATTCTAGAATCTAGAGTAAGGGAACCCACTCCAAATAGGTCTCAGAAAATACCACATAGTTGAACCTTCTAATGTTAGAATGTCTTGTAATCTATACACTGCTATAGTTCTTATAGATTACATGAAAATAATGACTGGAATGATAAACAATTCAACTTGGGCTAATTTTCATCAAGCTCAACTATAATAACTCTCCATGTTTTGGTCATACAGGAGACTATAACAGCATAGCTTGTGCAAGGACAAATTGTGGCCAAAATATATTGTATGACTATTATAGAGATCTAAACTGCAATTATATTAGTAAAGAAACGAGAAGAAAAAACATTAATATAGTAATTTTAAGTCATTAATTATAGGGTTGACATAGATTCATACCTCTTCATTAGATATGTGTTTCCAAGGAGATATATAAAGGCTTTACTTTGCTTCCAATAAAGAGGCATTCCAGATCAGACCAATTGTTTGAAATAGTACTTGGATTCAGCTAGACAACAGTTATTTTACTTTGCAACATGCTTCATCTTGTAACAAACTAGGCAATGTACCAAGGGAAAAAACAAACCAAGCAATGTTCATGTTCCCAGGCTGAGAAAAATCTACTTGAATCTTAATATACAATCAGTGGATGCCATTACATTACATGTATGCAAGCCATTACTTGTGACTTGAAGTTAAGGTCAATAAAAGCGTCTGCTAAATATAGACATCCAAACCTTCAGCATAGCAATGGAAGTAAAGATCAACTATCCTGAAGAACAACATAAAATCACTTTTCAACATTCTCATCAAGGAAAACAATATAAAAATCACCCACAATCTCCCAGTATGTCTTTTCACAATCATATCTATGTTAAAAGATTCAGCCATTCACTAGACAGTCCAATGCAATCTCCCTTTACAACTGAGCGGACCACTATCACATGGCTAATGCTTAGCTGACAAATGCATGGCTAATGCCTAAAAAAATATTAATGTATTTGGAAAATGCATGCATCCATGTAATATAATGTGCCCTTCAATTCTCTATCAACCTGTAGGGAACAATGCTAGTGAGTCTTATACTATTACATACACGAGTCTTATACTATTACATACACAAATCCTCTTTAAGCTCTAGATCATTTTTTATGAAAAGGTTTATTTTTAGAAGCATCTACTATCAAATCCTCCATAAGAAAGAAAGTGTGGGAAAAAATGTGTACCCTGTCTCCTTCACATTACCAAATATATACGTTGAAAAATGAGATGAGGAACCAATAACATGTGAGGTAGCAAGAAATTAATGTCAAATTTGCAAGCAGGATGCAATAACAAATCAAGAAATTAACAGCTTATCCATTCCAAACCAAAACAAACATGTCTAACAGATATATCACTTTGAAATTCCCATAATATACAGACCTTTCCATAACAACAAATAACCAGTACATTACCAAATAGATGGTTTTACCTTCCTACAAGTTGACATTGACTCTTCGGAAACAAAAGAGGATATCCTATAAGCATTTTATACATAATCACTTAAACATGTCCAAAAAAATATATCACTTTGAAATTCTCATAATAAATAGAGTCTTAACCATTTAATAGAATAGAAGAACTTGCTAAACCTGTTTTGAAAAAAATTGCAACCAAATTTAAAGGAAAAAGAAAGCAAAAGCAGCAGAGGCAACTTTTAGGTCTACGTAAATTAGTTAAGGATTTGAAATTTTTTACGGTGGTAAATATGAGAATATGAGGAATAATTACAGGAAGTGGTTTTGGGATAACCAACACAACCAAGAGCAGATCAAGGAGAAACAAGAAAACGTTTTTGAATGTGGAGAAGCCTAGTATTATGCTTTTATAGCACTATAGAAGTGGGGTAAGTCAACAGATGATCAAATTTTTTATTTCAAAGCATCTAAACATGAGACTAACAAAAATCACTAATTTGTTCAGTGTGGGAGATAACCCAGGTCAATACAATGGTTTTAGGCAATGATAGGGAGCACTGTGTTGAAGACGATGGTCATGTGCAAATCAAGTTGAAAGCTAATACCTTGATGTTTATATATGTTTGAGGGAAATTTTGCTTTCAGTTAGTGAGATTGCAAGACACAATCCATATCTGGATGTTATTTTCCAAGGAGAAAGGTGTTTTGTAGTAGATAAGAAGCAATATAAGAGGAAAAATCACGTGCATTGCCAGCAGAGGGAGTGGAAACAATTCTCTTTGGCATCAGAGATATGGACATTTAAATTTTCTGTTTCTTTCCTTACTGACAAAAGATCAAATGGTGATTAGCTTACCACAAATTCAAGGGCATCAGGATATATGCGCAGCGTGTTTTGCAGGAAAATAGCATAGATTGGCATTTGAAGATGGTAAAGCTTGGAGAGCCAAGACTCAGCTTGAATTGCTCCATGGTGATATTTGCGGTCTGATGAGGACACTTTCAGTAGCTAGTGCTAAGTATTTCTTGTTGCTTGATGAAGTTCATCTATTTCCTTATGCTTTAATTGAATACCTTTGGTTAAATTTACAAATTATTAAGGCAGAAATAGAAAGAGTCCAACAGGAGTATCGATTCGAAACCCTCCAAAGTATTACAGAGGATAATTATACTCTACAAGTCAGATAGATTTTAGATTAAACAACATCCAAGCTCAAATCACTCCAAGAAAGGGAAGGAAGGTGTATACCATTGAACAAACTGGCGAAAAGCGGGGTGCCTCTGTGTTATTAGTCAGCATTGGAGTCTGAGAGCGTCGAGCGAGCTTGTACATGTGCTTGAGGTCGAGCGCGTAGGCTGTGGCGAGTGTTATCTCCCACAACACCAATACCATCTCTTTCGAACTGTATATCTCTGCTATATACGAACTATGGGAGGGCCCTAACACCGAACGGACTAGAGAACGGACGAGAGAGGGTCAGCCTCGCTCAACTAGCAAGAAGATCGGTGTCCAGCAGCCAGCCACCTCTCCTAACCATTGAAAAAATTGGGGCAAATCACTGTAACCCCTCCTTTCGACCTTGTAAATCCAGGCGAATGCCATGGAAATCTGCTCCAACCAAAAAAAATCGGGGCGAATTTCATTTTTCCAGTTTTATGCGCCCTTTTTTTGGTGGGCTAATACTTAATAATTAATTATTTTTAAAATATTTATTGGGCTAACTTTATTAAACTATAGAAAATGGGTTTTATGTAAAAAATTCGCCCTATTAAAATTGAAAATCCCTTAAAATTTGCCTTTGGGCTAAAATTCGCCCCTAAAATTTTCCCCGATGGGCCAACGACCACTGCGCTTAGCCTAAGCTGACCTTGGAGACTACCGAAGAAATTGCATATACATCTGTTTGCATTTAACTATAAGGACTTGGCCACATGGCCACTGAACCCACCGTAGTCGGATAACCGTAACCGCCGGACTCCGCTCTTGGAAATGAGCACGCTTATGGCATTGGGGCTAGCTCTGAGGGCTAGCCCCCTTAACCTTCCACAGGTTAATTTGTTTAAGTGCCAGGTTCTCTGCCCGTTACACATTTCATCAACGACCCAACTCGCCCGACTTTCACACCATCGACCTGACTCACCCAATATTCAACTTCTTGCTCGTGGTGTGTTGGTCGGGTCGGCCCTGCCCGTGTAGTCGGGTCAAGGTTTGAAACCCATGCCCTCCAAAAAATTTTAACTTGATCTTTAGACCAATGGCTTGGGACCACATGGCAGCCTTCGGGTAGGCCACATGGCACCCATCGATAGGCCCGAAAACCTTATAAAAATATATATATATATATATTTTTTTCCATAATAACTTTTTTTAGAAAATGACAAAATCATAGTAAAAAGGTCATGTTTTTGGAGGTCACTAGACGAATTAAAACCTCAGTAACTTTCACATACGACATCGGATTTGAGTCCCATTCACTGCACCAGAATCGCAGCGAGGAGAAATTTCTGGTCGTTTAGATTGCAACCATTTTTTAGCACTTCCATTTTTGAGCAATTTTTTTAAACTTGGACATGATCACCTGATCACCCCTTAAACTTGACTTGGGGTTTCTTGACCAAATCCAGCTAAAACTGCTAAGTGAGACAACCCCTCTCACTCTAGCTCCCCCCCCCCTCAAATTTTTACCTAGGGTAGTTGTTAACTTGACATCCCCCTATCACCTATATCTAACCTAGACTTTACCAGTGATTACCCAGGGGTACGCATGCCATACTACGTCTTACAGCAGTATGCCCATTTACATGTAATAAAATTTAACTCCATTACAATAATAATAATAGTTTTTTTTGTTTCATTCTTACTCTTTGTGCATATGACATCAATGTCCATATAAAAAGAACCCATCTACCAGATTACATGGGTCACTAGCTGCTATAATCGCTAGTCCTCTAGGAGTTCTATTCAGATACATGGTTCATCAATTAATTAACCCACGTACTCATATCCTTTCCATAATTTGATTGCTTTCATTCTGATGCTCTCTTCGATCTACCAAAACTCTTGATTGAAAATTGCTCTGATTTGCCTCAAAACTCACTATAAATGGATGTCGACACAAAAACATCTCAGTCGATAGACACCATCTTTTCACTTCATAAGAGTGTGTCTCCTTTTTTTTTTTTTACTTTCACATTGTACTCACTCAAACTTATTTTCTTCAACGTATGCTTCCATCAACAACTCATTTTCCAGAACAAGTCTATAATGCATCCCACCTCCACGGAGTGCTTCACCCAAATTGAGTGTGCTATAGATCCGACGTTCCATGCCTCTCTAAAATTTCTCAATAGTTTTTAATTCAAAAGCTCATCACCCTTCTTTCCTTTGTGTGTGAAATTAGCTATTTGAGAGCATGAGACTAGCTTCCTTTGACTTGATAAGAGCAACATGGGATTCCTCTGACTGGGTTTCAGCCCTCATATTTAGAGCACCAATTTCTGCATTCTTTTTTTTGGCTACAATACCATTTAGAAATTGTAATATGTTCCCTCAGAAACTCTCGATATTATTTCTCGGCTTCAAAGTCAAGGTCCAATAGCAAATATGCAGATGTGTAAGTCAGTTCAATGATTTCATGGATAGAAGAAAAACCTTCTTCCAACAACTTCTGGTTAGCAGTGAATGCATTCCCATTTCTTAAATATGCAGGTTCGTGATCATTTTCTTGATTGGCCCCAAAAAATGACTCCAATATTTGACTCACCAATGCACCAGTGCTAGGTTTGGTGCCTTCATTTCTTGGGGCCAATTTAATGACATCCATAGCAATCTGGGTCTCTATATAATAAAAAAAGGCTTGGCCTACGCAACGTCCATCAAGGTTCTGTAAAGGAGAGAAATGGGTTGAACTATGGAAGAATCGACGGTGAGTCCACCTTCCGCTTTGACGATGGGATTTTAAGGAAATACGTCCATGCATTCCCAGGGCTTCTCACTTTCCAGAGACCCAATCCACTTGAAAATTTTATAGACTGGGCTTCCTCCAATTCCATGAATCCAAGTAGCCCCAAGCTCGACTTTGTCGCCCCTGAATTCTAAACATTTTCAAATTTACCAGTCTTCTAGAACATTGTGATGCTAGAAAGGAAGAGGGAGGTTTGGAATTTTACCCATACTGGCACGGTTGTGACCACCACATATGTGGCACCAAAAATAGGGAATCATGGAGTGATAAATAAATTTACTTTATCACAAAACCATGGTCCTTTAATTTGAACACAATTCAAATCCTTTTGTGTTTTATATTAGACTATGAAAATCCTTTAAAGCAAAGAAAAATGTCACAATTTAGTGTCCAAGGTGTGAACACATTGAAATAATGCACAGGATAAGGCAAGTAGCCATTGAATCTATAGATAACTACTTTATACTAAAGAAGGAAAAATGGAAGATACCTTTAAATTTTTTATCTCCATGGATGGATCTTGCTCCATTTTGTTGACTATGTCAAGTCCTAGAATATTTTGGATCAAATATAGGTGTAGTATCCTTCTCTTATACTATTGATATTGGGCCTTTCCTTTTTCTATATTTTTTTAAGAAACTAATCCATTTTGTGTTCTAAATCTGGGCGTTCCTTCATGAAACCTCAAATTCAAAACAATGGATGAATTCTTGGTGATATCATAGTATTTGGTATATGTGTAATCATAGAGCAACTTCCCTCCATATATGATACTTTGATGCCTACATGGATTCCCCACTTAAAGTCAATACTTAGTTTTTCAAGAAAAACATAGTATATATCTTTTTTTCCAAAATAGGGAGGATTCCCTAAGCACATTTTTTATAAAGATTTGAAAAGAAACATATATTCCCCTTCATGTGGTTCTGAATGCACGAGGAAGGGAGTGTGTGTGAATGTAATACCCCTCGAAAATATTTATTATGTGACTTTTATTTATTCTGAGTTGAAGAAATCAAAAGACATGTGATGAAATATTGCTTTATTTTCTGAAAAAGAAAACAACAATGAATGAGAATTTATGTTAGTACATTAATACTCTAAGAAATATGTTAAGAGGCTAACATGAGAGATTAACCCATAGCTGTCAGGGAAAAAAAATGAAATCTAGTTATGGCTAAACAAATAGAAAAATAAAAAGGAAGAAAAAATTTATCCTATCTTTTTTTACCTACAGCTTCTGAAAGAGAAAGCAAGAAAGATATTAGACAGAAAAGGCATACCACTATTAAAGTTACAAGTTTGGAGAGTTTTAAATGCACACAAATAATGAACAACATATATGAAATAATAATTGTGAGTTCCATTCTATTAACAATATTTACATATAAATACACTTTCTTATGACCCTTGGTTTTCACATTCCAAGTGGTCTCTTGGTCTCTAGTGATTGTTCAACTTCCACACCATAACCCTTAGTGGATTAGGGGTCCAAAATTTCCCCCTAAATCCAAAGGGGTATATATGAGTCCCAGAAGAGAGCTATAATATAAATTTTCAATAATGCATGACAAAAATAGGATGAATGTGCTCTCTAAAATGATGGGATAAGGTGGGAGAACTGAAGGTCTCAATTAGAGGTGGTTTAAGGATAACCACCAACACTGGAACACTAAGTGTAGTTACTATAACACTTCCAAATATGGAAAGAAGCTAAAGTATTCTTTTAGAGGAAGTGATCCTTATTGTTTTGAAAAGGGAGACCATCGGGGTCTCACCCTGGAACGCTTAGTGAAATTCCCAGAACTCTTCCAAATCTGGATAGAAGGTGAAGTCTTCTGTTAGAGGAAGTGATGCTTAACTATTTGAATAGGGAGACCTTCAACCTGTGGTGGTTTAAGGAAGGACACCAACCAAAGGCATGCCTACAAGATTCTGTGTCACTGGATACAAATCTAAATCTAGGTATGGTTGTCTCTTCTTGTAGGCTTAGGTAGAAGGTTCAGGTTATGGCTCAAGATCACTTGATTTATCTTTGAAAATTGTGTATGAAAATCAATTCCCACCTATCAGATACAAGATGATAAGATGAAGAGATCTCAACAACAACACCTGCTAATAATCGTGAACAAATCCTGTGGTACTATTTAAATATCTTCTTGGTTTTTGAAGCCCATTGCCACGAAGCGATCCATCCAAGGTGAATATTTGTTCTTATAGGGGGTTTTTTTTTGAAGCATATATTTGAAGAATGAGTATGCTGACCACAATGATTTTAGCGGTGAAGATAAAAATAATGATCCTTCACATGGACAAGTGGATCACAATGTTGGCATTTCACAATCTGCTGTGAATGTGGAGGAGGATCAGAAACAAGTGAAGAACAGTCTTGAAGAAATACAACACTCTGAAATTTGATAGAATTTGAGTAGTTTGGAGTATGAAAGGACACCCCCTTATCATATCCAAGACATGTTTTATGGTTGTTGCTGACAAGCTCTTGTTAGAAACAATGGAAACCAATATACTACTGAGAGGGGGATCAATCAATAGTGTGGCCAAATTACACATTTTTTTCACAAATTATACTTTTCAACCACTTTAGAAATTATTCATGTATTATAAACACATCAAAATAATGTAAAACATAACATCATAATAACATGAATAATGTATACCCAAGACACCAATATTATTTTATTACAAGCTTCAACGTGATTACATCAATGCCCCACAAGCTACAACTTATAGGTTTATTAGCTGCTACTAATAGGAAATTTTGTCCCTTCTCATTTATCAGATACCACTGGAAGGGAATTCTTCCCCTACTCATTTACCTGCACCCACAAGAAGAGACTCTTTTTATCAGTCTATGTTGAAAGGTACTCTTTCCCCCACTCATTTATAAATTTTTGCTAAAATGAATTCTTTCCCTTAAATGGATCCTTGGTTGATTTTATTTTTATATGAAATCCCCTTATTATTACGGTTCTTCAAATTTACTTATTATATTATAGTGGAGGCATTTATATGAAAATAAATTCAATGTTTATAAGAATACATATAATCAAGTGAGCTGATAGGTTGGGTGGTTTTTTAGGGATATGGAGATTTTCCACTCATATGTGAGAGATTGATAGACTATCCATTTCCCATGTGATAATCACATACCCATTGTATTCATATTTATTAGCAGTGGGTATTGGTGTCATTTTGATCCAAGGGCTAAGATTTTTGGTGGACCAAACCATAGGGTGAAAAACCCTCTCACGTGTAATATTTTTCTCTGGACTCATTTTGGTGTTTTTTCTTGGTATTGCATGGAATAAAGATCTCCCTCTCTAAACACTGAGGGTATGGAACCTCCCATACTTTTAGCTTCTTTGTAAACAATTTTCCATGTGGATACCGATAAAATTTGGTAATGAAAAATCAACCTAAAATTTGTATATTTAGAATATGAAATTTGTTCTCCTAGGCCACCTTATTTTCTACTCCCTATATTTTTTTATTCTAAGAATTAATTATTTTCCTCTCATTCATTCTATCGTTGGTTAATTTATTCCTGATGAAAGTCATGAGGAAACTAAGATAAGGAGGACAAATATTTCGTTTCCTCCTTCCTTCCAACAAGGTCACAAGTGGTTTTCTTCTACGCCATTTTTCTCTTTAGCTTTTTTCTTTGGGGTTGCTTGTAAAAGTGTGATTTCTCTATTATTGTTAATTTTTATATTCCTATATATCCATTTCTATCCTGAAATATCCTAACTATGCTAGGGCCCATAACTATTGTGTGTTTCCTCTACTTCTGTTGGTGAACCTACACAGAGAAGTGGAAGGCTTTTGGGTTCTTGCATATGACATGTAATGGGTACGATTTCCAGAAGTTAAGGATATTTTTTTCTTTCCTTGTTTATGAAAGTGCTACCCCTCAAGGTTTATTCCCTCACCTCATTTTTCTTTAGGTTTTCAATGCATGTCAACCCTGGTTCATCCGCAAGCGACTAATTCGCTCTTAGTTACTTTCTGATCATTGAAATTATGGTAAGAAACTACTTGATTTCTTTTCTTTGAATTTTTTTCTTCTTTTAGATTCTTCGTTGGTAATTTGATTATTTTTTTTGAAATCACCAATGGTGAATTTTTAAAGCTAAGGATTTACACACAATTAAAATATCTTACAGGTAATACCATTTTAAAAGAAACTACCGAATTGGCAATTTTCTCTTGAGTGTGATTCTAGTTCTAAACTGACATAGGTGAATTGTTATTTTTGGCATGTAATTTACCTTCCTAGGAATTTGTTTGTTTTTTCTCCTATATCTGTGACAAAAAAACCGGTTCTTACATTCCACTTTACACCATCCCAATTAGTTTTGTCTTTCCTTCCACATTAGAACCCTTGCTTCTACTATGTTGCTTACAGGTCCACACTAATAGACTTGCTATCTAGGTTCTAGATTGTCAATATGAAATTTATTAACTTTTTATGATGGCCTTTCAGTGAGAACCTATATGTTGGGCCTTAAATGGCTCACTTAGTCCAGCGAAAGAGGATATTGGTCGTGTATCAAGACCGGGGCTCGATTTTTTATTTTATTTTTATTTTTATTTTCTCGAAGTCCTTATTTTGATAAGGCTTCATTTTTCTTTGGCTGAGGTGTTTCTCTGTAACTCAATGAACTATTTATAAGATGACATGATAAATTTATTCTATACTGGATACCATCTATTCAAGGACTTATTTATTTTTTACATGCTCTTTTTTAGGATTATTTATTCTAAGCATGCATAGTCAAAAATAAATATCATAATTGACTATTGTATAAGATTTATTATAAATTCAAGTTTCATTTACATATTAATGTTATGTACAACCAAGGTTACTGCTTATCTATTTTGACTTTATTATCTTCGAACATGGTATATATAGACCAACTCTAATTTCAATATGAGATACTCTCCGTTTTTTTGTTTTCTACTTATTTAATTCTTTCATGTGTGTTATAATTGAGTATGTTTGGGTTTTTTCATGTGTCGAATACTGAATACATGGTTTCGAGTTTTTGTATTTCTCTACCTTATGCGTGTTAACTCCTTTATTATATCCTTTCCTTTCTAGTATATATATATATATATATATATATATTACTGGTCTATTTATTTAATTCCTTCACTTATATTTACCACCTCTCACATTCCTGAGGAATTGGCTAAACATTATGGGTAATAGTAAGAAGAAAAACATATTATTTTCTTTGATTTTAGTTAACTATGAGGTTCTAAGGATCAATTCCCATGGATATTTGTGTGGCTTACTAAACTCGTGCTAAGAAAAGACATATCCCATTTTGTTTTCCTACTCCTACCTTCCTCTAAAGGAATAAGAATATGTAACACCCCCATTTCATGAGATTGCATTTTAAAGTTAGATGCTTGAACTTTATACCCTAAGGTGAGTGGACCCCAAAGGAAAGTTATTTGGTGAATGTAATTAAACATTTAATTGAGGAAATGAATAAATTATTGTGGTGCAAATTGACCAAAAATGAGATGATGAGATCACTTGCTAAATCTGAGGATGGATGAGGCAAATATTTCCCCACAATCTTTCAAAAATCCTTGAAAGATAGTAAGTTTTAAATTTAGATTTTTGAGGAAAAATATGAATTTCCCCAATGATGAGGAAAGTAGTTGGGAAGAGGTAAAAAGCTGGAAAAGCTGAGGAAAAGCATAAAACAGCTTTAAAGAATCCCTAAGTGGGAAGCCTAGGCAAACAGGAAGAAAAGCATCCTGAGATTCTGGACGCAGAATTAGAAACATGCTTTGGGGAACAATAGCTTAAATAAGCTGCTCTTGTACAAATTAGAGGTTAATCTGCTAGAGGAGGTGATCTCAGCTCGAGGGTGAGTTCTGGGAGAGAAATAGAACTCTACGGTTGGGAGGTTGGTCTACTGCAGAAGTGGTATGTCTCTGAGAAAATTTGTCTTATTGTTGGTTATAGTATGAATTGGCTACATATAAAATAAAAAAAAACCAAAAATTATTTCTAAGTTAGTTCATATTTTTAGTCTACATTTAACAGAATGAAATCACCAGGTAATAACCTGATCACTCTATATAGTTGTAGAGGAACATCCTGTAAAGTAGAATTCCACAGAATGTTTAAACCCAGGGTGGGTCTAAATCTGAGGAAACTTTGTTCTTTCAGGAGACACTGTGGAATTGTATTTAATCTGCTTCTGTTTCCAAGACTATATTTTATTTCTATTATTATAGAGAGCTCAGAAATTTACTATAGTACACTAGAATAATAGTGGGATATTATTTACATCTTTTACTGTGTATGAGGAACAGAGGGATAGACTCAATAACCTGACATCAAGTTTAGAAAAATACTTCATGATACTTGCAGGAAATCCAATGATCTCAAACCACAATGTCGTCCATAAGCCCTTATTCTAGTGCAGGGAAGTAGTAGAGATTCATAAACAAATCAATAGGGAAAAAGACCAGACCATGGTTTCATGGATTTATGCTAATAGTATATTACTGAGAAAGAATACATAGACTACCGAAATTATAAGAAAGCAATGGAGAAGCATAGGAGTAAGAAGTAAATAAATTGCAACATATTGCACAGTAGCATTTATTTAATCAATATTCCCTTGACTAGGAGAAAGGTGAAAAGAGTATAAATCCCATTACCAGCTCTTCAAAATTCACTACTATCATGCATACAGGTAGATACTAATTGTACTAAGTACACAAAGAAAAATGAGAAGAAACTAGAGAATAGCCTTTATGCTTGCACACCTTTGAAAAAGGAGAAATTATAAATTATAGACTTTCATACATATTAACCATCTATTGATAAACAAGACTGGTATCATAAATATTCAGTTAGCTATTCATATGATTGGACAGTCAGGTGTAAAACCAGGTCAGTGAAACCAGGAGCAGAGACAACTGTAATTACACTATAATTACCCAAGTATAGACTCTACACAGAAAGGAGTGAACCAAACACATGAGGAGTAGATAAACATCATATATATAACCACATGTAAATTCTAATGTATGCAATTAAGAAATCTGGAAGTCAGTAGCATTTCCAGAACACAACATAATTTCAGACGAGCAAATTTAACAAATCCAAATGCCATGGTATGAAAGTATATGCATTAATTATACAGTCTCTGTTCATTTAAAATGGTGGTAGAATATATAACAAATTCAACCTAAGACAAGAGGAAGTACCAAATTTGTCCAAAAACGTCAAAATATATACAAGGAGCCTATCAGGCTGGAATATTAAACGTGCAGCCCTACTTCAACAGAATAAATCTAAACAAGTGCCCTTCTGCGCAACTGTATACGGGGTCGATATCCTATTTCGACGCCCATTAGAACGACGCAAAAAAAGAAGAGTAATAAATTCCACAAGAATACCGACCTGGAGGGCCACGAGGTCCACGTTAGTAACCCTAACAATTGAAATTATTACGTGCGAAGTTTACAACTTGTCATAAGCATTCGTTACCTGCCATGACAAATGCAATCAAAACGAAAGGGAATTAGTCAACTGGTAATCACGTAGGGAAATAAGTGAAGAACGAACTCATAATGCGGCAAAAACCATACCTGTGAAACGCAGGGTCCAGATGCGTAGAGTCCTGAAAACAAATTTGCATACAAAGATGAATTAACACGCCATATCTTCAGAATAAGGAAGAAGTCGCAATTACAGAATAGAGGCAATAAGCTCAAGAAATTACCTTATGAAACTCCTCGATAGGGTAGGCGTCTGTTCGATGGAATGTGAAGCCACTACACCAGAGGCATAAAAACGTATGAGTATCATCCTATTAAACCGCAAGAGTAGGGTTGATGCTAACCCTGAAAGAGAGAAATATGATCACACTTAGCGCTGAGAGTATGACTCGTATAGCCTGAAACAAGAGGCCTTTCCCTTATAAAAAAAAATGGAATGCATACTCAGAGCCAGCGTGTGACTAGAGTTGCAACAACCTCTTGAAATCATTTAAACATTCAATAAAACAAAAGAATCAAATTGCACGCTGAGGTATTTACCTGAGATCTTATGAATGAAGCTGAAGCGCCATGGTTCTCTGCAATAGAGACGCACAAACCCTCGGCCGATTGTAGAAGTCTGCAACGTAGAGGTGCACCACGAATTGCAAAATGGAGAAAACCCGACTCAGCTATACCCTGGAGACTTATATAACTATTCGTTAACCGCCTTAACCCTAACCAGGAACGATCACAATCGTCCACTTGGCTGCATCGTGGAAGCCAAGCCATGGATCAAGAGTAGAAGTGGTAATTTAATACCAGCGTATCGCATTTATGGAGTATAAATCTGAACTTAAAGTCGATATGTCCTGTAACTTATTGGCATGGGTACTGTGCATCCCGGGAGTCGAGCTAACACCTCGACGTGGATTCACTAGTCCCTTAAGCGAATTGGTGTGGCGAATTTCACAACTATTTCAATACTCAGTTATCCACCATGAAGCCTGACGTGGATTCAAGCGATCACGCGGCGTTGCACATAGAAACTACAATCCAATTTGACCTTACACATTTCGATGACACGTCATATTTCAATATCTGAAGTTGATTTGAGAATCGTCGGTAACGTGATAAGGGTCACGTCAATCAGTGCATATGGGTGTAATGCCAAACGTAGGGGGAAACAATTCCCAACACTATGTCGACTTATATAAAAACAAAAAATAAATAAACACAAGATCATTTCCCTCAAGGCTATGCCAAAACTCATAGTGGAGAAATCGTAACTATGGTGTCAAAAGGTCGAACTTGCATTTGATCTAAGAATCATTTAGTTATGTTTGATTATACGTGCCATAGAGTTTATTGTTATATTCAATAATTCGATAAATGAAATAATTGACTATTAATACCAAGGTGAAAGTCACAAGGGTATGCGAGACAGTGTAGAGGTCTAAGACATGAAAAATATGTTCCCCTTTGAAATGCAAAATAACATAAGGTAAGAAGTAGGAGTAGGGGATTTAATTACAACAGCATATGATGAATAAAAGCAGCATGATGAAATGGTGAAATGTCATAATAGCCCTATACCTAACAATCCGAGTTCATAAAGAAAAAAAAATTTTGGGTGTGAAAATTAGAGGTGTGAAAAATGGTATCAGAGCCCAAGTTTTAAAACTGGGCTGGTGACTTTGTGCTCACGATTGCTGTGTACTTACTGTGTAAATTTATTGTTGTCGCAAAAGTTTTGTTTGTGTTGGTTTGTTGTTTTGTTTTTTTTTTCTCTGTTCACTGACCTGTACTATGTAGTGTACAGTGAGGTGATAGAATGAAAGAAGGTGGTGGAATTTATGTAGATCTGTAGGGTGAGCCAGATCCCAATGCGGCCATGATGGCTATGTTGCAGAATTTGCAACAAGAATTGGCTGAGATAAAAAGCCAGAATGAGAGATTGTCATTAGCCAATGAGGAGCAGGAAAGGCTCATCAGAGAATTAACCTCACGGAACAGCCACGAAGGCGAAGGTTCCGGGAAGAGGAAAACTGATGAATCTGATGAGGAAGATGCTCTTCGACATCAGACTAAGCAGAAAAAGGAATTACAAGGGGAATTCCGGAAAATCAAACCTCCTTCCTACGATGGGGAAAAGGAGGAGGATGCTGAAGCCTGGTTGCTGAATATGATTAAGTATTTCCAGGTTTATGAATATGAAAGAAATCTGAAGGCCAGATTAGCTGTCTACCAGCTACAAGGTAAGGCTACCTTGTGGTGGGAGGAGACAAAGATGGTGCATGCCATAGATGAAAATACAGTTACTTGGGAAGATTTCCAGGCTAAATTCAAGAATCGCTACTTGAATGAGCGGTACTATGATGACAAAGCAAAAGAATTTCATGAGCTTAGATTGGGACAACTCACTATCGATGAGTTTGTCACTAAATTTACCAATCTATTAAGATATGTACCTTATATAAGGGAAGAAAAGGCAAAGGTACAGAGATTTCTGAATTGTTTGCCTATGGTGTACAAAGAGAAAATTGAGTTTGACAACCCAAAAACAATGGACGAAGCTGTTAGAAAAGCTAGATTGTGTTACCAACAGTTCAAAGGAAAAACTGATCAAGGGAAAAGTTGGGTAAGTAAGAATGAATCCAAAGGAAGAAAACAGAAACCTGCCTATCTGAAAAATTTTGGCAGAGATCATCAGCGGAAAAGGTTTAGTAAACCCAAAGAAAGTCAAACTGCACAGTCTCAAGTGGCATCGAAACCAATAGATGGAGACAGTAAAAAGGAGGGAACAGTCAGAATGAGGGAGCCCTTGAAATGTTGGGGCTGTGGAGAACCCCATATTTTGAGGGACTGCCCCCATAGAAATGTTCATATGCTCATGAGGGATCGAGAAGCGACAACAGTTAATGACATAGCCAGAAACATACCAACTATCAGTGCAGCCCTGGAAAATCGGCAAGAAGAACATCAAGCAACCATGGTGGAAATGGAGGGTAAGATTTCTGACCTACCTGTTTCTGTTCTGATTGACCCAGGTGCTTCTTTGAATTACATTAGTCCCAAAATTGTAGAAAAATGTAACTTAAAAACTGAAAAATTTCAACAGTCATGGTTGGTACAGCTGGCCACTGGAACAAAAAGAAAGGTAACCCATAAACTGCCCAGAACAGAAATCCAATTAAATGAGTTTAGAACAGAAGTAAATTTGAACATTTTACCCTTAGGGTCATATGATTTATTGATAGGAATGGACTGGCTGGAAAAGAAGAAAGCTTTGATGAATTGCTGGGATAAGACCTTGCACTATGTAGATGAGGAAGGGAAACCTTTCATTCTAAAAGGGAAACAAAAACCTATTTCTGTCAGACAGATTTCAGCATTGCAATTAAAAAGAACAGCTAGAAAAGGATGTCAGGTTTATGCAGTGCATGTGGAAGAAACAGAACAGAAAACTGAAGAAGAATTACTGGATGCTGTACCAGTAGTAAGGGAATTCAAGGAACTTTTTCCAAAGGAAATCCCTCATCTTCCCCCCAAAAGAGATATTGACTTCTCAATCGATCTGGTACCAGGAGCAACTCCTGTTTCACGAGCACCATATCGAATGAGTCCTCCTGAACTTATAGAATTGAAAATACAATTGCAAGAACTGCTAGACAAAGGGTATATCAGACCAAGTGTGTCTCCTTGGGGAGCACCAGTGCTATTCGTGAAAAAGAAAGATGGAACTTTCAGGATGTGCATTGATTATCGGCAACTGAACAAGTTGACCATTAAAAATAGATATCCTTTGCCCATAATTGATGATCTTTTTGATTAGGTGAGAGGAGCTTCAGTATTCTCCAAAATTGACTTAAGAACTGGTTACCACCAGCTCAGAATTAAAGAGGAAGACATCAGCAAAACGGCCTTTAGAACCAGGTATGGCCACTATGAATTTGTAGTTCTACCTTTTGGTTTGACAAACGCCCCTGCCACATTCATGTGCCTAATGAACAGTGTATTGAACAAATATTTGGATAAATTTGTCCTTGTGTTCATAGATGATATCTTAGTTTACTCAAACAGTGAAGAGGAACACAAAGAACACCTGAGGATAGTGCTGCAAACTCTAAAGGAAAATCAGCTATACGCTAAATTTAGCAAATGTGAGTTCTATAAGGACAAGATCCAATACTTGGGTCATATTATTTCTGAACAAGGCCTTGCTGTGGACCCGGAGAAGATAAAGGCTATAAAAGAATGGCCAGTACCCGCTGATGTTTCAGCAGTTAGATCATTCATGGGGATTGCCGGCTATTATCGCAGATTTATGGAGAGATTTTCTTCCATAGCACATCCCATCACTTCCTTACAGAGAAAAGGTGTCAAGTTTGAATGGACTGAAAAATGCCAAAACAGTTTCGACCAATTAAAACTGAAACTTACCACAACCCCTATACTGAAGATTGCAGATCCTGATAAGGAATTTGTGGTATGTACGGATGCATGTAGAGAAGGATTGGGAGGAGTTCTGTTGCAGGATAATTCTGTGATTGCCTACGAATCCAGGAAACTGAAGATACATGAACAAAATTGTGCCTATGATTTAGAGTTAGCAGCTGTTATTCATGCTCTGAAAATGTGGCGGCACTATCTTCTTGGAAAAATATTTACATTGATGACTGATCATATTAGCCTCAAATATTTCTTTTCTCAAACTGAATTGAATGCCAGACAAGCCAGATGGCTGTCCTTTTTAAGTGAGTTTGACATGGATATAAAACATATTAAAGGGAAGGAGAATAAAGTGGCTGATGCATTGAGAAGAAATGCTTGTCAGCATATCAATAATATTGGAAGTAGTGCTTAGATAGATGTAGAAGAGTTGGTGAGAAAGGCTGCCAACCAAGACCCAAACTATGAAACACTTCTGATGAAATTACAGAAAAAGGAGAAAACTGACTTTTCCCAAAACCAAAAAGGGTTGATTTGTTATAAAAACAGATTGTATATTCCCAATGTAGAGTCTTTAAAAAGAGAAATTCTGGATGAGTACCACAAACAACCCTATGCAGGCCATCCAGGGTATCAGAAAATGTTAACCGCCCTGAAAAAGAAGCTGTTCTGGCCAGGAATGAAGAGAGAGGTAGCAGAATATTTAAGTAGATGCATGGAATGTCAATTAGTTAAGGTGGAACACCAGCATCCTGCTGGTCTTCTGAACCCTTTTCCCATTGCAGAATGGAAGTGGGACACCGTTTCCATGGACTTCATTACCGGATTACCCAAAACCAAATACCAGCATGATTCTGTAATGGTAGTGGTAGACACTCTAACCAAAGCTGCTCACTTTATACTAGTGAAATCTACCTTTGGAACAACTCAAGTAGCGAATGTGTTTCTGAAGGAAATAGTAAGGCTCCATGGAGTTCCTAAGGTGATTGTGTCTGATAGGGATGCTAAGTTTACAGCAGCCTTTTGGAAGGGGTTATTTGGAGGAATGGGCACTAAATTGAATTTTAGCACCGCCTACCACCCTCAGACTGATGGTCAAACGGAAAGAAAAAATCAAATTTTGGAGGACATGCTGAGAATGTATGTGATGGATAGACCCTCAAAATGGGAAGATTTCTTACATTTAGCTGAATTTGCCTACAATAACAGCTATCAATCTTCCATTAAAATGAGTCCGTTTGAGGCACTGTATGGAAGGAAGTGTCATACCCCTTTGAGCTGGAGTCAGCCAGAAGACAAACTGATGTTGGGACCCAATGCTTTACAAGAAATGGAAGGAATTGTCAAACAGATACAAAAGAACATCAAGACAGCACAAGATCGCCAGAAGAGTTATGCAGATAAGAAAAGAGTGCATAGAGAATTTAAAGTTAGGGAGCATGTATATTTGCGTATTAAACCCAAAAAGAGCACCCTTTATGCTGGAAGTTGTGAAAAATTGTCCCCTCGATATTGTGGTCCCTTTGAAATATTAGAAAGGGTGGGACCAGTGGCTTACAAGCTGGCCTTACCACCCCATGTTAGAGTTCATGATGTATTTCATGTTTCATTGCTAAAAATATATGTGCATGATGCTTCTCACATAGTTGATTGGAATGTTGTATAGGTGGAACCAGAAGGGGAGTTTCTGCCAGAACCGCTTCAAATATTGGAGTGGGAAGAAATTGAATTGAGAAGAAGAACAGTAGCCAGAGTAAAGGTGCAGTGGAAGCACTTTACTGCTGAAGAAGCTACCTGGGAACGAGAGACTGAAATGATGGAAAAATATCCATTTTTATTTGCAAAATAAACTCTAGTAGTTGAATAATAACACCGAGGACGGTGTTTATTTTCAGAGGGGGAATATGTAACACCCCAATTCATGTGATTGCATTTTAAAGTTAGATACTTGAACTTTACATCCTAAGGGGAGTGGACCCCAAAGGATAATTATTTTGTGAATGTAATTAAACATTTAATTGAAGAAATGAATAAATTATTGTGGTGCAAATTGACCAAAAATGAGATGATGAGATCACTTGCTAAATCTGTGAGGATGGATGAGGCAAATATTTCCCCACAATCTTTCAAAAATCCTTGAAAGATAGTAAGTTTTAAATTTAGATTTTTGAGGAAAAATCTGAATTTCCCCAATGATGAGGAAAGTAGTTGGGAAGAGGTAAAAAGCTGGAAAAGCTGAGGAAAAGCATAAAACAGCTTTAAAGAATCCCTAAGTGGGAAGCCTAGGCAAATAGGAAGAAAAGCATCCTGAGATTCTGGACGCAGAATTAGAAACATGCTTTGGGGAACAATAGCTTAAATAAGCTGCCCTTGTACAGATTAGAGGTTAATCTGCTATAGGAGGTGATCTCAGCTCGGGGGTGAGTTCTGGGAGACAGAAGAACTCTAAGGTTGGGAGGTTGGTCTACTGCACGAGTGGTATGTCTCTGAGAAAATTTGTCTTATTGTTTTTTATAGTATGAATTGGCTACATATAAAAACAAAAATTATTTCTAAGTTAGTTCATATTTTTAGTCTACATTTAACAAAATGAAATCACCAGGTAATAACCTGATCACTCTGTATAGTTGTAGAGGAACATCCTGCAAAGTAGAATTCCTCAGAATGTTTAAATCCAGGGTGGGTCTAAATCTGAGGAAACTTTGTTCTTTCAGTAGACACTGTGGAATTGTATTTAATCTGCTTCTGTTTCCAAGACTAATTTTTATTTCTGCTATTATAGAGAGAAAAGAAATTTACTATAGTACACTAGAACAATAGTGGGATATTATTTACATCTTCTACTGTGTATGAGGAACAGAGGGATAGACTCATTAGCCTGACATTAGGTTCAGCCAAATACTCCATTATAGTTGCAGGAAATCAAATGATCTTAGACTACAAGGTAGTCCATAAGCCTTTACTCTAGTGCAGGAAAGTAGTAGAGATTCATAAACAAATAAATAGGGAAAAAGACCAAACCATGGTCTCATGGATTTATTCTAATAGTATATTACTGAGAAAGAATACATAGACTACCGAAATTATGAGAAAGCAGTGGAGAAGCATAGGAGTAAGAAGTAAATAAATTGCAACATTATACACAATAGCATTTATTTAACCAATATTTCCTTGACTATGAGGAAGGTGAAAAGAGTACAAATCCCATTACCAGCTCTTCAGAATTCAGCTACCATCAGACATACAGGTAGATACTAGCTATAACTAATTAAAAAATAAAAATGAGAAGAAACTGGAGAATAGCTTTATGCTTGCATACCTTTGAAAAAGGAGAAATTATAAATTATAGACTTTCATACATATTAATCATCTATTGATAAACAAGACTGGTCTCATAAATATTCAGCGAGTTGTTCACATGTCTAGACAGTCAGGTATAAAACCAGTTCATTGTAACCAGGAGCAGAGGCAACTGTAATTACACTATAATTACCCAAGTATAGACTCTACATAGAAAGGAGTGAACCAAACACATCAGAGGAATAGATAAATATCATATATAACAACCTGTAAATTCTGATGTATGCCATTAAGAAATCTGGAATTTCAGTAAAATTTCCAGAAAACAAAATAAGTTCAGACGAGCAAATTCAACAAAGCCAAATGCCATGGTATGAAATTATATGCATTAATTATATAGTCTCTGTACATTTAAAATTGTGGTAGAGTATATAAAAATTCAACCTAAGACAATAGGAAGTATATAATTGTCCAAAAACGTCAAAATATATAGAAGGAGCCTATCAGGCTGGAGTATTAAACGTGCAACCCTACTTCAACAGAACAAATCTAAACAAGCGCCCATCTGCGCAACAGTATAGGAGGTCGATATCATATTTCGACACCCATGAGAACGACGCAACATGAGAAGAGCAATAAATCCCACAAGAATACTGACTTGGAGGGCCAAGAGGTCCACGTTAGTAACCCTAACGATTGAAATTATTACGTTCGGTGTTTACAAACTTGTCGTAACCATTCATTTACCTGCAACGACAAATGCAATCAAAACTAAAAGGAATTAGTCAACTTGTAATAACGTAGGGAAATAAGTGAAGAATGAAAATAATAATGTGGTTAAAACCATACCTGTGGAACGCAGGGTCTGGATGCATAGATTCTTGAAAAAAAATTTGTATACAGAGAAGAATTAACACGCAATATCCTCCGAATAAGGAGGAAGTTGCAATTTAAAATAGAGGCGAGAAGCTTAAGAAATTACCTCATGAAAATCCACGATAGGGTAGGCGTCTGTTTGATGGAATGCGAAGCCACTACACCAGAGGCATAAAACGTATGAGTATCATCCTATTAACCCGCAAGAGTAGTGTTGACGATAACCCTGAAAGAGGAATTCAATCACCCTTAGCGCTGAGAATATGACTCGTATAGCCTGAAACAAGAGGCATTTCCCTTACTAAAAATGGAACGCATACTCAGAGCCAGCGTGTGACCAAAGTTGAACAACATCCTGAAATCATTTAAACATTCAATAAAAGAAATTAAATTGCACGCTGAGGTATTTACCTGAGATCTTATGGATGAAGCTGAAGTGCAAGGGTTTTCCCTGCAATAGAGAAGCACAAACCCTCGGCCGAATTGTAGAAGTCTGCAAACGCAGAGGTGCACCACGAATTGCAAAATGCAAAAACCTGACGCAGCTCTACCCTGAAGACTTATATAACTCTTCGTTAACTTCCCTAACCCTAACCAGGAACGATCACCATCGTCCACTTGGCTGAATCATGGAAGCCAAGCCACAGATCAAGAGTAGAAGTGGTAATTTAAGACCATCGTATCGCATTTATGGAGTATAAATCTGAATTTAAAGTCGATATGTCCTGTAACTTATTTGTATGGGTACTGTGCATTCTGTGAGTTGAGCTAACACCTCGACGTAGATTCACCAGACAATCAAGCGAAGGGGTGTGGCGAATTACACAAACTATCTAATACTCAGTTATCCATTATGAAGCCTGACGTGGATGCAAGTGATCATGCGGCGTTACACAAAGAAACTACAATCCAATTTGACCATACACATTTCGATGACACGTCATATTACAATATTTGAAGTTGATTTGAAAATCGTATGTAACGTGATAAGGGTCATGTCAACCAGCGCATATGGGTGTAAAGGCCAAACGCATGGGGAAAAAATTCCCAATACTATGTCGACTTATATAAAAATAAACACAAAATCATTTCCCTCAAGGCTATACCAAAACACATAGCGGAGAAATCGTAACTATGATGTCGAAAGGTCGAACTTGCGTTTGATCTAAGGATCATTTAATTTATGTTTGATTATACGTGCCATAGAGTTTATTATTATATTCAATAATTCGATAAATGAAATAATTGACCATTAATACCAAGGTGAAAGTCGCAAGGGTATGCGAGACTGTGTAGAGGTCTAAGACATGAAAAATATGTTCCCCTTTGAAATGCAAATAACATAAGGTAAGAAGTAGGAGTACAGGATTGAATTGCAACAGCATATGATGAAGAAAAGCATCATGATGAAATGGTGAAATGTCATAATAGACCCATACTTAACAATCCGAGTTCATGAAGAATTTTTTTTTTTTGGGTGTGAAATTTAGAGGTGTGACATCAATGCTAGAACATCCTAGCCTAACCTAATCTAGCCTAACCTACTCTAGCCTATCCTAGCCTAGGCTACTCTAGCCTACACTAGCCTAGCCTAACCTTTCCTAGCCTTGCCTTTTCTAGCCTAACTTACTGAATCCTATCCTAGTCTAACCTAGCCTAACCTACTATCCTACAATAGCCTAGCCTAGGCTTGACTACTTTAGCCTAGTCAAGCCTATCCTACTCTCTGCTAGCCTAGCCTACTCTAGCTTAACCTAACTCAGGCTATCCTAGCCTACTCTAAGCTACATTACCCTAACCTATTCTAGACTAGCATAGCCATATATTTGGTACTCTAAACTAGCCTAGCTTATCCTATCCTATCCTATCCTACTCTATCCTAACCTAGCTTAGCTTAGCCTAGCCTTTCCTAGCCTATGCTACTCTAACCTACATTAGCATAGGCCAAGACTAGCCTATCTAACTGTATCCTACTCTAGCCTAGCCTATTCTAGCATATCATACCCTACCCTACTCTTTCCCAACCTAGTTAATCTTACTCTAGCATAACCTATCTTATTCTAGCCTAACCTACTCCATCCCAGCCTAGCCAGCTCTAGCCTAGTTAAGCCTACTCTTTCATAGCCCAACATAGCCTATACTAACCTACTCTATCCAAGCCTAGCCTACTCTAGCCTATTCAATCCTAGCCTAATCTACACTAGCCTACTTTACCCTAACCTAGATTTGCATATGCTAGCACAATCTGTCTTTGGCCTAATCTATACTAATACTTTAACCTATCCTTGCCTAGCCTAACCCACTTTAGCGTAGCCTAGCATAACCTAGCCTAATTAGCATAGCCCACTTTACCCTAGCTAAGCTTAGGCTATGCTAGCCTAGCCTTTCCTAACCTATACTATTCTAGCCTTGTCTAGCCTAGCCTAGCCTACTCTAGCCTACTCTAGCCTAGCCTAGCCTACTCTAGCCTAGCTTAGCCTAGCCTACTTTATCCTAACCTAATCTAGGCTACCCTACTCAATCCTAGCCTTGCCTACTCTAGCTTAGCCTAGTCTAGTCCTCTCTAGCCTAGGCTAGCCTATCCTAGTCCACTCTAGCCTAGCCTAGCCTTGTCTACTCTAGCTTAGCCTAGCCTTGTCTACTCTAGCCTAGCCTAACCTAGCCTAGTCTACTCTAGCCTACTAGCCTAGCCTACTTTAGCCTAGCCTAGCATAGCCTAACCTAATATAGGTTAGCCTACTCTAATATAGACTACACTATCCTACTCTAGACTAGCCTAGCCTTCACTAGCGTATCTTATCCTAACCTTCTCTAGCATACTATAGCCTAGGCTAGCTTAGCCTACTCTATCCTAGCTTACTCTAGGTTAGCCTACTCTATCCTAGCCTAACCTACTCTAGCTTAGCCTAGCCAAGCTTACTCTAGGCTAACCTACTCTAGCTTAGCCTAGCCAAGCTTACTCTAGGCTAACCTATTCTATCCTTTGCTAACTTAGCCTACTCTAGCCTACTTTAACCTAGCCTAACATAACCTAGCCTACTTTAGCCTAGCCTAGCATAGCCTAGCCTAGCATAGCCTAGCCTAGTATAACTTAGCCTAACCTAGCCTAGCCTAACCTAGCCTAGCCTAGCCTACTCTACTCTAGCCTAACCTAGCCTAGCCTATCATGTCCTAACCTTTTCTAGTCTACTCTAGCCTACTCCTAGCTAGCCTAGCCTAGCCTACTCTATCCTAGTTTATCTTCTCTTAGCCTACTCTAGCTTAGCCTAACATATCCTAGCCTAGCCTAGCCTACTCTACACTAGCCTACTATATCCTACTCTACTCTAGCTTATCCCACTCTAGCCTAGCCTAGCCTATCCTACTCTAGCCTAGCCTAGCCTACCCTACTATATCCTACTTTATCCTAGCTTAGGCTACCCTATCCTAGATTACTCTAGCCTAGACTATTGTAGCCTAACCTAGCCTAGCCTAGCCTAGCCTACTCTATCCTACTTGACTCTCGCCTAGCCTACTCTAGCCTAACCTAGCCTAGCCTATCATGTCCTAACCTTTTCTAGTCTACTCTAGCCTACTCCTGCCTAGCCTAGCCTACATTACTCTATCCTACTTTATATTTTCTTAGCCTACCGTAGCTTAGCCTATCCTAGCCTACTATATCCCACTCTACTCTAGTGCAACCCACTCTAGCCTAGCCTATCCTATCCTACTCTAGCCTAGCCTACCCTACCCTACCCTACTAAATCCTATTTTATCCTAGCTTAGCCTACTCTATCCTAGATTACTCTAGCCTAGACTATTCTAGCCTAACCTATTGTACACTAGCCTAGTTTAGCACACTCTAGGTCACTAGCCTTCTGTAGCCTAGCTTAACCTATTTTAGCCTAGTCTTGTCCAACCTGCCTTATCCTAGTGTATACTATCCTCACCTAGCCTACTCTAGCTTAGTCTAGCCTAGCCTAACCTACTCTAGCCTAGTCTACTCTAAGAATTTATACATGCATGATATCCTTGAGACATTAATAAAACACATTCAAAATTAATCTTAAATAACATCTACATTACCATTTATTTTTATAACATAGATTTTAATAAAAAACAATATCCCTTTATATTATATAAATTAAAACATCTTTTCATTATATTAATTTAATTAAGAAATATACCATATCTTAATAAAATTTTACTTATTTAAATTTTAAAATCATTAAAAAAAATTAAACTAAATAATATTAATAAAATAGTTATTTAAAAAAAATTTACACAATATTAAAAAATATATATATAACAAAAACTATTTAAAATAAATTATATAAATTAATATCCAATTTAATAATGAAATTGTATAAAACCTCACCATAATAATTATATAAAAACCAAATATCACATACAAAATACTCACATAAAACTATAAAGTATATTACACATGTGAAAAACTTATTTAAATGAAACAAAACTACAGTAAAATTTAACTAATTTAAATAAAACAAAAACAATTTAAATAAAACACTTATTTAAATAAAACAAAACTACAGTAAAATTTAACTAATTTAAATAAAACAAAATTAACAATTAGAGTGAAACTACACCTCCGTATACAAAACAAAAATACATAAAAAGTTTGCACATTATAACAATAATAATGTTTCAATGCATCATATGTATGAGCAGTACTTGAATGCCTATCTAAAATATAAGAATCTAAAATAAAATAAACTCAATTCAACAACCCAACAATTGAATTTTTCAAGAGTAAACATCAGTTCGGAAACCCTAAATGATAAAAAAATTAAAAATTAAAGTATATTTGACATACTATTTCAAATATTAAATTATATTTGACACACTATTTCAAAAATTACATTTTATACTGCTTATATATTACCACAGTTGGACTGTTCAATAGTCCAGAACAACTCATGGATGTGAGAATCTAAGACTGATACTAGAAAAACACAAGTAATTTTATTTTCCAATAAAATATTAAAATGAAATGAAGGAATTCTTTCTTTCGATAGCCAACATGTAACATGTATATCTTTGTGGATGTTGATGGCTTCTCAGGTGAAACATGCAGAGTTTTATGCACATAGGTTTGTCATTTGCTGACGCCTTCTCAGATGAAGCATGCAGGTTGGGTGGACTAAAGATCAAGTTATCTTTGTGGAATTAGATAGCCAACATGAAACACGTATATCTTTCTGGATGCTGACGACTTCCGGACATGCAAAGTTTTGTGCAATAAGGATCAACTTATGCATGTAGATTGGGTGGACTAAAGATCAAGTTGCAAACAACCAAATGCAGATGACGAATTTTCTGAAGGAAAACAATGCACCGTAAACATTGTGAGATGACCTAAAAACCCTATGTAATAAATAAAATCAATATAGATTGTGGAAATCTAACTGCTTAATTTATGTCCAGACCGAGGCCACATGAATGGAGATTTGGAGTGAATAGGAATGGAAATTTGGAGATTGAACGAATTTCATAGGCGGAATCACAATATTGAACAACTACTGGACGCAGAAAAAAATGACTACATACATGGACTAAGCTATATCACAGAAAAAAAAGAAAAAAAAGAAAAAAGGAAAAGAAGGTTATCACAAATATTTTATGGGTGGTAGCAAGAGGGTTTGCGCTGCTGCTGTCCATGTCATGTGAAGCAAAAACTTGAACAAAATTATCACAAATATATACAAATCCTACAAACACCGAAGTCAATGGTAGTGAACCGAATTAAAAGACTTTCAGAAAATTAAAAGATAGGAAGCCTCAGTTTGACATGGGCTTAAAAAATTAAAAGAACGAAAACTAAAATGAAACGAGTAAGGTTTGTCTTGAGAGTAGAGTTTAGGGGAAATGCACCTGTATCCCCTGTCCAGCTCTTCAGTCGGAGGTTTTTATGTGTATCCCTGCTCAGCTCTTATCCATAAAATAATCGAACAGATTCCTGGAATAATTTTGACAAAAGTGAAATGAATGCATAAGATTTCAAATGAATATTGCAATCTTTGAAAAGAAGCGATGACGTCTATGAAAGTACAGAAAAATAGAATGCAGATTTATGAAAAGTAGAGAAAAATATAATGCAAATGAAATAATAATGTATACCTGGAATTAAAAGAAGCCATTACCCATTGAATCTGGGAAATAATTTGCTGGAAAATATAACACAGACTGACTCATACACACAGGCTCACGCACTCACACAGACACGCATACTCACAGGAAAGAAGACGGGAAATATAACATAACCAACACGACTTACAGAGAGTGAACAATACTCGCAGGAATACGCACAAATTTATCAGACAAACATCTCAGACCACAAACATGCGCAGACTTCGCGCACAAACATATCGGACCACATAGAAATATCAGACCAATTGGCAGATTTCTGTGGTCTTCTTATGGCTCGTTTCTTACTATGGATATATTAGCCTCTCGAATAGGTCAAAAGTTTTCAACGGATATATGTCGAACAACCTTTTCACCGAGAAATCCGGATAGGAGCGGGCAATTCCTCCCTTCTTTTTCGGCAATACCCTCATCCTTTTCATCTTTTTCTATAACACTTTCATTATGAGACATGGCTAACGGTATTTACACATTTTTGTGATAGTGATGGATAACCTTGTGATAGCATTTTAAACGAATCTGAAAAAACCATCATCATTTCATCAAGGATGGAGGGAGTGGCCTATTTTTCAAAAAAAAGAAAAGAAGTGGAGTTGGCCACTGCTAGTTTTAAAATAATGCTGTTTTTTTCTAGAATAAATTAGTTTTAGAATTATTAAATTTTCTAATTTTCTATAAATTTATTGAAGATTTTTTTTAAAAAATATTTAAATCAATTTTAAAATCAACTAAAAGCCCAAGAAACCAAATTTTAGAATACAGAAATTTTTGATAGAGAAAAACTGAAAGTAGAAGATTCTACTCATTGGAATTTTTGTCCTGAAGGTATAGAGATTTTAGTGATTTAAAATAATAAAAGATAAAAAAACTCTTTTTATTTTAAGTTTTTTTATTGTAATTCTAACTTGGTTTTTCAAAATTTAAATCAATTTAAAATTGGGCGACACAGCAAGAAACCAAGTTTTAAAAAACATGAAATTATGATCATGAAAATGCCTACTATGGATATCACACTCGTTTCAAAAAAAAGTAAAAGCATATCCTATTCCGTACGACGAACAGAGGAGACTAATAGTGCGATTGCTGCGTTGTAACGGCAAAGTGTTCAAGTGTTCAAGAGTTGTAACGGGTGTGCAGTTTTTTTAGAAAGAAAACCACAAGGGAGCCGTTCAAAACTGAAGAGTAGAGCGGATATAAAAGTTGCTTTATCATGTCATTTTCTGAAAATGATGGTAATGGGTAACTTAAATTAACAGACAGAATTACTAGTTGATTGTGGTGGGGTGGTTGTTTTCTTTGTAAGACAATGGGGAGGCTTATTTTTCTAAGAAGCTGAATGGACTAGCAGTTTAGTAATTTTATATTATTTTCTTTTTATTTATTTTAATATTGAAAATGAAACATTATGATATTTTATATTATTTAACTTTTTAAAATAATAATAAAATTTTAATTATGTTTTAATGTTTTATTAAATTTATATTAAATTAATTTTATTTAGAAATAATATCTTTATGAGAAAAATAGTTTATTTTCATTTCATAATACGATTTTTTTTTTTTTTTTTTTTAATCAAAAAACAAAGAAAACATACCTATATAATTATTTTTAAACTTGTCTCTAACATGATTTAGAGATTGTCTTTGGAGTATGGAAAGTATACAGTTTGAAGGGATGTACTGAATGTGATAAATCTGATATATCGGTAGCCTGAAATTCTATAAACCATTTATCATATTTACATTACTTCTGTGGAATTGCTGATCTTAAAAAAATGGATGTCATTTATTTTCATAACAATTTGGGCGTTATTTTATAAGACAACATTATGATCATAACATTTAAAAATATGGAAAAATGCCTTCTAGAGAGAAAGCTAAGTTTGAGTGGTTTACTCTTAAGTTTGTATGGATGTTGGGCTAGATTTTAAATACAATTTTTAAGTGCATACATTTTTATATTTCAAAATATTAAAAATTAGTAAGGAAACACTAACATTATTGAACACAAGCTCAAAAACTTAAAATTATATATTAATAATTTTAATTGAAGAACAAGGTTGATAATGATTATATTAAAAACAGACTACTAAAATTAGCAGGATGCTCTGCTAGGGTTTCCAGCCCTCTCGCTTTGAGAAACCCTACCCCTGCAACCCTGTCAACCCTGACGGTGCCCTCCTCAGCACGCGGCCGCGCATAGCACGCAGCAATGGATCAGGATATGGGGGGAGGCGGTCAACCTCCCCCTGCCAGAGATCAAGAAACGACAACAGAAACTGATAAGCAGATGAAGGATTCGGTCACAGTGCAGGAAACCGAGGATAACAAGCACACGACCTCAGATTCACAAACGGCGGTGCCGCAAGCTACGTCTTCTACCTGCAAACCAATTGCACAAGAAAGACCCAAAATAGATCTGCCTAGCCATCGGATTAATGCAAGAATCCAGTACATGAGAGATCATGCTCTCATAGGAAAATTCATAGGGTTTTGGCCAACTGAGCGAGCCCTTCAGGGATGGATCACGTCCAAATGGAATCCCAAAGGGCACGTGAGCCTGCAGCTGGGCCCCAAAGGCTTCTTCACTGCCGATTTCAACTGCATCGAGGACAGAAATAGGGTTATGGATGGAGGCCCCTATTTCTTCAACTCAGCAGGGCTATTTCTTCGCAACTGGGTCGAAAGGTTCAACCGAGACCAAGAAAATTTCAACTGGGCCCCAGTTTGGATTCGACTCTACTCGTTGCCTCTGGAATATTGGGATGAGGAATCCCTGCAAGCGATTGGATCAGGCTTGGGAGAGTTCATAAAAGTGGCAGAAGAAACGAAGCTTAGAAGATATACCTCATACGCTCGAATCTGTGTGTATATGCAGCTGGACAGGGCTCTTCCAGATGCGGTAAGTCTGTTTCATGATGATTATGAATGGGTTCAACCATTAGACTATGAGCATGTGCCTTTTCGTTGCAGAAGATGTCATGCTCATGGGCATCTCTTCAGAGATTTCCCTCTTGTTGCTCAATCTAAAAGTCAAAGCGCTGAAGACAAAGAAGATAAGGATGGATTTACCAAGGTCCCATCCAGGAGAAGGAATAACAAGAAAGTCACCCAATCCGGCCCTAAACCTAGCTCTTCCAATTCTGCTCCCTCCACGAGCAACATTTTTGCAGCCCTTGCCCAGTCAGATGCTCTGAATGATGATTCTCCTGCTGTACCCCCTCCCTCGGCTCAGTCTGCCCCCCCCTCTTCTCCTATCATTCCTTCTGTCTCAGATCCCGCCCCAGGCTCCCTGCCTTCTAACCCTCTTCCCGAAGGTGGCCCTTCTTCCAAGCAGAAACAAGTTTCCTGGAACCCTCATACTATGGACCTCGAGGATCCTTCTCCTCACCACGACCTGCATAGTTCGGCTCTACAGGAAAGCTCGCAGACATCTCTTATGGATGAAGATTCGGAAAGCTTCGATGTGGGAAACCTAGATCTATTCGGTCTGGAAGACGCTTGCCGAAAGAAAGAATTTGACAAAATCCAGCCCCATCAAATCGAGTCCCTGGAGGTAGTCCTTACTAAAGCTCATAAGCACAAAAAATTGGGAGTACAGCCAGGCAGTCATTGGGACAGCCTGAAGGTGTTGAAGGAAAACAAAAAGCGAGGTAGAAAACCAGAATGGCAGCGCACCATCCAGATAGGGGCGATGCTGGTGGAATCAGGGAAATATCCCAAGTTGACTCGGTTTTTCCAACCACTTAATACCAGTTCTCCATGAAGTTAGTCTCATGGAATGTAAGAGGGCTCAATGCCCCTGGAAAGGTTCAAATGATAAAATCTATGATTCAGAAGGAAGGACCTCAAATCCTCTTCCTCCAGGAAACTAAATGTAATAGTGATCTGCTAGGTACCATTCTGTCAAAAGCCTGGCCTAGCAGCAGTTCAGTAGCAGTAGATGCCTCTGGGGCTTCTGGAGGACTAGCAATTGCCTGGGATACTCGCACCATGCAACTACATGACTTTCATGCAGGGCGCAATCTCATTCAAGCCACTTTTCACCCTATAGGCACTAACATACATGGACATCTGTCCAATTTCTATTTTCCTCAAGAGCAGAACAGTAAGACTGCTCTCTTGGATACTATAGAGCACCTCAACGCCAACAGATCCCACCCTCTTTGGATAGTTGGAGGCGATTTCAATATGATCCTCAGATCGGACGAGAAAACTGGAGGACGCCCCAGATCAGACCTAGAAAACGGTCATTTCAAGAACTTCATTAATAACAACTGGCTTATTGACCTTCCCTTCTCCAACGGCATCTTCACCTGGAGCAACAGACGTGTGGGAGGGCAGCAGATTGCTTCAAAGTTGGACAGATTCCTAATCTCTGATAACGCTATTCACATGGGGGGAGACATCACAAGCTCAATCCTGCCCTTTGCTGGATCGGATCACTGGCCCATTCTTCTGCAGTGGAAAAATATCGGGTCCCAGCTAAAGAAACCCTTCAGATTCGAGGCTTTCTGGCTGACTCATCCTTCCTTTAAGGAGCTAATACAAACTTCTTGGAGAAACTTTCAACCGCCTAAGGGTTCAAAAATGTACCAATTCCAGCAAAAGCTAAAATTCCTCAAAGGGCAAATCAAGCACTGGAATCGGTCCACCTTTGGCAACATATTCGAGGAAAAGAAGATTCTTGAGCAACAGATGTATGAGGTGTAGCAGGAAATCATCTCCAAGGGGCGAACAGAGGAACTAGCCACCAAAGAGTCTAATCTCCAAAGACAGCTTGAGGAATGATACAAACAGGAAGAGATCCTTTGGAAGAAGAAGTCTAGAATACGATGGTTAAAGGAGGGCGAAAGGAACACCAAGTTCTTCCACACCTCCACCATACAGCGCGGGATGCAAAACAGAATCAGCCACATTATCAACCAGCAAGGAGAAAAGAGAAACATGAGGAAATGGAGAAGGAACCGATTGACTATTTTAGGGGCATTCAGCAAGAGCCTCAAATAAACAGACAACCTGCTATCAATCAGATCACACAGCTCATTCCCAAATTGGTCACAGCTGAGCATAACCAAATGCTTCTTCGTCCAGTCTCCCCCTAAGAAGTGGATGAGGCTATGGCGCAGTTCAAGGATGGCAAAGCTCTGGGGCCCGATGGTTTTACCTCTAATTTCTTCCATTATTTCTGGGATCTCATCAAATCTGAAGTCTGGCAGCTGGTTGAAGAGTCAAGAGCCATGCACTGGATTCTTCCCTCTCTCAACACCACCTTTATTGCGCTTGTTCCCAAGGAGGACCAACCTAGCAAACCGGATAAATTCAGGCCTATTGCTCTTTGCAATGTTATATACAAACTCATCTCTAAAATCATCGCTAACAGGCTCAAGCCTCTCCTTCCGCTCCTCATCTCTCCGGAGCAGACGGGATATGTTGAAGGGCGCCAAATTCTGGATGGCATAATTTTAACGCATGAAATTATGCACTCTCTAAAAGTTTGCAGAAAGCCAGGTATGCTTCTCAAGATTGATCTTTCCAAAGCCTTTGATAAACTAAATTGGAGCTATATACAACAAATCTTAAATGCTTTTGGCTTTGATCCGATGTGGATCAGATGGATCATGAGTCTCATTTCCTCCCCATCCTTCTCCATTTTGGTCAATGGTGTCCCTTCCCCTCCTTTTCACCCCTCTCGAGGAATTAGGCAAGGGGATCCTCTCTCCCCCTTTCTTTTTGTCCTCATGGTGGAAGGCCTTGGGTGTTTGATTCATAAATAAATTCAGGCTCATAAGCTACGAGGCATCTCCCTCCATGGCGCTCCTGTCACCACCCACCAGAAATTTGTGGATGATAACATGCTTTTTGGTCACCCCTCTGTCCAGGAAGCTCGCACCTTTAATGACATCCTTCAACTGTTCTCTCTTGCCTCTGGTCTCACTATCAATGAATCCAAATCCCAGGTGTTCTTCTTCAATACTCCCCCCCTCACTCAAGCCAACATTGCTCGCATCCTGGGGTTCTCTATTGCTTCACTTCCTGACAA
The DNA here is from genome assembly GCA_034641835.2 of Pinus albicaulis. Taxonomy (NCBI): domain Eukaryota; kingdom Viridiplantae; phylum Streptophyta; class Pinopsida; order Pinales; family Pinaceae; genus Pinus; species Pinus albicaulis. The sequence goes on along the minus strand of JAXQQM020073423.1, from coordinate 12,875 downwards.
ATATCTGGGGGCCCCCCTCATTGACTCTGCCATCAGGAACTCCTCATGGGTCAAGCTTCTGGACAAACTGGAAGCCAGACTTGCCTCCTGGACTTTCAGAGCTCTAAACTTACCCAGCAGGCTCATTCTTATCAAAGCGGTGCTCCAATCTATTCCCTTTTACCTCTTCTCTGTTCTAGCTGCTCCCAAGTGGGTCCTCAAGAAAATCAGAGCTTTGCAACGGAACTTTCTCTGGGGCTCCTCTGGTCGAAATCGGAAGTGGGCTCTTGTGAACTGGGACACGGTTTTCTCCCCCAAGGATTCTGGTGGCCTCAATCTCAGAGATCCCAGTCACAGTAATGAGGTTATGGCTGCCCGCATTTGGTGGAATTGGATATCCAAACCTCACACTCCTTGGGCCAAACTTTGGACTGCCAAATACGCCAACAGCAGACCCCCTGCAGATCTGATCAGAATGGTTCCTAGCCAAACTGGCTCCCTTATTTGGAACGCGGCCAGACAACACCATCGGCTCATTCAGCAAAATTTCTTCTGGGAAATTCGCAACGGCAACTATGCGAGATTCTGGCACGACTCTTGGCAACAAACTCCGCCTCTCACAGAACTCCTCCCTAGTATCAACATGGGAGACAATAACATGGATCAGGATGCTAAGGTCTACCAACACTGGATTGCCGATGAAAACAACGACTTCAGACAATGGAACCCTCCTCAGAATATAGCTCCTTATGCGCAAGATCTTGATCTGGACTCCCTCAGCAAGGAGCTTCACAGACGGCAAATAAGAAGATCTGAGGATCACGATATTCTCAGGTGGGGCTACTCTACCAAAGGGATGTACACTACAAAGGAAGCTTACTCTCTTTTGCATCCTACACCTCTTCCCCGAGATATTCTTTGGTCCTTGATCTGGAACAAGCTCACTTGGCCCAAAATCTCCACGTTTCTTTGGCTTCTTAGCCACAAAAGAATCCTCACGTGGGACAATCTCGTTAAACGAGGTTTCACTGGACCGTCCCAATGCCCTAATTGCCTGCAAAATGTGGAAACTATCCAGCATCTCCTCTTTCTCTGCCCTCTGGCTAACTCCTTCTGGGAAAAATGCAGCTTTCGCTGCCAGAAGAACAAGCCCACTGGGGACATCACCATGATTCTTCGCTTCTGGCCCCGAAGCCCCTACTCTTCTCCCATCCTCAACGCCCTCTAGATTCTTCTTCCTGGCCTTGTTTTTTGGACTCTGTGGAAAGAACGGAATAAGTGCATCTTTAAAAATCAAATCACCCCCCTCGACCCTCTCTGGAATGCTTTCTGCTCTAATCTTCAGGATTCCTTGGCTCTCTGCTCCTGGAACGAAGAAGACTTCCCTAAAACTCCCAAAGAAATCTCCATCTGGCAGAACTGGAACCTTCAAATAGCGTTCCGTCCTTCCCTCAACCTCCGCTCTCCTCTTGACCCTCCCTTGCATTGGTCTCCCCCCCCGGATGGTGTTTACAAACTTAACTTCGATGGTGCCTCCAAAGGGAATCCTGGTCCAGCTGGCTTCGGGGGTATAGTCAGAAATTCCAAAGGTGAAACTCAATTCATCTTTTATGGCTCCATTGGATGGGACACCAATAACTCTGCTGAATTGGAAGGATTATGGCAAGGCCTTTGTCTCGCTCACCATTATAACCTCTTTCCCATCATTTCAGAGGGGGATTCTCAAGTTCTAATCAATGCTTCCCAGAGGCTTCTTTGGGGCACTAATTCAGAAAAAGTGTCTCACAGTTGGCGTCTTGAAGCCAGAATCAACAGGTTAAGCAAGTGGCTCATGCAACACAGAGCGGTTTCATTCAAGCACGTAAAGAGGGAAGGCAATAAAGTTGCAGACCTCTTGGCCAATCTTGGAACAGACAGCACTAGCAATCTCATTCATGGCTCCCTCAACTGTATCCATGATGAAGCACTGCTACAGAACTGCACAATGTTGGTCCACCAAGACCAACCCACGCCGGATCCGGCTGCTTAATGTTCCGGAGGGGGAGCGCCACCCCGCGCATTTCCCCATGGAAAGGACCTGGGCAGCCCACATGGCTCCCGGTATATGTCATAACTCTGCTATTAATGACTCCACTCGCGCGATGGATACCAACCTTGGTCGGCTCAACCCGGAGGAGAATATGGCGGTGTTGCAAGATCTGATGGCTCAGTTGAACGATACAGATGGAGTCCCAGGCGCGGTGAGCTCGCCTACCCCGTTGCTCGGAATCTGCAATTCTGGCTTGCTTGAGGCCAACGTGAAAACGTCGACAGGGCGGCGCTGCTCCTTGCAGGCTTGCATCGAGCCGGTCCCAGGTATTCATTACACTCAGAGCTCCCACTGTCTTTATAATTCTATGCCCAGAGGTGGCGCGAACCTGCATGGTGATCACCTGCTTGCTTTCTCCGCCTCCCCTGGTAACTTCTGTTCCGCTCAGCCCGCTGTCAATTTCACTGTTCCCCTGGACCATTCTGCTTCTCCTTTCGTTCCTGCTCGCCCCAGTTGTTTCTTTTCGGCAATGCCGCGTCTTCGTGAGAGGATGAGGGCCCGACGTGGCCTCAGCCGGGGTAACAGTCGCCCTCCTCCCAGCACCTTTTCTTCTGATGAGGCTCCAGACCCTTCCCAGACTCTGTGCGGTGGCAGAGGGCGAGGACGTCGACGTGCTGGCGTTTCGATTTCAGCTCCTGGAGCCGCCGCTTTGCCTCCTTCCTCTCAGGTCCTCAACCATGGCGGCAGCTCCTCCCGGGCTGTCCCTCCTGCCCCTCTTCGGCCTACCTTCAGACAGTCCTCGCAACATGCTGAGCTAAAATTCTATCCCACCGCTTCCAATTCTGTCCTCACGGCCCTCATCTCTCTCACTCTGCGGGAGGAAATTCCCAACTACCCTGCCCCCACTCCCGCTTCCGCACTCTTCTCTCCGGGTTCTGGAACCTTAAACGCTGCTGCACCGGTCACCTCTCCACTCAGTCCACAGGAGCAGCAGAAAAACATGGAAGCAACTTCGAGAGGCATGGACACAAGCGACTCTGGCAAGGAGGAAAGTCGAGAGTTTTTTGGTTGCAGAATCATTGAAGAACCACCGTCTCCAACTCATGACTAGCTTCATCACTGCGCTCCAGGTTTTTTGGTTCAGTTTCATAGTTAATGTCAGTTTTTGTTGCTGGGCTGACCAGCTAACACAGTGGTCTTTGAACAGTTGTTTTTATTACTATGTTTTTTCAGTTTCTAAGATTTTCAAACCGGTTTCCCTTACGAGGGCGGTTAGAACTCGTTGTTTAAAAGGACTGGTTTCCCAATATGGGCAGTCTAAGTACTCTGTGGGCAGCTTGACTTTTAAACACAGTGTTCAGGCTTTCATAGCTGACACTGTGTCTGATCTGTACTAGTTTCCTTATACATAATAGAATTAGTTACACTTAGAAAAAAAAAATTTATATTAAAACTTAACTTTACATGATTTAATTATAAATTTTTAAATAAAATGTTTACATTTTGTTAAATTAGCTAAATTAAATTATGTTATTTAAAAAATTTAAAATACATTTTAAATTAAATTAGCTTGTTTTTAAAAATTTAAAATTATGTTTTGATTTTTATTTATTAAATTTTTCCTATAAAATATATTTTTACTTTATTTATATTTGAATTTACTAAATTGTTAATTGAATTTTTCTAATATATCTATCTTTTAAAATATAAAATAATTATGTATATATTTTTAAATGTTTCTTCTAATTTAATATATATTTTAAAATAAAAAATAATTATGTATATATTTTTAAATATTTTTTCTAATTATATATATGTGTATATGGAATATTAATAATTTATTGTATACAAGCTCATTGGGCATCTCAATTGGTGACCTATTTGTTAGGAATTATTATGTAAACCATGTAGATCTAATGGTTAAGATCACGCCTTTCCTATGAAAATGTCACAAGGTATAATGGGTATTGGCATGTAACATAATCCAACAAAAGTACTAGAATATAATGGGAATTAGAAGTGTGTGTAACAAAACCTTGCAACAACACTACACTCCAATAATGGGTATGAGAAGCATGTAAAATAATCCAACAATAATGAGTTTTTTTTGGGTGGAAATACACTAGTGAACACACTAGGAGGGTAGAGACATGGACTACCATAGTTGCACACACCTAATAGTGATACATATGGTCTTGGTGTGGAGGAATTATGGTTTTTTTTGAAGATCCATAAAATATCCTCAACAACCAATATTGACCATGAAATTCACCCAAGAACAAAAAGAATTCTTAGAGGAGAGGGGTATGACCCAAGAAAAGACCAAAATGTTTGGAAATGTTAAAAATCTGCAACAATTCAGTAAAATAAAATAAATCAATTTAACAATATCCTACATAACTGCAACTACTTTAAGTTGATAGTCAGTGATCTTGAATCCTTGAGTGAAATGGAAAAAAAAATGATTAAAGAGTTGTTGGCATTCATTAAATACTAATGGAGATTTTTTTTTTGAATAAACATAAATATGAGTACCATGTTTGGCAGCTAGAATTTGTAGAGTAGTAAAATAAAGCATACTATCAACCTAACTGAAATAAGAAAAATATAATATAATTTCTATTAAATCATATTGTTTTGGAAATATCTAATTCTAATGCAACTAATGGCTTCTTGTGTGCCCTCCTCTTTTGGTCAAAATATGCTTTGGAAGTGAAAGCATAAGAAGAAATAAGGAGAGATGGAGTATTGAAAAAATGGCCTCATGTAAGATATCAAATTCCATCATGAAAAATCATTAATCAATCCAAAATTAGACTAGATAATGGATAAAAATCATAGATTTATTTATATGTGCTTTTTAGTTGATAATTTATAAAAGAAATATAACAATAATATATATATATTATCGACAGGATACACTTTAATGTTTTGATAAGGACTAACAATTGGGAAGGTTTAATGCACATTTTGCTTTGCTGGAATTGAATTTATTTAATCAGGGCTCGAACTTTTACTTCCACCCAAGAACTATGTTTGTCCTTAATCCTAACTGTTATACCCCAACTTTAATTAATGCACATACTCTTCTATCTAGTGAGACATGTAAGCAAGGAGAGGTGATGATATCATATCAATTTGAGATAAAAAGAATAGAATTTGTCACACATGTTTCTAGGGTATTTTTCCTCCCGATGGAGTAATATTATGGGAATGGACCTCGACACATCCTAATGCTCGTGTCCATTATTGGTTATAACTTCGTTCAAACGTAACCTTCATTATATGTTTTTATGTATTCAATGGTGTCGATATAAATGATGTATGTCAATGCGCTTGAATCTTGCCTGAATTGACTTTGTGGATTATATATTAGAGTATCAAAAAAATTCACATGTAAGATTAAGATAAGATATGTCATATATATTATATCATTTTCACTTTTTCTATTTTAATCAAACCCCAAAAATTTCCTTAAATTGTAATTCGTCAAATATTAGGAAATAGGCCTTAATAAAACTCCGTAGTCCCACTAGAGTGAATGCATGGAAGTATATACTGAAATAAAAGAATTAGATTGTCCAATATTAACAACAACATAAGGAAATTATCCATTTCCTCGTGTTTTTTTTCTAGAACATAAATTTATAGTGTATGATTATTTACATTAATGTATCGAGTGTCATACCCAATATGACTATGTATATTTAATAAAATTGTGGTTATACATCATGTAACTATATGAGATGTATAGTCGTACATATCACTATATATTTGAGAATTATATATCCCATCAAATTCAAAAAAACCAAGATATAATTATTCAACTAAATTTATATAAAATAAATATACATCGAAACGTAAAATAGAAATACCACTTTAGAAAATTTTATGCTAAAGTTAAAACAAAATTAGGAAATTTGATGAATATTCTCACTGTCTTCCCGTGCTATAAATCTAGAACTCTAATTCTCTCATTAAGTTTTCACTTGATTTAACTATTACCAGATGATATGACTGACATTCCTATGTTTCATTTCCCTTAGTATTATCTATACAAATATTCTTATATGCCATTAGTGGCCTCTATGAAGATTTCAATGTTTGAAATGGTCCCCAATTTGTCTTCCCTTGGATTTTACTTTTCGAATATACTAAATGCACCTACTTATCATACATAATAAAAAATTACGTGTGTTCAACATATAAGGAGAAGTAGACATTGAAATGTAAGTAAAACACATAATAGTTTCCCATTAAACTTCTACGGAAGAAACAAAATAACATGGATCCTTTACTTTTTTCTTTGAAGAAAAGATATGGTTTTGTAATTCTACCCTTGACGTATCAAATTTGTTCATGTTCACACTCTTCATGACTCTCTACATATTTAGTTTATGATTCCAAGGAAATGAAATAAATATGAGACAAGGAACCCCGAGAGTAGGAAGCCAAAGAGTAACTTTTTCCTATAGAGTTTGGTTCTCACAAAGTACGAGTTTATTTCTTGATTTATGAAGTTTATGGCAACTCCAATTGTTCTTCATAAGAAAATATTCATATGTTTGGAATTAATCTGTATGTCCGGGGTAGGTCATTAAATTCACCTCCAAATGGAATCATAGTACTTCAATCTAACACAAATCAAAATCTACTAATAAAATGCAATTTCAACTAATTTCATGTCCAAGGTTAATATAAACCTATAAAATTTAAGGATTTACACATGTTATCATTCCAAAAATAAGCTAAACCACTTCAATATCGAAATGAATGAAATCTACGAGATGTGATTCCATTGCATCATCTGATAAACAATATTTCTTCCACGAAAAAGATCTTGGACATAAAATTATTCAAATAATAATTACAAATTATAGTGTTGTAACATACATTATTAGCTAACTATTTTCCCAGCAAATAATGATTTCAACAAACATCCCACACATTTCTTTCCTATTTAACCTTGTAACTAATTTTCAAACAATATGGAACATATAGGAAATATATTTCTAACACTAAATATCTATTATATTTCTCAAAGGTGACATGAATTCCTAAATGTGAAATGCCCACCACGCATCAACTTTTTTTTATTGAAATGATTTTAATGATCCATTTTCACCATATGCATAAAATTGTTGTGTAACAACATATAAATTACATTTTAGTAAAATATAAACTACATTTTAGTAAAATAAAAGATTAATTTATGTAATAAAATATAAGATGAAAATTTCATTTAGTTAAGAGACCAAATTATAATAATAAGAGAAGATGTTTGGTTTTATATATGGGATAAAAGATAAATATAAAAAAAAAGTATATAATATTTATTGTTGAAAATTAGGTAATGATTATAAGGGATATAGATTCTTGCAAATATTATGAATAATGAAATTCAACTTTTCATCATAGATAAAATATACAATTGTTTCTTATTATCTAAAATCATTTGATTGGGACATAAGAGAAGAATTTAACAACCTAATATCTAGATATATATAGTAGAAGTAAAATTATATTTCTTGTAAACTTAACTAATGAACTAAATTAAATGTTTATAGACATCAATCCATGATAAACATAAGAAGAATTTTTTAAATTTTTAAAAAAATCATAAAACATAACTAGACTATAACTTTATTTTAAATTATTATTATTATTTATAAGAAGAACTATATATGATTTAAAAATGATTTGTAACCATCAATATTCATGCCCACATTACCATGGAAATTCATAACTTGTAAATAGATTTTGTTACATAGCATCTCTCTCTCTTTCTTGCCAGCCTTAGCCCTTGTCTCTCTTCCCCTCTTTCTTCCCCTCACACTCTCTCAATATTTGCACCCCACACTCTCTACCTTACCATGTCTACACAAATTTATACACCACTCCTTCTCCTTTTCCCTCCATCTCCCCTTCCTCCTCCTCTCTCTCTCATTCAAATTCTCAGCATAAGTCTATCTCTCCCCCATCCCTCTCTCTCTATTCACCTTGATGCCCCTTTCTTCTCGTCCTCTCTCCCTATCACTCTCCCAAAAACTGTATTTTTCTTTCTCCCCACAATTCCCCATTCCTCCCTCCACCACCCTGCCCCCCCCAAAAAAAAATATCTTTCTTAACCCTACCTTTCTCTCCCCACAACTCCCCATTACTCTCTCCACCACCCCACCCCCAACACTCTCTTTATTATCCGCCCTTATCCCTTTATTTTTGTTATTATATCCCTCTCTCTCTCTCTATCTTTCTACCCTTAACTCTCTTCCCCCCCCATTCTTCCTTCTCTCTTTAATATTCATTCTTCAGCTCACATTCTCTCCCTCTTTGCACCTGAAGTTGTCACCGTTCCTCGCACTTTCCATCTCTCTTTCTCACTCAACATAGTTACCGATCAAATAGGTAATTGAAATGATACCTACCTTTTTGAGGTAGAAAATAAAACACGCAATTTTGAAGAGTAACATTGTAGAATCACCCTTTTTTTTAGAGCATTTTTTTGACACTTTAATTTTTTTTATTTTTTTATTTTTATGTTTTAATGTGATGATTTTTATGTCAATTTTGAATAGTGATTCTCCATAATCACCCACTCTTTTTTAGAGGGTTGATTTTGACACTATACATTTTCTAATGTCTTCTTCTTCCGTGAGATGTTTATTTTTAAGTGCATTATGTTCTTGTTTTTATATTTTTTAATTATATATAAAAAAATTGTAATGAAATCTTCATTTTTCATATAGTTAAAAAAAAAATTAGAAAAAGGGCCAATATTTTAAATTTTGTATTTTATATATGTTTATGTATTTTTAATTAATATTTCAATGGAAATCAAATAATTGTCGCTAAAAAACCAAAAAATTTAACCATATGACAAAAAAGTACACATTTTCAATATGAATACAACGGAAAAAAATACACTTTTAGAGACTTTTTGTTAAAAAACAAATGTTAAATAAACTAATTTTTTGGGAAAATCTTAACAAAAATCTTAAGAAAATAACATTTTTTTTATGAATTTTATGTCAAAATTTAATAGTAATCACAAGTTTTTTGCAAAAAATAAGGATTCTTCTTATAAAATACCAAAGTTTAAGCATTACAAGTAAAAATGATTAATAGATCTCAAAACTGAGCTTTATTTGCAAGCATAACTTTTATATCGTCAATAATATCAACTAATCCATGTTCAACATCTTTTAGAGCATCATTATTGTCTTCTTCCGCAATATTTTCTTCTTTGTTTTGGTCATTGTCATCTTCTAATGGATCTTCCATGTCTGAAAATCTTCCAAAGTGTCATTTTCCAATTATTCCATATAATGGTGGTTGAGGTTCCTTTGTTTTTTCTGCCACATGTGATTCATTAAAATCCCCTTTCCTCAAACCAACTTCTTGCTTCACATCTCGAATAAATTGAAGAGCATTAATTCTTTGTTGAATAAATTTACATTACACTGGGTCTTTCTAAATGGAAATGAAATTTCTTCTTTACTTTTAGGCAACATGCTAGTGTTGTACCTAATCATCAGGAATAAAAGAAATAAATAAGAAAATTAGTATAAACACATAAAAATTAAAAAAAAAATTATTTAAATTCAAATTTGTATAATCAAACTTGTCTGAACCTCAGAATAAATCCAAAACACCTTCTCCTTCATTTGAACATAGATCTATAAGATAGTTAATCAATGCTTGCAATTTTTGATAAATGTTAACTATATATCCTTTTGCATCTTTATCCTCATATGTTAGTTTTCATACAACAACATCATGAACCAATACTTGAATATGACTCTTCCCATCCAATCGATTCAGAAGAATAGGCTTATAACTGTCCTCTTTTGTCCAACATTCAACACAGATGAACTCATAATAATTTATAATAGGTTGATCTTCGGAAGGAACTATATTTGACTTCTTCCTGTAGTATAACATAGAAAAAATTCAATGAAATTGTACATAAATAAAAAATTTTAACAGTAATCGAATATACAATTTCAATGTCTTACCATGTAAGTTGCATCTTTCAATTTATTTTTCCCGTGAAGCTTGTTAATAACATTGCAAATTGTGTGTCTAAATAAAATGTCACAAATATCCAAAGTGGTGATTTTGTGACTTCTTGGAAACCTGTAACCACTTTACTAAAAGCTTTGATAAGTATATGGTTCACTATCATATTCAACATCTGGGAAATTGAAAACATGAGGAATATCTGCAATAACTAGCGCATATTCCCTTTTAGGTATGAATTTTGCAATGTATTCACAATCACCTTGTATCATTTGACATTGGATATTGTTGAGCCAATTCCAAATGAAATGAGTAAGAGTAGGATCAAGTTCAACATTCATAAAACACTGCTTTCTCGTCTTTTCCATCTTACTTTTTTTAATAAAGTTTTTTAAAATATTTAGTACTCCATTTCCATCCTTCTTCGACATCTTTAATGACATAAAAAATATATATGTATAATTAATAAAATAAAAATAATCTACATATGAATAAACTGAATGTATAAATCAACATACCTTATTGAAGGAAAGATACAAATATTTAAGTGTTGTTGTACAACTTGATTATGGGTAGTGGTGCACAACATCATCCCAATTGCATTCATTCAACATTTTAACCATACGTTCTTGTATTTTCATATAAATCTTATGTCTCAATAAATAAAGTTACAATTTTTAATATAGTGATATGTATAAAAAAATCTACCAACAACATTATGTTTTATTTAAAATAAAATTATAATCAAAGGAAAAGTAGAAATAATTCAAGAAACTTACTTTTGAAATATTGCGCACATTTCATGCATTGATAATTCACTCGACTTCACACTGAACATTACTGATTTGACTAGTTTCTCATCCTTCACTCCTTGCATTGTTCTCCAAGGTGTGATAGTCATATCCTCTAGAATTTTCTTCATTTTATGGGTTTACTCTTGTTAACCTTCTGATTTTTTATGGAAATATTCTCCCGTCGCTCAAAAATTTCATCAATAAATTCCCATATCTCCCCAGTTCTAAATGCCAACTGAAAAATGTTATCCATGCTTATGAATATATTTCAATGCATTTTTCCATATTTTGATTTGATTTGATTTTTTCATCAATTTGATAACCTGTTTCCATTAAACATTCATTCAAAAATGTTAGACTAACTTATTCCTTATCACCACCACATTTTTCTATGAATTCATTATGAATAAATCTAACCCTTTGGATCAAAGTCATTTTAATTTTGTACTCATTATCAACATTATGATCCCATGCCAATAACTTTGATTATTTTTTTGTTAAACCAACGTAAATGGTGAATTTCACTATTTGAAAAAGATAGTTATTGGGATATTCCTGAATCAATTATCTTTTAGCCTCTATCGAATGGTTCCCTCCAATTAAATAATATTTATAATCAAAACATTGTATCTTGTCAAATGCATGTTTGTTGGGAACCTGACGTGGATCAACAAGAACCATATAATCCACCACATGTGCATATGGATTGAACCTGGATTTTTTTTTCTTCAGATTATGTACATGTAGGTGATCTTCCTTTCTGATTTAATATTGAGTTTTTCCTTCATTTGGCATATAAAATTGGCCGACATTAAGCTTAAATGTTTGGCCACCATAAACTAATTTATTCTTCCTCAACTCATATCGAATGGAATCTTGTTTTCTTTTAACAATTCCATTCTCTAACTCGGCACCTGGTGTTATGATTTCTATGCTTCCTTTGGAGCTTTCAATTTGTTCTTCACTACTACTCATGACTTTTACAGGTTGACCAAGATTTTATTTCTTCTTCTTATTGGTTAACATATCAATTTTTTGATAAACAAGATCTTTGTGATCACGTAAAAGAGATACATCTTTGTCCATTTTTATTTTTGTTGTTTGACTTGTTTTCTCCTTTTGCACGACATTTGTAATCTCCTCAGTTATTCTATCATAATTTTCAGCTTCATCTTCCACATCTTCAGAAGAAACATGTCTAGGTTTACTAGATTGACCCACCTTAGTGACTTTTGGTTGATCCCCTCTTTGTACTATTGCAATGTCACGAGCTATTGATATTTTCTTCATTCTCATGTCCTCTTCTTTATCTGTGCGGAAATTCTTGATCGCAGTCATAAAATTTGGCTCCATATAATGAATACCCTCAAAAAAGTTTGAAAGAGGCTTAACAAAATCCTATGAACAATGTTATTTCCAATGTTGCTTTTGATTTCTGCAGACAACTTTTTAGATGTTTGATTTGTGTCATACTTGACCTTTGATAGACGATATCTAACATTTCCACGTTTATTAGCCATTCTTGCAAGAACATAAATAGTGTTTGTATTTAGCACCAAACATATGTCTCACACTCTGCCGATCACGTGATATGATTCACCTATGTTAATAATGCAACAAATCAGATAGATATGTATATCATCCTTCGTTTCATTGTCTTCAAGATACCATGAAAAATCAACTTTATTTATTTCTATTGCAATCTTCCATTAAAAAAAAAGCTTTAATGAATTTGGTGGGCCACTTTCTTGAATTTTATTACGTCTTTCAATTTTTGTGTCTTCAACAGTATGCATAGTGTGTCCATCAATATCCTTATTGCATGCAGCAGTATCCATAAATTTATCTTTATTGCCACCAACATTATCCATAATGCATCGAGTTGAACATCTAGATTTGACGATTCTTGCCCTTAGTCTAACATTCACATAAATATTTTATGCAATTCTCGTGATAAACACACACACGAACACACACATGAAAACACATATCTTAATTAATCATTTTTTAAAGTTTGCTAATATAAATTTAAAATTAATCGAAAATTAATGTCT
>JAXQQM020082863.1:0-19539 GCA_034641835.2 Pinus albicaulis | reverse complement strand
TCTACAAGATGCCCTTGGAATCAATTCAACTTGATTCTTCAAACAAGACTTATGCAATTCGGAAAAAAAATACACACCTTTTACTAGCTTTTTAGGAGCTCGATATTGAAATTGAATTATCTCTATAGTTGTAAATCTTCGATATCTGAAATTCAGCCCTGTAGTAGATCTCTGAAGCTTCTTCAAATGCCACAGTCTGACCTGATTTGGATTCTCCAAGACAAATTTCCAGGTCCAATCTCCCACAATGACCTAATTCTCGATCGTTCAGTAGAGTGAACTTGTACGACTTGCCACGTGTCACATCGTTTTGTCCTTTGTCTCGAAATTGATAGCTCAAACTTCAGTCTTTGAATACTTGCGACCAATTTTTACGGCACTTCAATCCGATGCCCAGAGAGAGAGTTCTTGAACTTTTCTCACGATCACCTCTTTGAGATGCAATTCAGGAGCCTGAAAAAGCACTACCTTCCACAGATCATATCTCCAAAAATATTGCGAACCAAGCTCTGAAATTTTTTGACGAATTTCCTCACGATTTCAGCTTCGTACCATATGAATTTCAGACTCTGAACCTTCGTACAAAAAAATTTATAGCGCAAATTCCACGATGCCCTGTTTATGAGCCTGAAAAAATACCTAACTTCCACAGATGATATCTCCTCAAATATTGCGAACCAAGATCTGAAATTTTTAGAAAACCTTCCTCAAGATTTCAGCTTCACACCCTTGAAATTTCAGCTTCTGAAGCTTCGTAGAAAAAAATTTATAGCGAAAATGCCACGATGACCTATTTGGAGCAGCGAAACCCTAGAATCCCAAAGCTCTGATACCAAATGTTGTGTAACTAGCTCCAAAGAGAGAAGAAAAGAGATATTCACGCCTTAGAAATGAGCCACTTTGAGGGGGAAACCTCCAATACATTACATGAATGAACAATTCTTGGATGATACAAATGAACAAAACCTCCTTCTATATATAGGAGTCCATGGGGCCATAATATAATCCTAGTGGGGCCACAATGTAATCCTAGCCGACCTAACAATAATAATGTAAGGGCAAAATAATAACAATATGGGGGTTACAGGGGTACAATAATAACAATAAGGGGGGCTACACTAACATAATAAGGGGCTACACTATTAATATAGGGACTTAACACATTCTCCTTCATGCAGCTCATGCATGATTTTTCCTGCATTATCCTCAAGTAAACATTTAAGAAAAATTCCAACATAATTTTTCCAATATAATACCCCATCTAATATGAAATAATTCAAAGCCTTCTGTTTCAAAAATCTAGCTTTAGTTTTAGATAAAGAAGGAGGGCCATTTAGATATAAAAGCAGATAAATGATGTCAGCATACCAAGGTGAATTCAGAAATGTTTCTTCAATTAAAGGAGTAGTGAATTCATCTATTTCTTCCAACACATATACCAAATTCATATCTAGTTCTTGGAAGTTTGACTCAGCCATAAGTTTTTCTAATCCTTGCCCTTTAATCAGTTTGGTGGGCCTGATTTCTAAGTCATATTCAAGAATAGTAGCAATCCATTTTCCCTTCTTACCATCAGGGTCTTGACTTGGAATATCCTTGACAACAGTATGTGGAACAAAATAAATTATGTGAGAGTGTAGAATATAGACCTATTTATGAGAAGGAAATGTTAGCAATACTGCATGAACTAAAGAAATGGTGAACTTACCTAATGCGAAGACACTTCAAGGTAAAAACTGATCATGATAGTCTTAAACACTTTTTGGAACAAATAATATCTTCAGAAGAGAATCAAAAATGGGTCACAAAGATGTTGGGTTATGACTTTGAAATAATATACAAAAAAGGAAAGCTTAATGTTGTTGCAGATGCACTCACAAGAAAGAATGAAGAGGTGGAAGAATTTCTTTGTGCCATTTCTATTATCCAACCAGATTGGATAACCGAAGCAAGAGATGAATGGAAGAAGGACAAAGATGTATGGACACTCATTCAAAAGTTGCAGCAAGATCCTAGTACATATGATACATTTAGTTGGAAAAATGATTGCTTATGGTACAAACATCGCTTATATCTTTGTAAGAATTCCCAGCTAAAACAAAATATTCTTTTGGAATTGCACACTTCTCCTTTAGGAGGACACTCAGGATTTTTAAAAACTTACCACAGGGTGAAGAAAGAATTTTTTTGGGATGGCCTTAAAACTAATATTCAAAAGTTTGTGGTGGAATGTTTGGTTTGCCAGTAGAATAAGGTTGAGACAATTAAGACCTCGGGACTTCTACAACCTTTATCCATTGCAAGTCAATGTTGGGAGGAGATTTCAATGGATTTTATCACAGGTTTACCTAAGTCCGAAGGAAAGAGTGTCATGATGGTGGTAGTTTATAGAATTACCAAGTATGCACACTTTTATGCATTATCTCATCCATTTAAAGCAATTACAGTTGCTACTGCATTTATGGACACAATTCAAAAGCTACATGGAAGCCCTAGGGTTACTGTGAGCGACAGAGATCCCATTTTTACTGGAAATTTTTGGACAGAGTTATTTTCTTGTTTGGGTACTCAATTAGCTCATAGCTCATCTTATCATCCTCAATCTAATGGTCAAACTGAGATATTAAATAAATTTTTGGAAGGATATCTTCGTTGTTTTTTATTTGATAAACAAACACAATGGGTCAAGTGGTTACCTCTCGCTAAATGGTGGTATAACACTTCCTTCCATACTGCAGCAAAAATGACCCCATTTATGGAACTTTATGGATATCATCCAACATCCATCACATCATATTTAAGGAAAAAATAGAAGGTTCAAGAAGTAGAATATCACATCGAGCATCAAAAAGAAGTTCTCCAACTCTTAAAGGATAACCTGAATTTGGCACAAAATCAAATGAAACAACAGGCAAATCAACATCGCAGCGAGAGAAGTTTTGATGTAGGAGACTGGGTATTTTTACGGCTACAACCATACGAACAAATGTCCCTCAAGCAAGATAAGAAGGATAATAAATTATCGCCAAAGTACTATGGTCCTTACAAGGTGTTGCAAAATATTGGTACTATGGCATACAAATTGGAGCTTCCTGCTTCTTCACGAGTGCATCCAGTTTTCCATGTTTCATGCTTAAAGAAGGTTATAGGTGAAAATATTCCAGTTTAAACAATATTTCCAGAACTTGATGAGGAAGGAAAAATCATATTGGAACCTGAAGCGGTCACGGAAACAAGCACTCTACAGCTACGGAACCGATCAATTTCAAAGTATCACATCAAGTGGAAGAGCTTACCCACTGAAGATTCTACATGGGAGGATGAGAATTTTATACAAAAGCACCCAGAGCTACTCAAGCGTTGAGGACAACACTTTTTTGAAGGAGAGGGACTTGTTAGGTCCCTATATTACTAGTATAGTCTCTTATTATTGATAGTGTAACCCCATTATTGTTATTATTGTACCCCTGTAACCCCCATATTGTTATTATTGTGCCCTTAAATTATTATTGTCAGGTCGGCTAGGATTACATTGTGGCTCACTAGGATTACATTATGGCCCCATGGACTTCTATATATAGAAAGGAGGTTTTGTAAATTGTATCATCCAAGAATTTTTCATTCATGTAATGTATTGGAGCTTGTCCCCTCGAAGTGGCTTATTTCTAAGGCATTGATATCTCTTTTCTTCTATTTTTGGAGCTGGTTTCACAACACCAAATGGAATTTTTACATACATAAAGGTGCCCCAAGGTGTAGTAAAAGTAGTTTTGTGTTGATCACTTGGGATCACTAACACCTGATTGTAACCTGAGAACCCATCCAACATTGATATTCTTTTTGATACAACTACCCTTTGAAGTATATGGTCCATTTTGGGTAAGGGGTAGTTGTCTTTCAGGGAGGCTCTATTTATATTTCTAAAGTCAATGCAGAGCCTGATTTCCCGTGTCTTCTTCCTAACAGAAACTAGGTTTGACACCCATTCTGAATATCTAAGGGATACTATAATCCTAACATCATACATTTTTTCAATTTCTTTCTTGACTAAAGGTAATAAAACAAGGTTTATTCTCCTTAGTTTTTGTTTGAAAGGTTTCTGATTTTCCTTAAGAGGAATTTTGTGTTGAATGATGCTAGTGTCATAAGATTTCAGATCTTTGTATCCCCAAGAAAACACATCTCTATATTCTTTGAACAACTCTATGTATTGTAGTTTTATATGAGTTGGGAGTGTACTATATAGTTTGATCATCTTGGGTTCTGCTAGGCTGCCTATGTTATGTTCTTCTACATCTGTTTCCATAGGCTCCATTCTTGGTTCTTTGGCTACATCATTAAAGTCAAAAAGGTTTTCTAAAGGTGTGAGACCTCTTGGAATTTGATCATTCTTGCATTGTAAAACTTCCAAGTTTTTCTACTCTGTGTTGTCAATTAATTCTTCTTCAAAAAGATTCTCACAGTGATTTATATCAGTAGAATATGTCACTTATGTTTCTAGGATTTGTTCATTATCCAAACAGTTTTCTTCATGGTTGGTTTCTAATGCTAGTATGGAAAAAACATTTTCTAATTTTAGGAAATCATCTATGTGTTTGTCAGTGTCAAACACTTGTCAGTGGTCCTCATTTTCAGGCACTACAGGCCTATTTTTGACCTTTATGTTAAGATTTTCATTTATCTAAGGTACTTGGCAATTGCTGGCATTGAAGGCAAGTTCATTTGCTAGATGATTTTGTGCTCTTGCAATGAAAATGAGTTCATATATTTCAAAGGTATTTAATAAATCAAGGGCAAAATTTCGATATTCTCTAAGTCTTGGGTTTTTCGCTGAATATTCTCCGTTTATTTGTCTAATGATGAGTTCAGAATCTCCTAGGACTGATATTTTTTGGGCTTCTAGTTGTTTAAGCAACTGCAAGCCAAGCAGTAGGGCTTCATATTCAGCAATGTTATTGGTGCATGGAAAGTCTAATTTATATGAATAACCCTAATTTGTATTATGAATCCATACACCTACCCCTACACTTGTTTTATTACAAGACCCATCAAAGTTTATTATCCAAAGTATTTTTGTCTCATATTCATTTTCTTGTTGATGTTGATTACTACTGTTTTGTATCTGATTTGGTGGTAGCTTAGATTGTTCTGGTGAACTAATCTCTCCTTTATTTTCCTTCTCTTGTTGATTGATTTCATCTTCATTGTACAAGATAAAGGAATCTAAACTTGACTGAATGGAATATATTGGAGATTTGTTTGTTTTATCTATGTTGCTCACCATGTATTTCATGTGGGATTCCCTATATAATCTTTTGTTTTTGTTAAATATTGGGATAGTGGCATAAGACATGTTCATTTGAAGGCTCCCCTGAAGTTTGGCTCCGCATGATCTTCATAAAAGCATGCCATATTTTGGGGGAATGTCAGCTACCACTATGTCCATTACTAGACTCTTAGCTGGGATCTGAGATAAGTTTACACATAAATATTTGATTAAACCCAAGCATTTGACTCTGCTTGAATCAAAGGAATACAGATCCTTGTATGGTTTAGTAATTTCTAAGTCTAGTCTTTCCATTACTACTTTGGGCATAAGATTATGTGAAGCTACAGAGTCTAACATGGCATTGTGTAATATCCTATCATGTATATTCAAACTGACATAGAAGGGAGGGACAACTCCTTCCTGGTATTTTCCTTCAACTTCTGGACCAAACAACAACTCAAGTTTGTCATCTATCAAGTTTAACATATCAGTGTCACTTCCTAAGTTCAAAGCTTTCAAAACTTGGTTTTTGTACACTTCTTGGGTTACTAGTTCAGCTAGAGGTATGGTAATTTTTATCTTTGCAATCTCTCCTTCAAGGCTGAAAGGAACTAGTTATTTTGTCACATTTACATCTGTTTTCAATTGAATTCCTTTCAACAATTCTGATTTGCTGAAATTTGTTTGGAATACTATTTGGGACAATTTTGTTAGGGCCACTAGCTGAAGTGTTAGGGCTGCTTTGTTGAACATTTGGCTGGCTGCTTTTCTCTTTGTTTAAATCTGTTTTCTTAGCCAAAATGTTGGGTTTATCTATTGTTTTCTTAGATTGATCTTCTACATTTTTCCTAATAGTAGTGCTAGTGTTTTTTTCATTTTAATTATCTATGTTCCCTCTGCTCCTAAGATCATATTGTTTGTGCACCTCCATGATTGAATTTTCAAACCCCAATCTATAATCATCAAAATCCTCATATGTATCTTCATTTTGTTCTGGGGAGAAGAAACCTTGTTCTTCTTCAGTGAGGTAAACATCATCCCCACTATCTGATCCAATCAAATTTACAGGATTTACTCCCAACTTTTCAATCTCCCTTTCTTCCTCTTGATCTACATAGTTTTGTTGGAAGGGAGGTCTAATTTGTTGGTCATTGTCTCTCTGCCTATCTTGATTAGGGTCGATTCTTAGATTTTGGTTTCTATTTCTGTTTTGTTTTTCTCTAGGAGGCACTCTATCATTCAGATTTATCTTTTCAAGAATCCTCTCCATTACCTTTACTAGGTTATCAATTTTAGTATCTAATACTGAGGTTTATGGAATTGTATCATCCCTATATGTAACTCTTTTCTCTACCCTCAACCTAGCTCTTTTTTCAATTAGATTTTCCTCCACACTCATGGCTCCCCTATGCATATCTTCTAAAGTTGAGGGGTCTCTTTCTTTTAGCTGATAGGCCATTTCCAAGTCAAAGCCTTCTGGGAATTTAACCAAGGCTAAGCCTAGTGGAGGTTGCATGTCTGGAGGAAGTGCATTATACACACTATTGAGTCTAGTTCAGTAATCATGGACACTTTCCCAAGTATTTCTTTTGAGGTTAGTATAGTCTGAAAGGATTTGGAGGAAGTTTTTTCTAATTTCCCGTTTGTTCGTGAATGTTTGATATAGAGAAGGAAGATCATTTATGCTGTGAGGAGCTAAGTTTTTAAACCATTTCTTGACTTCTCATCCTAAACTTTGAGAAAAAATTCTCATTTTAATAGTCTCTTCTTCTATCTCCATGTAATCAAAGGAATCATTCATTTTATCTACGTTTTGCTGGGAAGTAGTAGGTTTATTTCCAGTGAAATGAGGAATTTTGGATTGATAATGATTTGGTAAGGGAACCATGGATTTTGGTAACACTAATGGAGCATACCATGCTGCCATGGTTGGAAGGAAAGGTGGATTTACAAGGGGTGGATTGAAAAGAGGGAAAGTGGGCTAGAATGGAGTGTTTTGGATAGTGGTGATATGGATTGGAGTGGAAGAAACACTTGGGCTAGCAAGCTGGTTTTGAGCAGATTTTTTACAAAAGAGGCTAAAGTTGCGAAGAAGATGGGAATCAGGAGGAGTAGAAGGTGAGGCTTCTCTACTAAAGCTCTGTTGCAAACCTTCAGTTTCAAAAATAGCTTGGTTTAAATCACTTTCAGATCTGGTTCTAAATATGTTCTCTGTATGATGTAAGTCGAAGTGTAAATCCTCTAAGACAAAAAGGTTTTCACGGACAGATTTTGTTCTTAAGAGGCTCCTATCAGCAGCTAATTTTCCAGACTTAGAATTCTGCCACAAAATATTCTCTGGATTGTCAACTATTGTAGGAGGATTAGGGTTTGGATGAGATCTAGTGTTGATCCTATGTGAAGCCAGACTGATTTTTCAAAAATGAGAGAGGCTGAAGTTTTTTAGGGATTGTTTTTGAAAATTTTTCCTATCAAAATGTATATTCTAGTATGGGACTAGGATTCTAAACTTCCTCAAGGTTGTTTAACACATTCCTAAAGAGATCTAGAGACCTAGATGAGTAATAAGCCTACTGGGGCCAATGGAGTCGCCAGGTGGAAACTTTTTAGATTGTGTGAAGGTAATATGTTTTATGGTTCCACCACCATGTTTATTATGAAGCCAATCTGAAATATTTTTGGATTTTTTATATTTATATGGTTATGAGAGTGTCTTATATCTGATTTCAACACTTAGCTAAGGTGCTAAAACAAGCAAAGTCTACTCTATGGCTCAGTAAACAAATTTCTTAGAGATTTGTAGGAGTAAAGAGTTTATAATACTTTTCTAGGCTATCATAGATTCAATAGGTCCCACCGTGATCGCCATTATGTTGGTGATAAGGTGGGATAACAATTCCTAAGGTATTCTCTGTCAAATTAAGGGCCTAAAGAGTTTTAGGAGGTAGTCAAGCAACTATATACTCAATAGGTCCCACTGTGATTTCCATTATGTTGGTGATGATGTGGGATAACAATTCCCAGGGTATTATTTGTAAAATTAAGGGCCTAAAGGGTTTTAAGAGGTATTCAAGAAACTATATACTCAATAGGTCCCATCATGATTTCCATTATGTTGGGGTTGCTAAGTTTTGATAGATTGGCTAACCAAAAGACAAGACAACATCAGAACCAAGCTTTAGAGTTCCAAGATCTAGTCCTCCTGTTCTCAAAGAGGGATCTCTCAAATATTTTTCAAAGATATATCTTGTTTGCTTTTAAGTATTGATTTTAGACTAGTTATTCAGTGCAAGTGTTTGTTTGGTTGAATTCGTATAACAGAACATGAAAGGTCTAGGTAGTATAGATAGAAAGAAGAAGTGTCAGGTTCATTGGGCAATGGAGTCAAGAAGAAGTAAATAACAAGCTCATAAATGGGTATGGGATATAAAAGGGGAAATCTAACTTGGCCACAGGATCCTTTAGTTTTTTTGAATGAGATGGACATCAATGATTTAAAAAGAGAGTTTGAATTCTAAACAAAGGGAACTTAAAAAAAAACTTGAACATAAAGAGGTATTTGATAGACAGGGCTAACCATGAATTCTACAAACCACACCTTAAGCAAATAATGATTTCAAGACAACTTTCAAAATGAAATCTAAGATTTGGGAGCACATCCTATTTCCTCAAAGATTTTATTTCAAAGGACTTAGAAAACATAAAAGATTCACTGATAATTTTAGTCATAAAAGAGGGAACACCTCACACATCTATGATCACAACTATAGAGACCTTTAAAACAATTTTTCAAGCAGGGACAAAGGGTATGATCAAAACATACCTCCTTGGCTAACTATAAACAATGTTACCTCAAAGGGAGACTTCAAAAACAACTTTCAAGTGGTAGCAGACAAGCAGGGAAAACCATAAATCATGCTGGAACCAACTATTTGAACTAGTGTAAAAGCGTGTTTTTAAGCCAAAAATAGGGATTTTCAAGACCAAAACAGGGTTCCGATAGGTGAAAGAAAGGGTTTTTTTTAAACCAAATAAGGCATAATATAAGATTTTAAAGAGGATTAGGATGTCTTGAGGGTTATATGAAGATGTTTTTGAGGGATTTTTTGAGGGAATAAAGGATGAAAATGGAGAGTTTGTGGGATTAGAATGGAGAGGTAAATGGTGAGAAATGGAGTTTTATAAGCAGTTTTCTCCTGGTGAACAGCAGGTACTTTAGGGCTAATAGTGAAAAAATATTGAATATTAACTCAAAGGGTAATAATCATCATAAAAACTTCAAAAGATGATAAGTTTTCAAAGAGAGTTATCTCTTGAGGATTTAAAAGGCAAGCTTAGCCACCATTGAGTATGAAAGAATTTATAGATGGCTAACAGCCTTAACCTTCACTTAACCTTAAGGAATAGGTTAAGGCTAAGGTTATGGGAAGGTTAGGTTTAACCTTGGCTTTACCCTTAACCTAAACTTAACCTTAACTATAACCTAACCCTAACCTTGACCATCACTTTACCCTTAACCTTGACCTTAACCTTAACTTTAACCTTCACCCTAACCTAACCTAACCTTACCTTGACCTTAGCCTAACCTTAACATTAACTAACATAACACAACCTTAACCTTTAACCTTAACCTTAACCATACCTTAAGCTTAACCCTAACTTGAGTGTTAACCTTCACCTTAACATTAACCATAACCTTAACCTTATGCAAAAGCTAACCATAATCTCAGTGTTAACCTTAACCATAGCCTAACCCTAACCTCAGTGTTAACCTTAACCTTTACTTTAACCTTAACCTTAACCTCACCTAACCTAAGGTTAAAATTAACCTTAACCTTAACCTAACCTTAAACCTTAACCCTTAAACTTAACCTTAACATTAACTAACAACCCTTAACCTTAACATTAAACCAACCTTAATGTAACCTAGCCTTAACCTTGACCATAACCTTAACCTAAATTTAACTTGCCCTTAACCTTAGCTTAACCTTACTGTTAACCTTACCCTTAACCTTACCCTTACCCTTAACCTTAACCCTAACCTAACTATAACCTTACATTAAACTTACCCTTAACCTTAACATTAACCTTAAGTTTAACCTTACCCTAACCTTAAGCTAAGCTAACCTTAACCTTAAACTTACCCTAACCCTAACCCTAACATTAACCTTAACATTAAGGCTATCGTTAGTGTTACCTTGAGGTTAGGATAGGTTAGGTTAAGGTTAAGATTAAGGTTAAGGTCATGTTAAGGTTAAGGTTAACACTGAGGTTAGGGTAATGTTAGGCTTAGGTTAAGGTTAAGGTTAGGGAAACGATGAGGTTAAGGTTAAGGTTAGTGTTAACCTTAACCTTAACCTTAATGTTAATGTTAAGGTTAAGGTATGGGTTAAGGTTAAGGGTTTAGATAGGGTTAAGGTTTGCGTTAAGTTAGAATAGTGTTAAGGGTAAGGTTAAGGTCAACTTAAGGTTAATTTTAAGTTAGGTTAGTGTTAAGGTTAACGTTAAGGGTCAGGTTACGGTTAGGTTAAGGTAAGGTTAAGGTTAAGGTTAATTTTGAGGTTAATTTTAAGTTAGGTTAGTGTTAATGTTATGGTTAAGGGTAAGGTTAAGTTCAGGTTAAGGTTATGTCTAATGTTAAGGTTTAGGTTAAGGTTAGTTTTAAGTTTAAGGTTAATGGTAAGGTTAAGGTTAGGTTAGGGTTAAGGTTAAGGTAGGTTAGGTTAGGGTTAAATTTAAGGTTAGGTTAAGGTTAATGTTAAGGTTAAGGTAAAGTTAGGTTAGGGTTAGGTTAGGCTAGTGTTAAGGGTTAAGGTTAGGGTAAGGTTAAGGTTAAGGTAAGGATAAGGTTAAGGTTAGGATAAGTTTAATGTTAAGGTTAAGGTTAGGTTAGGGTTAAGGTTAAGTTTAAGGTTAGGTTAAGTTAAGGTTAAGGTTAAGGGTTTAGTTAAGGTTAAAGTTAAGGATAAGGTTAGGTTAAGGTAAGTTTAAGGTCAGGTTAAGGTAAGGTTAAGGGTAAGGTTAATGTGTAGGGTTTAGTTAAGGTGTAGGTTAAGGTTAGGTTAGGGTTAAGGTTTAGGTAAAGCTTACGTTAAGGTGAAGGTTAAGGATAGGTTAAGGTTAATGTTAAGGTTAAGGTTAGGTTAAGGTCAAGGTTAACCTAAACCCTAACCTTAAACTTAACCCTAACTTTACCCTTAACCTTAAGCATAACTTAACCCTAACCTTAACCCTAAACTAACCTTAACCTTAACCCTGACCTAACTTTAACATTCCCTTAACCTTAACCTTAACCTTAAGCTTAACCTTACCTTAACCTAACTTAACCTAAACCTAAACTAGCCTAACCTTAACCAAAGCTAACCTTAACCTTCCCTTGACCTTCACCTTAAAATTAACCTTAACCTTAACCTAAACTTAACCTAACCTTAACATTAACTTTAACCTAACCCTAACCTTAAAATTAACCTTACCTTAACCTTAACCTTACCTTAAACTTAACCTTAACCTTAACCTTAAACTTAACCTTACCTTAACCTTAACCTTAAAATTAACCTTAAACTTAACCTTACCTTAATCTTAACCTAACCCTAACCTTAGTGTTAACCTTAACCTTAACTAAACCCTTAACCTTAACACAAACTTAACCTTAACCTTAACCTTAATGTTAACTTAACCTTAAATAAACACTTAACCTTAACCTCAACACAACCTTGACCTTAACCTTGACTTTAACCTTACCTCAAACTTAGCCTTACCCTTAACGCTAACATTAACCTTAACCTTAACCTTACCTTAACCCTAACCTTACCCTTAACCTTAACCTTAACCCTAACCATAACTTAACCCTAACCGTTAAATAAACTTAACCTTAATATTAACCTAACCTAACATAAACCTTAACCTAACACTAACCTAACCATAACCTTAACTAGACCCTAAACCAAAACCTTCACCTTTACCCTAACCTTACCCTAACCTTAACCATAACCTTAACCTTAACTAAACCTTAACCATACCTTTACCTTAACCTAACTAAACCTGTTAACCTTGACCTCAACCTTAACCTTAACCTTAAGTTTACCCTTAACCTTACACTAACCTAACCTGAACCAAAACCTAACCTTAAACTTAAATTTAACCTTAACCTTGAACTTAATCTTAACCTAACCTTAACCTTAACCTTAACCTAACCTTAACCTTGGCCTTAACAATAACCTAACCCTAACCTTGAAAAAACCCTTAACGTTAACCTAACTAAACCCTTAACCTTATACTTAACCTTACCCTTAACCTTAACCTTTACCTTACCATTAACCTTCACCTTCACCTTGACCTTTACCTTAACCTTACCCTAACATTAACCTTAACCTTAACCCTAACCTTAACCTTACCCCCTTAATATTAACCTTAACCTAACCTTAACATTAACCTAACCTTAATCATAACCTTAACCTTACCCTTGACCTTAACATTAACCTAACCTTAACCTTAACCCTAACCTTAACCTCACCCCCTTAATATTAACCTTAACCTAACCTTAACATTAACTTAACCTTAAATTAACCTTGACCTTAATATTAACCTTAGCCTTAACCTTAACCTTAACTAACCCATTAACCTTAACCCTTAGCTAAGATTAACCTTACCCTTAACCTTATCATTAACCTTAACCTAACCTTAACCTTACCCTTAACATTAACATAACCTAACCTTAACTAAATCTTAGCCATACCTTAACCTTAACCTTACTAAACCCGTTAACCTTAACATAACCTAACCTAACCTTAACCTTAACCTTAACACTAACCTAACCTTAACATTAACCTTACCTTAACCATAACCTTACCCTAACCTCAGTGTAAACCTTAACCTTAACCTTATCCTTAACCTTACCCTTACCCTTAACCTTAACCTTAACCGGACCTTAACCTTAACTTTAACCTTAGCCTTAAGGTTAGGTAACGTTAAGGGTAAAGTTAAGGTTAAGGTTATGGTTATGGGAAGGTTAAGGTTAAGGTTTGGTCAAGGTTAGAGTTAGGATCTAGTTAAGGTCAAGGATAAGGTTAGGTTAAGGGTAACGTCAAGGTTAAGGTTATGTTAAGGTTACGATTAGGTTAAGGGTAAATTTAAGGTTAAGGTTAAGGGTTTGGTCAAGGTTAGGGTTATGTTTTATGGGTTTAGTCAGGTTAAGGTTGAGGTTAAGGTTTTGGTGAAGATTAGGGTAAGTTTATAGTTAAGGTTAAGGTTAGGGTTAAGGTTATAGTGAAGGTTAAGGTTAATACCAGTAACCTTAACTTTAACCTTAACTTTAACTATAACATAACCATAACCTTTACCTTAAATATAACCTTAACCTTAACTTTACCCTTAACCTAACCTTAACCTTAACCCTACCACCTTAACCTTAACCTTACACTTACCTAACCTTAACCTTAACCTAACCTTAAGCGCAACTTTACCCTTAACCTAACCTTAACCTTAACTATAGCCTAACCCTAATCTTAACCTTAACCTTCACTATAACCTAACCTTAACCTTGACCTTTACTATAACCTACCCCTAACCTTGACCAAACCCTTAACCTTAACCTTAACCTGACTAAACCCGTAACACCTAACCCTAACCTTGACCAAACCCTTAACCTTAACCTTAAATTTATACTTAACATAATATTAACCTTAACCTAACCTTGACCTTGACTTTACCCTTAAACTAACCTCATCCTTGACCTTAGCTATAACCTAACCCTAACCTTGACCAAACCTTAACCTTACCTAACGTTAACCTAACCTTAACCTTAACCTTATCTTACCGTTAACCTTACCCTTACCTAACTTTAACCTTAACCTTATCTTACCCTTAACCTAACCTTAGGGTTTGGTCAAGGTTAGGGTTAGGTTATAGTTAAAGTTAAGGTTAAGGTTGTTAGATTCGGTATTTACATCCCTCCGTCAGAGATCATTCCTCTTATTGCATTTCATTTTTTAGGTGTCTCATTCAGCTCATTAATCTGCATTCTGTTAGGGGCATGCCATTGACTGACGGAAGGGATTGGTTTTCTTGTTTCCCTCATGTTTGTACCTACTGGGTTGGTCAAAATTTTTCAAAGTTCACCAAATTTCATTTCACGTCATTTACAGTCATAGATGCTATTTTGGTCAAGAAGAGTCTTTCAGTTTCTAGGTCTAGGGTTTTTTCTTCAGAAATGTTAAATAATGCCCACAGGCCATGAGGATGTTTTCAATAAGTTTTCAGTTCAAAATTTTCATCGTCAACTATGCTCGAGGATGTTTATTCTTCAAAACTCTGTTTTGAAGAAGAAATTGTCAAATTTTCTTTTCTAATAAATATGTATCTTTTCGCCATGTTGTACTTCACCATGCAAACTATGGTCATCCTTTGCCAAGGTTCAACGCCACCATCCCTGCAAAAATCAACCAATTTCATCATTCAAACTTTGAAAGTCAGTGAGGAAACAAAAAAAAGAGTTGTATTAAATGCAAAAAGTGCCAAAGATAAAAACATTACAAAATGGGTTATTGAGAAGAAAAAATTAAAACCATCTCTATATGAGATATTTCTCAAAGTCATTCATTCATTTGCATCAAGAGTTATTGGGAAAATCTAAGAGAGAAGTTGAATTGGAGTTCAAAGAACAAACTGTGATTTTAGAAGAGGCCGACTGTGTGTTTAAACAGAGCGCAGTGCATTGGGATAGGCCGCGGCGCATCCACAGAGCGCGGCGCATAGAGCCAAAACACATCGTGCATTTTCCTAAGGGCACGGTGCACCCACACGATGCGGCACATTGGGTTTGTGCACGGCACACAGAGCCCCAAAGGTCGAAACTCATCTTCGCTCCATCAAAACTCAATTCGATTCAGTTTATTTGTCTCCAAGTAAGTGTGCGCCCTTACCATTTGATGTTAACTCCTGTTGGGTGCTATTTGGAAGGAGGAATTAAAGAGGCTAAATGGTAAAAATATAACCCTATATCCACATCAAAATCTGCTCCCTAGGTTTTAAAAAGAGGTGTTGAAAGTTTTTTGGTGCTATAGTATTGCTATTGACCACCATATTCTCCCTTTCCTCACTGTCACACTATCATGCCACAGTCCTTCTCCTATTTCCACTGTCCCATATTCCTTATACCCTTTGTTCCCATGTTTTTGAATCCTCAAACCCTATCATTTGCCATCATCTCCTTCCCTTCCTATCATTGGTGAAATCCTAATTTCCGAACCATTCAAGGGCTGTCTCTATTACCTAATCATACCCCCATCACTATCAATTATTCCTATATCACTTATAAAGGCTCCAAATTCCGAAATTTCTTAAAGAGTGAGTGACTGTCCTTTCACTCCAAATTCCCTTGACAGTCTATGGTATTCATTGTGATATTTCCTTGCAACCTCTCATTACATATGTGGCACATGTGGCATTAAAGAATACACCAAACTATTGTTTTCACCATACATATATCAGCACATATTTGTCAAATACCTTGTTTTCAGCACCATGTCAGAGACAAATTCATCATAGGAACAGGGATATGAGCAGGATAGTGATTCAACCGTAGGGCTAAATGTATCGAGGAGGTCTCATAAAAGTGGCAGGCACGTCAGGGAGGAGCCCACATCTTTCGTTCAATTGCAGGTCTGCCCGCTTGCAATGACATGCGTTCAACAACATTCATGTTTTCAGTATTGTGAGATGATATCTCAGATTTAGCTCCATCCAGAGTTGGTTCGCTTATTTGTCCTACATTTGCGTGATGGTCATGTAAACCTTGCTGGAGTGAACTTCAATTTGACACCAGAGGTCATTTCTGAGGCAACCGGGATACCAAACATAGGTGAGGAGTGGAATAAGAGAAAACAGCTCGATAGAGCATATTATGAACCTTACATCAGGCTTGGTTATATGAGGCAGCTCAGCAGGGTATTCCCATTCCAGTTTTGAAGGAGTCCTATGCGCCATTAATGAAACTCATCATTAGATACTTCAGCTGTGAGGGTAGATTCTCACGCCTTTATGCATACCATATCAGACTTTTGATGCATTTCACGAGGGTGCGACTGATGAATATTCCATACTTCATGTGCTGAAACATAGAGTGGATGACTACCCTTGTGCAGAGGAAGACTCTGGAGTAGCAGCATAACAACATTTATCATTATGCGCTCATTAAAATCATTGTAGTACATCAGCTTGGATTGCAGGGCATCACATGGGATGAGTTCATTTCCTGTGACTTTTTTGCAGCCCCTCAGCGTCCTACAGAGATTGTACATGATGCAGGTGAGCCTTCACATCATTTTGAGGTTCCTGAGACAGAGCATATCAGTGTTCCAGTGTGTGTTACATATAAGAGAGGTACCAGAGCCTTATTTTCAGCAGCACGACGAGTACTATCTCCGCCCAGGGTGGAAGGGGTCTCGTTACCTTCATCAGCAGCGCAAGTACTATCTCCACATGGCGTGGAAGGGGTCTCACCTTCTACATCAGCACAGGTATAAGACAGAGGCAAGAAGCCTATGCACGATGAGGGCCCTTCAGGAGGCCAAGACACTAAGTTTACACTCATCGATGTTGATTTGAGCTCTCCTAGCTCAAGGATGAGAGGGACCATCCAGGAAAAAAAAGCTAAGATTGACACTTTGAACGTGAAGTTACAGAGATCTCAGTGGATTATAAATTACTTGGATCATCGAAATAAACAATTGGAGGATCAGCAGACACTCATAGAGTTGCGGCAAATCCATGAAGATCGAGAATTGGCCCGAAAGAGACCAGGTGACATGACACCTTTTGAGCGAGAAACTTGCCTTACAAAAGACAAAATTCATCTATAGAAGCTGTTGGCAAAGGCCAATAGGGACAAAGACATGCTCATACACATGAAGAATCTCTATTGGGCCCACACACACGTTTGCATAGCAAAAATGAAGATCCTGAAGGCGAGGTTGAGAAAAGCACTAAAACGTCGGAAAAGGCCAGATCCACTTCGAATCTTGGTCGAAGCTTCCTTGGAAGAGCATGAGACATGATGGGAGACCTTCACTCCAAATTTTAGCAAATTTGGAGAAAATTTTGGTTGCAAAACAGGTTTTTCTGCCCGACGCGCGCTTATGATTGGGACATCTTCTAGAGGAAAACTTGATCTTTTTGAGTTTTTTATGATAAATTATGCATGCTCAGGAATGGAGGAGATATTTCATCAAGTTTTGGGTGGTCTTAACGGTCAAAAACACTCCAAAAATGACCTTTCTACCACCTTTTGCACCAGCAGGAACCAATCTTGGGAGATTAAAGTTTTAGAGGGGCAAATGAACTCCAAATTGAAAAATTTCACTTGGGTTGGATAGTAGACAGATAGGGATTTCCAACGAGATATCATGAGCTCAATTTTGACTTTTGGAAGTGCTTCAAACACAGGCTCAAAGTGGCACGACACATTGATTTTTTGGGTGCGGCGCATAGAGAAATTTGGCCTCATTTTGACTCTTCAGCTCAGAAATTCGCCCAGTTTTGACTAGTTTTGCTTTTTGATGTAAATATTGATATATATTGATGTAATTTGATGATCATGATGTAATTTTGGCTCATATTTACTTTTTCTATAGGATTCATTCTCTAAAAAGTGAAAATTAAGTGAATGGATCCGTTTCCTAGCATATAGAGGCAAGTTGTTTGATTGCCTAGATTTTAGTTCCTTGTTTACAATTGGTTGAAACAGCTCCTAGAAGGATGAGCTCGACCCCTAGAGGCATGGGAAGGGGTTATAATTTTCTATATATTTTATTTTCTGAGACATCTTCATGGTTGGACTCTTGGGAAAATTTTGGCACTTCATTGTACATACACTTCAGATTTTTGGCAAAGGAAAGACTAGAGTTTTGCAGCACTTGTTGGGATCCTTATGGCTCTGAGTTTTGATGATGTTTTTCTCCATGTATCTATAAGTTTCATTAATTTTTCTGTATGCCATTTCCCTTCTCTTGGCTTCCGAAATTAAACAAATGAGTAACTAAGGCAGAATTCATTAGTTTGTTGGTGCTCTGCCTTAAGCTTTTGTTTAGTTTTATATGTTTTCGTCAATTTGAAGAGGATCCTTGCACCTTCTTGCCCTCTTCAACTCATCAGCAGTATTTTCTATCCATTCATTGAATCTAAGACATCAAAGCCATTGCTATCCCTGCCCCAACTTGAACTCTGCAAGAATTTGGCCTCATCCCCAAGCCCAAAAATTTCCTTTCCCTTTTTCCAGCAAAAACCCTAAAAATCAAAATCAAACTTCTTTATTCATATACCTAGCCTAAAATTAGCACTCATTTCAGTCATCTCAAGGCCTATTGACACATTTTTCTTGAGATTGACCCAGAGAGAGCCCTCTACTGTTCTGGTAGGGCTAGCTACCAGACTGAGCGTGGTTTGGTGTTACCCTGAATCCCGCCTTCCTTCAGCCTAAGGTGGATTTAGGCTCTAACAAAGGTCAAGGTTAAGGTTAAGTGAGGTTAAGGTAAAGGTTAAGGTTAAGTTCAGGGTAAAGTTAAGGTCAAGGCTAAGGTTAGGTTAAGGGTAAGATAAGGTTAAGGTTAAGGTTATGGTTAGGGTAAAGTTAAGGTTAATGTTAATTTTAAGAGTTTGGTCAATGTTAGGGTGAGGTTATAGTTAATGTCAAGGATCAGGTTAGGTTATAGTGAAGGTTAAGGCTAAGATAAGGTTAAGGTTCAGGTCAATATAAAGGTTAAGGTTAGGGTAAAGGTTCAAGCTATGGTTAAGGTTAAGGTTAGGTTATAATGAAGGTTAAGGTTAAGACCTATAACCCTAACCTGAACCTTAACCTTTCCTTTAAACTTAACCTAACCTTAACCTTAACCTTAACCTTAACCTTATCTTAACCTTAACCTAACCTTAAGCTTAACCTTAACCTAACTATAACCTTTGTTAGGTACCTATATTACTAGTATAGTCCCTTATTGTTGTTAGTGTAACCCCCTTATTGTTATTATTGTACCCTTGTAACCTCCATTTTATTATTATTATGCCCTTAAATTATTATTGTTAGGTCGGCTAGGATTACATTGTGGCCCACTAGGATTACATTATGGCCCCATGGACTCTTATATATAGATAGGAGGTTTTGTAAATTGGATCATCCAAGAATTGTTCATTTATGTAATGTATTGGAGGTTTCCACCTCGAATTGGCTTATTTCTAAGGTGTTGATATCTCTTTTCTTCTATTTTTGGAGTTGGTTACTG
>JAXQQM020075866.1:0-133635 GCA_034641835.2 Pinus albicaulis | reverse complement strand
CTAATAAGAATACCTTTCAAAGAAACACCAACCAACAGGTAAATTCAAGCAGAAGATTTCATGATCGCAGAAATTTCTTCTTTTATGGACGATGTTTCTCATGTCACAATTTTGGTCATAAATCTGTTCAACGTGTTGCATATAAAACCATCATGACAAGAGAAGCAAGAAAGAAAAGGATTGATATTGGAAAAAAGAAGAATACCTATAACAACTTTTCTCCTCTTCAAAATGAAGTTGAATGTGCTTATTGCAATAAATTTGGCCATGAAGAATCTGAATGCAGGAGCAAAGTCCAGCCAAAAGAGAAGTTTCCTTCAAGCTCCAAAGTGTGGAAAAAGAAGGAATTACAGGTTGAAAATTGTGGCATAGATTTATTTGTAGAAAGTGAATAAAATCAATGGTACATTGATAGTGGATGCTCAAAACACATGACAGGTGACAAAAACAAACTTCTTGCATATAGTGCTCTAGAGAAAGAAAAGAATGTTACATTTGGAAATGATACTCCTGCTATCATTAAGGGAAAAGGGTCTGTTTTTCTAAAAGAAAAGGTGAAATCTAATAATGTCATGTATGTGGATGGATTAAAGCATAACCTATTAAGTGTAAGTCAAATGTGTGATCAAGGAACTGAAGTTGTCTTTAGTTCAAAAGAATGTGTGGTAAATGATCTTGATACAGGTAAAACAATTATAAAAGGAAACAGAACTCCAAGAAACCTGTATGTATTGAAGAACTACAAAGAACAATGTTACTTGAGCAAATCTTCAGAAAAATGGCTATGGAATAGAAGGTTGGGGCATCTGAGCTTCTCTCAAATCAAAAAATCAAGCAGACTTAAAGCTGTTTGTGATCTTCCCAATATTACTCTACCTGAAAGTATCATATGCAAATATTGCGAATTTGGTAAGCAAACTAGAGTGAAATTTAATGCCAAAGAAGGATCATCAAGTAAGCCTCTTGAACTCATTCATACTGACATATGTGGACCTGTGAGGAAAAAGTCAGCACATGGTGAACAATACTATATCTTATTTATTGATGATTTCTCTAGAATGTGTTGGATTGGGTTGATTAAACACAAAGATGAAGCATTGAGAAATTTCAGATCTTCAAAGCACTGGTTGAAAATGAATTAGATCTAAAAATAAAATGTCTTAGATCTGATCAAGGAGGAGAATATACATTAGATGAATTCCTTGAATTTTGTGAACAACATGGCATAAAAAGACAGTTTTCTGTAGCTGGCGCTCCACAACAAAATGGCGTAGCAGAAAGAATGAATAGAACAGTTCAACAAATGGCTAGAGCTATGCTTGATGATTCCGGAACACCTGACACATTTTGGGGAGAAGCAGCACATACAGCGGTAAATATTCTTAACAAGGCACATGTTCATGTAAATAGTGATAAAACTCCATATGAACTCTGGTATGGTAATCCTCCCACTGTGAAGCATTTTATAGTTTTTGGAAGCAAATGATTTATTAAAAATAATGATGAAAAAATTGGCAAGTTTGAACCCAGAGCAGATGAAGGAATACTTCTTGGTTACCCCTCTAGGAGTAGAGCATATAAATGTTACAATAAAAAACTTCGGAAGATTGTTGAATGTATTGATGTTGTTATTGATGAGTCTCCTGCAGCTCCAAAAGAAGAAAAACAAACAACAGATGAAGACGATGATGACACATATCCTCTTACATCAAATAGAAATGATATAGATAGTGAACCCAATGAAGAACCCGAAGATGATTTATCTGAAAAATCTCCATCCAGATATGTTCAAAAGAATCATCCAGAATCTCAAATTTTGGGAGAAAAGGAATCAGGTGTACAAACAAGAAGGACTCTTGTGGGATCTTCCAGCTATCTGGCATTTCTATCCACTATTGAACCACATAATGTCAATCAAGCTAGCAAAGATGAATGTTGGATTCAAGCCATGAATGAAGAGCTTGATCAAATTGAAAAGAATCACACTTGGGAATTAGTACTAAGACCTCATGACAAAAATGTCATTGGAACTAAATGGATATTCAAAAACAAGTTAAATGAGAATGGGGATGTTATAATAAATAAAGCTAGACTTGTTTGCAAGGGGTATGTTCAACAAGAAGGTATAGACTTTGAAGAAACTTTTGCTCCTGTAGCCAGACTTGAAGCCATAAGAATGTTTCTTGCTTTTTCAAGCTTCCAACAAATCAAAGTTTATCAAATGGATGTTAAATCTACTTTTCTCAATGGTGATCTAGAAGAAGAAGTTTATATAGAACAACCAGAAGGATTCATTTTGGGAAATGATGAAAATCTTGTTTGTAGACTTAAAAAGGCTCTATATGGTATCAAACAAGCTCCAAGGGCATGGTATTATCGTCTTGACAAATATCTTCATCAACAAGGATTTTCAAAGGGGTCTGCTGATAGCAACTTATACAAAAAAACTGAAAATGATAAACTATTGATTGTGGTTGTATATGTTGATGATATCATTTTTGGAAGTAATGAAGAATCTATGAGTCGGAAATTTGCTTCTGTTATGCAGCAATAATTTGAAATGTCTTTACTTGGGGAACTAACATTCTTTCTTGGCTTGCAAGTGCAACAAGCAACGGATGGCATATTCTTATCACAAGCAAAATATCTTAAGCAAATTTTGAAGAAGTATGGCATGGAAGAGTGAAAACCTGTAAGTACACCAATGATAACCAGATGTAATCTCAGTTCTCATGATGATTCTCCCGCGGTGAATCAACCAGAATACAGATCTATGATAGGAAGTCTACTTTATCTCACTGGGACTAGACTAGACATTATGCATGCAGTTGGGATTGTTGGACGATTCCAAGCTAATCCAAAAGAGTCTCACCTTCAGGCTGTCAAAAGAATATTCAAATATCTACAAGGAACTCTAGACTTTGGAATATGGTATCCAAAGAATGTTGATCTTACTCTTCATGCTTACACTGATGCAGACTGGGCTAGAAATGTTGATGATCGGAAAAGCACTAGTGGTGGTGCATTCTATATGGGGCCCCGTTTAGTATCTTGGTTCAGCAAGAAGCAAAGCTCTATTTCCTTATCTACAACAGAAGAAGAATATGTGGCTGCTGCATCATGTTGAACTCAACTTATTTGGATGATGCAAACCTTACAAGACATTCAAATCAAATGTTCACCTCCTATGTCCATTATGTGTGATAATACAAGTGCCATCAGTATCTCAAAGAATCCTGTTATGCATTCCAATACCAAGTACATTCCCATAAAGTATCATTTCTTACGTGAAGAAGTGCTTGAACGAAAGGTGAAGTTGGAGTATGTTCCCTCCAAAGAACAAGTTGCTGATATATTTACCAAACCTTTACCCAGGGAAGCGTTCGAATATCTCAGACAGAAGCTTGGAGTAGTCTCTGCCATGCAGAGGATCAGATCTGCTTAAATTCAGAAGATTAAATTGAATATGTGGATTTCATGAAGGACAGTCATGTATATACGCGATTTTATACATAGAAAACCGTGTATGGGTGTTTGCTGACAGAATTTTTCTGGGTCAGCATTCTTCAACATAGCTGCGGTGCTATTTGGTATCTCTGGCGGTGTTCTAGTTCTCATAATTCTGTTTCATTCTCTGATGTTTTTGATGAATATGCATTGATGAATTGTTGTTGAAAGTGTTCAGGATGCACAGGCTAAGGGGGAGCATTGGTCATGTGGAAAGGATGCATTGTTGGCATTCTCTTTATTTTGTTGTGATTTGATCTCATGTTTGCGATTCTTTGGTCTTGATTGTATAAGTCATTTCTGTAATTTGATGAAAAGGTCATGTTAAGACCTATGATGTAAAATTGTAATATTTAGTCATATAAGGACTCGTTTAAACATTGTAAACCCACTTGGTTGGGTAGTTGAGTCAATTGTGTAAATCCACTTGGTTGGATCATTGATGTAAGTATGAGTATTTTGTGATAGGTTGAGTTATAGAGTCATGGGCTTCATTGAATATTATGTTAAGAAGTTGTAGCTTGATCTCAAGGGGAGTATGGTATTGTCAGTACAAAGAATCTTGATTTACCCTTTGCCCTTGATGTCAAAGGGGGAGAATCTTGTTGCTGAATATACTCCTATATACTTCTGATCATGGTTGCCATCAAGTCCAAAGGGGGAGATTGTTGGCAATATGTTTCTTGTATCTTACTATATTGAATTGGTTGTCCTTGATGGAAACTCTCTGGCAAAGGATGCAGCGAATGACTGTATGAAGAATCTCAGAAATCCATTAGCAGTTCTATACAAGAAGATTGACTTTTTCCATATAGAACAATGTATACGCGGGTTTGTAAAAGCCAAGTCACGTATGTACGCAGATAAGTACGACCCAAGTCGCGTATGCCCTTTTGCGTTCCAAAATTATAATACCAAGGGGCATTACCATGGTTTTGGCACACAGTATTGAGCGCTGTATGGTTTATTTGACTCCGTCCAAGAATACCACCGGAAGTTGTGTGGTTTTGACTCATGGTATTGATAAAGGCTAAAACTATATAAGGAAAAGTGGATCATAGTGCAAGGTGTGCATGTGTAAGGGTTGTTGTTGAATAAATTTCTCTAAGAAATATCTGCATGAATGAACTATGTTCTAAATTGATAGATCTGAATCTATGATGCACCCATGGATCTAATGATGGTTCAAGATCTCTAGATCTAGAAATGATGAATCTCTAAGATGATCTGCAGAAGAAGAAATGGTGAATATCTGGCACAAGTCTACTGATGATATTGAAGAAATATGGGTAATTTTATAGATCTGGTCTGATCTGCAAAGTTTTCCATTTACAGATCTATACGCTAGTTTGTCTCGGCAAAAGCGCGTGTATACGCGGGTTCGCTTAAAGAAAAGCGCGTATGGAAGTTAGGGTTTCTGAAGTTTATTTACAAATATTACTTCTGTGATTTCTGTTTTCTCTCTGCTGTCTGTCAATGAAGTCTTCTTGAAGTTTTGAGTTGTTTAAATATGGAGAATGCTGTTGATTTGATAATGAACAAATCTAATCAATGATTGAGAAAACATGGTGAAGGAGGAGTAAATGTCTAACAATTTTGCATTGCTGTGAGATTTTCTGAACTGAATGTTTCACATCTAAATCTGAGTCTGAATAGATTCTGAAACAAAGTATGCATTGAAGCATACATAGGTTGGTGCAAATAAAAGCGCGTGTATACGCGGAAACTGTAAAGAAAAGTCACGTATTCTTCCAGAATATAAAAACCAATATGCACTAAAGCATACGCAGGTTGGCATGCAGAAGAGTGCGTATATACGCGGGTTACGTAAAGAAAAATAGTGTATGGTTTCTAAATTAATGGTTGTTCAAGGTTGAATGTGTATCTGATTATCTTTTCTTATGTCTGGGTTATTTCTGATACTCTGTTTACAGTGGTCTTACTGTTCTGATTGAAGTTTTTCTGAACAAAGTATGGTTGTTAAAGTTAAGGGGTTGTGTTGAAGCTGTTGGATCCAGTATGAAAATTGATGAAACATGGTCAGCAGTAGATCTGGGGGTTGAAGCCTTCAGTATGACAGAAGAAGCTTTCTGTCAATAGAAGTTGGTGATTGATTTCAGGGGGTCGAAGCTCCCTTCCAGGAGAGGCTGGTAAACAAGATCAGGGGGTTGGAGCTCCCTTCCAATTGCAGCTGGAAAACAAGAGAAGGTTGCAGCCTTCTGCAGGTAGAAGCCTACATACTGGTATGATTCTGCATCAGTACTATGTTGTAAAAGGTTTTCTATATAATAAAGATTGAAAACAGAGACGACAACATCGGTGGTTTTCTCCCGAATTGGGTTTCCACCTTAAATATTGGTGTTCATGTGTGTGATGCTTTGTTCTATTGATTACTGCTCATAACATGATACATAATTGATAAATCTGTTTATAAGACTGCTTCTGAGAATTGTCTCTAAATCTGGAAAGTTAAATCAGTATATGCTAGTTTCCTTCTGCATTTCCGCGTGCATACGCTAGTTCCATTCATAAAAAATGCGTATGGAAATATGCTCAAAGAAAAATTTGAATTTATTTTATAAGCTCTAAATACTGATTCACCCCCCCTCTCAGTATTTTTCCCATCAGAATTGTCCTTCAATCCCTGGTCTTAAAGTTGTCTTTAAAGAAGAAACAACCACAAATTCCACAAAATCTCTTAATTTTGTCTCTAGAAGACCTTGGCAGGGACCTCAAACACAAGGGTTTAGTAATCAAATGTATAATCAACCCCCACCTAATTGGAACTCTTGGAAAAAACCTTGGCCCCAATTCAAAATCAATCTCAACCTTGGGCTCAAGGAGCACAAAATCCTTATGGAAGGTTCCCCCAGTATTATCAATATCCACCATCTTATCTATCATATCCATCATATCCAAACTTTCCTCCTCAAAAAAATCCTCAACGGAATCCACAACATCAAAATCAAAATCAAAATCCACCACTTCAATTACCATTTCCTCAAAAAGCAAATCAGTTACCTGCCCAGCCAATACCAAACCCCAACAATAAAAACCCTCAGAATACATATATGATAGAAGGTCAACAATTTCCAACCTATTTGATTACTCATTTAGAACTTAATGATGTTCAACTTAGGTCTGGAAGAATACTTGAAAGAAAAAAACCTTCTGTAGTTATACAAGAACAAAACAATTCTGAGGAAGATTCTCTATGGGTAAATAAATGTTTTGAATAAAACACATCTCTTCAAGACCAAAACATTGAAAAATAAAAACAAAAAGAACCAATAATTTCAACTCCTATGTTAGAGCAGCCATCAACATCTACTACTACACCTCCTTTTCCTGAAAGATTACAAATTGATAAAGGTGTAGAGAAACAAATTATGATGCCTAACTATGATTTCCTATATGAGTTAAGAAATTTTTTTATTAAGATTCCATTATTACAGGCCATCAAGGAAATCCCAATTTTAGCAAAGAAAATAAAAGAGTTGAGTATGAAAAAACTAGGAAGAAGAATAAAAGAGATAAATAAAATACAACTGGTAGGATAAATAGCAGACATAATGATGGGAAATATTTCCATTCCAAAATATCTAGATCCCGAAAATCCAGTTGTTAAGATACATATCAATGGAATTGAAATTCCAAACACAGTTATTGATCTAGGAGCAGCAATCAATATCATGAGTAGGCAAATCATGGAAAAACTAAAACTTCCTAATCTTCTTTTTACACCCACACTACTACAATTAGCAGATAGATCTATAATCAAACCAGATGGGGTATTAGAAGACATTCTAGTGTCCTTATATTCTTGGGAGTATCCTATGAATTTTATGATCATAACTCCTAAAAATTATCTAGGAGGACATCCTATTATATTAGGAAGACCTTGGTTAGCTATAGCTGATGCTTTCAGTAGTTGTAGATCCGGTGATATGTACATCTCTGATGGTAGTTCAACCAAGAAGTTCACCTTGTATCCTCCAGCAAGAACAATCACAAAATTAGATGATACTCAATGGATTGATGATGAAGAAGATATACAACCTCTCTTCACTATTTCAGAAATTAGTGAAGATAATCAAATTCTGAATGCCTTAGAAAATCATAAATCTTCTTCAGAATAAAAACATGAAAAATTCCAAGAAGAATCCAATATTGAGTTTTTTTCATCAAGACAAATGTCTCTTTACTCCAGGGAAGAATTTGGCAGCTCTACAATTGAGATATTTCCAGGAAAAACC
Organism: Pinus albicaulis; assembly: GCA_034641835.2. Lineage (NCBI taxonomy): Eukaryota > Viridiplantae > Streptophyta > Pinopsida > Pinales > Pinaceae > Pinus > Pinus albicaulis. Next base: position 125,872 of record JAXQQM020075866.1, on the reverse strand, counting down.
TTAAACATAAACAAAAACCTAGAAAAATTTCAACAAGAAAAGCTAGTAAAAATATTACAGAGATATTCTTCTGCATATGCATTGGAGTACACTGATATGAAAGGGATCAACCCTAAGACTTGCACTCATTATATCTATATAGAGGAAAATTGTAAACCAATCAGATAGCCTCAGAGAAGGATGAATCCAAACCTTAGGGAGATTGTTAAAGAAGAGTTGCAGAAATTGTTAAATGTCAACTTTATTTATCCCATTTCAGATAGTCAGTGGGTTTCTCCTTTGGTGATTGTACCCAAGAAAAATGGAAAATGGAGGGTATGCATTGACTACCGAGAATTAAACAAAGCTACTCTTAAATATCATTTTCCTTTACCCTTCATAGATCAAGTGTTAGATACATTAGCAAGAAAAAAGTACTTTTCATTTTTGGATGGTTTCAGTGGTTACAATCAAATTCACGTTGCACTTGAGGATCAAGATAAAACCACATTTACCTGTCCTTGGGGTACCTATGCCTACCGAGTATTGCCTTTTGGATTGTGCAATGCACCTGCAACATTCCAAAGGGCAGTATTGGGAGTCTTTTCAGATCTAATACATGACTGTGTAGAAGCATACATGGATGACTTCACAGTCTATGGAAACACATTTGAAGAAGCCTTAGAAAATTTGGAAAAAGTTCTAAAAAGATGTAAAGAAGCAAACCTTTCATTAATTCATGAAAAATGTTTCATGATGTTCACTAAAGGGATTGTCTGAGGACATCATATTTCAAGATATGGGATTAGAGTTGATGAGTCAAAATTTGAAGTCATCTCTATATTATTAGTTCCAAGTTGTCAGAAAGATGTTAGGAGTTTTCTAGGATTTACAGGATATTACAGAAGATTTATAGAAAAATTCACCAAGATAGCATCTCCACTTTTCAAACTACTCACCAAGGACTATGAATTCAATTGGAATCTTGACTGCCAGTTAGCATTTGAAACCCTAAAAACAAAAATCTTTGAAGCACCTATTTTAAGGGGACCTAACTGGAAATTACCTTTTCACATCGCGACAGATGCCTCAGATACAGCTTTAGGAGCTGTGCTGGGATAAAAAGACCTGATTCCTTATGCCATCTACTATACAAGTAAAAATTTGACTCCTTTAGAGTTGAATTATACTATAACTGAAAAAGAATTCTTAGTTGTTGTTAATGCTATAAATAAATTCAGACACTATATAACAGGCTATGAAACCTTTGTTCACACAGATCACTCTGCAATTAGGTATTTAATGAATAAATCAATTACTAATGGTAGAGTCATAAGATGGTTATTGATTTTACAAGAATTTAACATCACCATTCTAGATAGGCCCAGAAAAAAAAATACAGTGGCTGATTTCCTATCTAGACTCCAAAACATTAAAGAAAATACTCCAGTTAAAGATAAATTTCCTGATGAATATCTCTTTGCAATTACTACTAAAATTCCCTAGTTTGCTGATATTGCCAATTATCTAGTTTCAGGAAAATTTCCTTCAATTATGAATGCAAGAGACAAAAGAAAAATTATTTATGACAATGAAAAATATTCATGGATTGTTAATGAGTTATAAACAGGTCCAGAATTTATTATCAGAAGATGTGTTCGAGAAGACAAGATGCTTGAGATTCTCAAGGCATGTCATGATGAACCTTGTGGTGGACACTTTGCTGATAAGAGGACAACTTATAAGATCCTTCACCTAGGATATTATTGGCCATCCCTCTTTAAAGATGCTAAAGAGTATGTCAAAAGCTGTGATAGTTTCCAAAGGGTAGGGAAACCTTCCCCTTCAGGTGAAATGCCATTGCAACCTCATGTACATATTGGACCTTTTGAGAAATGGGCTTTGGATTTTGTAGGACCTATTAATCCTCCATCAAAACAAAATAAATATATATTAGTTTGCACTGATTACGTTACCAAATGGGTAGAGGCCAAGCCATTACTTTCTGCTACTGAAGCATCTGTAGTTAATTTTCTTTTTGAGGATATTTTTACTCGTTTTGGTGTCCCAAGAGAAATTGTTACATATCAAGGAGCTCAATTCACAGAAAAAATGGTGGAGCAAATGGAGAGAAGTACAAAATTAGACACAGGAAATCCACTCCCTACCATCCACAAGCAAATGGCCAAGTAGAATCTACCAATAAGGTGATTGAAGGGATCCTGATAAAGACTGTTCATTTACATAGAAGAGATTGGGCAGAAAGGCTTCCTGAAGCCTTATGGGCCTACAGAACTACATGGAGAAATATAGTAGGACACAACCCTTATGAACTTTTTTATGGAAAACAAGTCCTGTTTCCCATAGAGTTTCAGATCCAAACTTTCAAAATGGCAATCTAGTTAGGACTTGATTTGACAGAAGCACAAAAGCACAGACTGGAGCAGATTAATGAATTGGATGAGATCAGACAAGATGCATTCTAGAGAACAAGCATAGTCCAACATCAAAGGACTAGATGGCATGACAAGTATATCAAAGAAAATAAATTTAAAGAAGGTGACTGGGCACTCTTGTTTGATTCAAAGTTCAAGGATTTTCAAGGTAAATTTCAAACTCATTGGCTTGGGCCATATGAAATTGTGAAAATATTTGAAAATGGAGCAATAAAAATTAGGAAAATAGATGAAGGAAAGGTAACATTTCTTGTAAATGGACACAGACTAAAATTGTATCATAAGCCACTTTCAAGGGAAGAATTTGTTAAGAAATTCCAAGATAACATTGATACGAAGTTAGTGAAGAAGAAGAAGAAGAACTCTTCTTCTTCACTAACTTGTATTTTTCTTCAATAATTTAAAAATAAAAATAAAAATAAAAAAATAAAATAAAAATAAAAGTATAAATATGAAAACCAATCATTGATTGGCATGTTTATACAGAAAGTGTAGGGTGAAAATCAGAATTCTTCTGACACTTTATACTTTCAAATTGTTCTTGTTCTGCAACTAAATATCATAAAATCACAAATTGTGGATTCATTTTTACTCCATACTTCATTTCATTCATATTTCATTCCATCTCATGTTTCACTACATTCATATTCCATTCCATTTCATACTCATAATTCATCTCATTCCATTCCATACTCATGATCCATTTCATTCCATATCCATATTTCATAATTTTTAACAGGTACATTCTGCAACTGTCTGTTCTATAGCCAACCCTGTTCTGCAACCAATTTGATCCTGCAAGCCTACTTCAATACACAAAGGATGATAGTGAAAGGAGATTATGGAGCTTAGAAGATCAACATTTTACAAAATGAAGGACAAATACAACAAGCAGCAAAATCAAAAGGGCTGAGGTAAACTGTGTGAAATTATTTTGATAGCAAAACATGAAAGATATAATATGGTTAAATCATATGTTTCCCAAAGTTAATCTATCATTCAAATTGATCCTTGCCTATCATAAAAAAACTCCTTGACCAAATCCCTTACCTTCCGCTCCATAACGGTTTATCATTAATTGAATGATTAAATGGTCAAAAACTTACATGTGACCTATTAGGTCACGTCCTTAGATCGTATCATTTATTGATGATTTTTGAAAATCATCATAAAATATCTTCGCGGTATTTCATTCCATATCAAACTCTTAACCCGATCATTTTCATCATTTACCATTACCTTGTTTATTCATCCGTATCCACTCATTGCCATTACATTCTGTAGCCAGTTTCATCTGCAGAAACAGAGAAGTCATTTTAAGGGAAAAACAACCTTCCATAGCTACTCTTTGTTCAGGCACATGATCAGAGATAAAGCAGTAGACCTAAGCCAAGGTACCAAGGAGAAATGGGGCTAATTGTGAGAAAAAAGCCAATTGGGATCAAATATTTAGACGGATACCCTCAGTTTAAGGGGCTATTATAGCAGGTTGGGTGGCTGAACTTTTTGAAGAAGTTCAATGGATTCCATAAAGAAATTATGAAATCATTTTCTAGGTCATTTGATGGATCAGAGGTAGAAATTGGGGATATGAAGTTCACCATCACAGAGTCATTCATAGCTGAAGCCATAGAATTGCCAAGATAGGGAGAACATTGGTTTAAAAACAAGGAGTTCCATAATGAAACTTGGAAACAAATGCTAAAGAACCTAGGTATGGACATTTCAGTGTTTAGAAAGGGTATTCCTAGTACGACTCTGAAAAATAAATGGAGGAATATGTTGTTAATTTTACAAAAAATCATAACATGTGAGGGTAGATTCAGCACCTTGTATGTCTATAATATCAGACTGATGATGAATTTCTTAGATGATGAAATAAATATACCTTTCTTCCTGCTTAATATTTTGAAAAGGATGGCCTCTAATGTTCAGAAAAGACTCCAATTTCTAGAAACTACTTTGCACCATCATGGCCTAATTAAAATACTGATTGAGTTCCATTTGAAGAAAGTAGGAGATAGCTAGGAAGAATTTCTTCAAAGAAACCATTTTGAAGAATCAGAGGAAACACTATCTAGAAAAGAAACTGTAAGAAGAAGTAGGAGGGGAAAAATTGATAAATCTGTTGAAATTAAACTTGATACATCAACACAGGAAGATAGTGAAGAAGTAATCTCTGAAAAATTGACAAAGATCAGGAGACAAGTCAGGGTTAAAAGAAAAGAGAAATTAACAAGTGAATGTGCTGAGGAGAAAAATGAAAATCCGACTAAGTTAAGGAGAAGCTCTAGGCTTAAAGGCATAGTGAAAAAGACGTGGATTAAGGAAACAGGAGTAATAAACATTGAAGAGGAAGAAACTCCAATCCAAACACCAGTTGATAGATCTCCTTTACACAAGTATGAAGAAGACCCTAACAGAGGAACCCCAGATATAGATCTAGCCCAACAATAGATTTATGACTATGTGGAATCACTAGAAAGAAGGGCCTCAGAAAATCAAGAAAGATCTCTCAGTCCACAAGAACCTCCAATAGAAATTTTGAGAAGAGAAAATTATGAATTGGAGATACTAAATACAAATATCAAGAATGAAAATGAAATCTTAAGAGAGCAGGTCAAATTAAAGAATGGCATGAACAACACTCTCTCTCAGCAAATGAAAAAACTATATAAAGCAAACATGAAGCTAAAGAAAAGAAATAAGAAATTGAACAGGGCACTCATTGATCTTAGGTTCAAATTATTCACGAGGAAACCCAGAATGGTATTGACTACCAAAGAAGCAGAAAAAGGAGGCTGGATGTTCTTGCAGAAGTTTCAGAGCACATGGAATAAAGTTTTGATGAAATTGCATGAGGACATGCAAGATTTTTGCAGTGGGGGTATGTTGAGCCCTGAAATTGTCTTCTCTTTTGCCAAACTTCACTTCATTTCATCATTCCTTTATCATTTCATAAACCTAAAAATCAATGAGAATGATTAAGATTGCTTAAGGGTTGCACAAAATGATTAACTTATTGTATTTTTGTGATTTTTGATGTCTTAATGATTTTTGAATAGTTTAGCTACAAAATACAGTCATTCTGTAGCCAGTCAAGCATTCCGTAGCTGTTTTGGTGTTTAAGAATGTTATAGGTGTCATATGGAGAAAAGGCACACATGGGTGGATTCCAAATGTTCCCTACATCATTCATTCCCATCCACGAGGACTAAATCGATAGCTAGAGGTGTCTAAGCATGTGGTCAAAGCAAAGGTCAAAGAAGTTGCTTTCTACAGGAATTAGGACTCGTGATTTGCTTTACAACAAATCACGAGTCCCAAAAGAGTTTTAATTTGATTTTAACTTCAAATCTACACCTGTACCTATTTTTGTTCAATTTTAGTTATAAATTTGCATATAAATTAAGCTCTGTAATACTGAGAAGGACAATTGATACATATTTTATCATTACAGTGATGTTCTGTTTTCAAGTCTTGTGTTAATAAAAAGGAGTTTTAGCCTTGATTCTGTTCTGAATAAAATCTTAAGGAGTTAAAGGATTAATGCTGAATTGATAGCAAAGGGCCCTTGCTATTCGAGGAGGTTTTACATGTTTTCTAGATAAGTCATTTTCAATTCTGTTTTGTCATATTTCCTTACTTAGACTGCTTTTTGAAATCATAGCTTTTAGCATTATGTTTCATGCCATTTTCTTAGATAAAGGATCCTCATGATATTGCAGTTAGTCTCTTTCTCAAGCTCTTCCAATACTTCTCTATTAAATGAATGGGATTCAATTGTAATATTCTGAGTTATTAGCATTTCATTTTCTTTTATTTAGTTTAAAAGAAGATCCTCATTATACTACAGTTAGTCTCTTTCAAAAGATTTTCCAATAAACCTCTAATTCACGAATGAGACTTAGTTGTAATATTGTGAGTTATTGATTGTTTTGTTTCATAGAAGATCCTTATCACATTATGATTAATCTCTTTCAAAAGCTCTTCCAATAAACCTTTAACTCATGAATGAGATTTAGTTGTAATGTTATAAGTTGTTTCAGCATTTCATCAGAGATCCTTACTACATTATAGTAATCTTTTTCTCAAGCTCTTCCAATAAACCTCTATCAAATGAATGAGATTTCACTGTAATGTTCTAAGTTACTGTTTGTTTCAACATTTCATTTTATGTTTTAGGAGATCTTCATTGCATTAGAATTAATCTTTTTCATAAGCTCTTCCAACAAATCTCTAACTATATGAATCAGATTAAGTTGTAGTGTTTTGAGTTACTTTTCATTTGATGAATGTTCATTTAAAAACTGTAATATCCATGGATTAGGACTCTCTGTTTTCATCATTTTCTAGTTAGGAATAGAACTTGCAAATAAAATCTGTTTTAATTCATTTATTAACATTTCCTTTTCTCCCTTTTGACATAGATTTAACTTCATATTTTTAGCATAGAGTAGCATACTAAGAATCAAACATAAAAACCCCAAAACATCAATAAAACACTAAAAACAATGAAGTAAGAAAAAGGGATACTTAGGCACATATAGTGCATTACACTTCATCAGTTTACTAGCCCTGGTCGATAATTTATGCTATCAATTTAGGACACTAAATTGACTAAACATCAACCTCATTAAAATAGAAACAAGTGTGAGGATAGTTCTTTTTCTGTGTTGACCTCGTTAAAAAATGAAACATATTTTTGAGGATGGTTCTTTTCCTGTGTCAACCTCGTTAAAAAATGAAACAGGTGTTGAGGATAGTTCTTTTCTTGTGTCAACCTCGATAAATGAAACAGTTTCCCATGAGGATGGTTATTTTCCTATGTCAACCTCGTTAAAAAATGAATCATGTAATGAGGATGGTTCTTTTACTATGTCAACCTCGTTAAAAAATGAAATAGGTTATGATGATAGTTCTTTTTTCTTGTGTCAACCTCGTTAAAAAATAAAACAAGTGCCTACGAGGATAGTTATTTTACTGTGTCAACCTCGTTAAAAAATGAAACAGGTCATGAGCATAGTTATTTTCTTGTTTCAAGCTCGCTAAAAAAATGAAACAAAACCTCTCCTAATTACGAAGAGTCTTCCATCTGATCTCGTAAATGAACCTTCATTCCATCCAACTATTAGTAACTAGTAATCTACTTAGGTGAATGAAATGAAGCTTGGGGGGCATCTTCTCTTGTAGGGGGCATTCGACATGTGCTCTTTTAGGGGGAATTAAAAACATTCTTACTAATTGCATGCAATCAACAGTTGAAGTTCGGGGGAAAAAATAGGTTTAGAGCTCCAAAATGCAAATGGTAACTTTCAATTGGTAAAAATGAATGGTAAATCTCTTTTAATTAGTCATTTTATTATTTGCAATGAATATTTATTGCTGTGACTATGGTTTTATTCTATTTTTATCATGAAACAGGTATTTTTAACCCATTTGATGTTGTTCTGAACATGTCTTACAACTGATGAACAGATTAGTCGTGCAGATTTATTTCAAGAATGATTTGACCACAAAGCATACTTTTTCTCCTTATTTTTTGAGCTTTGTTAAAAACGAAAAAGGATTTGAAGTGCACTTTTATCTCTTTTTTGAGCTTCCATAATAGTAAAAAAGGAACCCTCAAGTCTTCTTTCAGCTCTTTTCAGACTCCGATAATATGAAAATATTGTCGAGCACTTGTCTTTTCGAGCTCGTAAAAGTAAATGAATCGATATCTACTTAGTATAAGTTTAACCCTTTTCTAGACTGAGATACATTATTTACGAAAAAGGAATACCTTGGTTAAACATGACCAAAGAGGTTCTCTCAGATATTGTTTTACACTTTTTCGGATTTGAGTGATAAATTTACGAAAAATTACTTATGGAGTTTTATTTTGTCCTCTTTTTCAAACTCTCTAAATATGAAAAAGGACCGGGCTATCACTATCGTTAAGCTCGTTAAAACATAAAATAGTGGTTGGCTTGTTGATCATGGCAAGAATAGAGTTTCATTCATCGTTAGAATCATTAAATTATTAAATAGCGATACTTTATTCGCTCAAAGGGTTGAATTATAGATTAAGAAAATGTTATCCTCTTCAAGCTTGTTAAAAAATAAAGAGGTACCGGTCGACAAATGACCGAGGAAAATTTGGGAAAGTGAGAAGAATTATTTATAGTATCATGTCACTCTTCAACATGACACTTCACTCCATCACCGTGACTGTTTGGGTTGGGTAATCTTCTTGACGATTAATTCACACCTATGGTTCATCATACCTTCACTTCAGTTTTGGGTCAATGCTGCCAACTCATCTCAATGTCGCTGATATGTTCAAGTGAATTCATTCAGTGAATACTCATCCTTCTGCAATACTCATAAACCTTCATTTTCATGACCGTCATCCCTGAAAATTGCTCTATCAAGTCATACCTTTGTCTCTGAAATCAGTAACTCCCATTTCAAAATAAGGTGGCTTCCTGTCGAAGACAAATAATTATCTAGGAAGTTCACTTAGAAGCATCAGATTCCAGTACCATGAGGCTTGTTACAGCATTGACAAGATCCTCGCTTCTAGACTTTTGACCGAAAGATTTTGTTTGGCATTCGACATCAAATCATTTATTCACGCCTTATGAAATGTACTGCAGTACCTTGAGGGCCATTGACATCAATGGTGGTTCTCTCACGTTTGTTAACATCTCACATTATTGGTTGGTAATGAAACGATGTCTTACCATGTTCGACTACAAATCATATATTCGCATGGCTAGACTTGTACCCGAATGATCTTGTGAATGAGATAAGAAGACCCCAGATCTAGTTTCATCCATCCGGGCTGCGATTTTAGGATTTTTGTAGACATCATATGTACGGTGACCTTACATAAAGATCGTCATCTGAACATGGGCCTATAACTGTAGGCATATCTACATTGGGCAAGATTCCAATGAAGGCGACTTTCCGAATTATGTACATTTTATTAGATTGTTTATGTGCTGAACACGGGAATTCCTACCCTTAGCAATTATGATCAAAGAGGATATATCATGATGTAATGTATTGTAATATTGATGTAGGTCGCCACTTTGCTTCACCTCCATCCCATCACAGTGTAAAACATCTCAATCAAAATGTTTTTCTTATTATTCTGACTTCATGCTTTAAGGGGAAATAATTATAGGTCAAGTTGGGCGCCATTCCTAATGACCTGGTTAACTGGACATAATCTCCAGGACCAATGATTAAGTGTCTATCATTCCCTATCATTTCAGTTGCTACATTCTCTAAGACAAAGAACAAGACAAATCATACATGACTTTCATCTGTAAAGGTTTCCAAGATTTGAAGTTTATAATATATCAGAAGTTTATAATATATCATATGAGAGCTCATCCATGCTGCCTCTAAAGGGACTAAGTGCGTTGCACATGCAAGTAGCCCCATGCAAGGCTGCTCTGCAAAGCACATCCTGATATTCACAAGTGCGTTGGTCACATTGCGAGCGAAATTATCATTGTTCCGGAATCTCCACTTGGCTAGTGCCTTCTAGAAGAGTTAAAATGTGTCAAACTTCGAATCCATGTGTCCATTTGACATCTACAAGATTGGGAACATGTCTTGCCTATTATTGGAAAGTCATTTATTGTAAAACTACCTTCAGATCCTCTATAAATTGAGCACATATCTTAGCGTTTGATAAGGAAGAATTTGAGTAGAGAAATGCTGGTGGAATTTCAATTGAGGAGTTGATTTGAGTGACATATTGTTGGAGATATCTGCATTGTGATGAGTTTGGGATACTGCTGAAGATGGTGACACTAAATCAATCACTGGGTTGTAACCACCCCTTCTATCATTAATAAATATTACTACTTATCTTTCCCTATATGCATTTGTATAAGATTTGATTCTCCATATTGTGAGTTCTTATTAAATGTATATGGTTTATGCTTTATTGGTTTAGCTAACTAACTTGAATAGACATCTGTATTATTGCTATCTCTTACTGTTTAGTGTTCATTCTTACAGGAAATATTTTGCATAATCGGCTAGAATTTGAAGCTACAACAAAAGTGATAGAAGGAGATTTTGGAAGCACTTGGACTCCAAGTAAGCTTCCTATTTCATTCTGTGTGTCTGTTCATAGTTAGGAAAGATAGTTGTAAAGTCTTTAACATGTTGTTCTATATTAGCACCTATCTAGGGAAGAATGTTTTATTCGTAATACATAATTCCACATAACACATGGATTTGAGCAGGCTTTTATAGATGGGGAAGGAGGGAGTTGGGATCCCTATTATTATGGGATTGGCCCTATCAACAAGGAAGGTTCCATGAAAGGTGGCAAAACCACTTCCCTTCCATAGAACTCCCGCAGCCAAACCTCCCAACTCAAGATAGGCAATGGTTGTGAGTTTGTTTGAACTCAACTTCCGCCATCCATATTTAAAAAACAGTCCTCAAAATGGGTGGCGCGATTGCTGCTCTATGACAGAGCGCCAAGTGGCGCGACCTCTTCACAGGATTTCCCTGATTGGCGCGAGCACTGGACTGTCTACCCGCGCCAATGCAAAAAGAGCTGTTTTTCATGGATTTTGCAAGGAGATGTCTCAAGGGGAATTAAAGCTCATACTCAGAGGGATGCAATGATGATGTTTTCAGTGCATGACAGTGTTCACAGGTCACATTATGGGTCCTCCATTGTGCGGGATGGGGAATGGTAGGGACGGTGACAAATTACTGTGTAACAATTGTTTCCTTCCCCAAAATGTAATGCTTCCATTGTCAACAAGCTTGCACAATGGAATACATATATTTTTCATAAGAGGGATACTTCCGTACTATGTCTGAAAGTGTTTCAGTGTGATATTCCACTAGATGCCCCTGTTGAATAAGAACTGCCCCAGTAGCATAGTCAGAGGCATTTGTTTCGATCTCAAATGGTTGTTGCAATTCTAGTAATGTGAGCACTGGTGTAGAGTAGAGGCAATTTTTCAACTCTATGAAAGCCTTCTATTGAGCTTCAAACCAAAAAAAAATTTCTTTCGCTCCTCCATTGAGGACTTGACTCAAGGGCTAAGTGATATGAGAGAATCCCAACATGAACCTACGATAGAAATTGGCAAGACACAGAAAGATGCAGAGCTCTGTTAGAGTGGTTGGGGCTAGCCAATACCAAATGAATTGGATCTTGGCTATATCCACATGCACCCCTTGCTCATCAATAATGTATCCTAGATATTGAACCTGGGTCATGCCAAAAGTAAAATTCTCTAAATTGGCACACAGATTGTGTTGCTGCAGTGTTTCGAGGACCTATCAGATGTGGTGGAGGTGCTCTTCCCAAATCTAGATGAAGACCAGGATGTCATTCAAGTAAACCACTACAAATGAGTTGGTGAATGGCCACAAGATGTTGTCCATCAGTCTCATGAAGATTGTGAGAGCATTCGTCGACCCGAAAGGCATGACCATCCATTCAAAAAGGCCCTCCTTGAATTTGAAGGAAGTCTTCCACACATCAGAGAGTTCGATTGGTACCTAGTGATACTAAGACTTCAAGTAGATATTTCTAAAATATTTTTCCCCCTTTAGTTGGTCCAAAAGGTCATCAATCCATGGGATCAAGTACCTATTCCAGACAATGATCTTGTTCAGTGCCCAATAGTTAATACAGAGACTCCAAGTTCCATCCTTCTTCTGTACCAACACGAACGAGCTCCCATAGGGAAATGAACTTGGCCGAATGTTACCTTTCTGCAACAGCTCCTGAGTCTACCTCTTGATTTCATCATTCTCCATAATAGAACATTGATAGATTTTTCCATTGGGAAGTGGCACACCTAGGCTCAGATCGATGGAGTGCTTGACCTGATAGTGCAGAGGCACCCCTGTGGGTGAGGTGAAGATGTTCCCATACTCCTCCATGACCTTTTCCATTTGTTTTTTTTCATGCAAAGGAGCCTTTTCTGGATGTCATGGCCATAATATTCTTCTTGCCCTTAGGGCGGATCATCAGGAAACAAAATTTCCCGATTTTGGAAATGAGCTTACTGCATCATTTTTCAGTAACCAAAGAGATGGCCGTAGGCGATGCTACCACCAATATCTTGTACAACTTATTGCCTAAAATAATGATAACAACACAAGGCATAGAATCATACACACCATGTTGCTTCCACAAGTATGGTTGGCCTAATAATAATCACAAAAATCAAGAGGAGCAATGTCACATAATACCTCATATATGAAGGGCTTGATGCTGTAGGGAAGGCGGCACTACTAGCTGACACAGAGATCCCATCCTTGGTGAATCCACCCGATGGTGTATGGATATGGGTGTATGAGTCCAGGTCTTTCATTTTTAAGGGATCTTATGCGAGGATGGGATCACATTTTTTTTAATCATAGGTTGGAAATTATCAGGCAGAAGCAGAGATGGAATGACCCATACGACATTGATCATAAAGTCATCATTGACCGGGAATTCATGTCAGTTCCCATAATGAGAGAGTGGCTAAAATTACGCCTAAGATATATAAACGAATAGATTAGTTCCATGGGTTCTCACAGGCTTATCTATAACTGAATGGACATATAAATTTTAAATAAAATATAACATGAAAATGAGTACCGACATTTTTTTGCTGAAATATGCACGAATTGAAGAATGAGAGGGTGTCCTGATAAATGTTATTAATCATTATTTTCTTTTACCTGAACGTGCCACGCCAATGTGACACACTGACATGTAGCAAGGATGACAATGTTACATTTCTTTTTCTTGAACCGCATTCCAAGCAAATGTGACGTGAAACTGGGATGACCATGACTTGTCCAAAAGTTACACCAAGTTTGTATAGGCCTCCCACTCCCATTGCTTCTGTCATGCCTTACATTTTACAAATTCAGTTTTCAAACCTTAATTCGTCATTACTGAAATCAAAGAATACACATTTTCCTTAATCTTTAGTATATATATTATTAATTTATTTTCTTCATGAATTTTTTTATGAATACATTACTTTATTTCTTTTATTTCATAATTTATGATTACTTAAATAAATTTTAGTATTATTAATTTGTTATCTTTGGTTTTAAAACAATATGTATTTCAAGGTAAATGAATAGATGCTTTTGAATTTATGAACTATGCATCATAATTATTGGTTTTTATTGCTAGAGTTAGATCTAAATTTTTTGACATCTTCACTTAAATTTTTTGATTTATCAATAAACTTGCATTTTTTTCTTCTATATTGAAGTTATTAAAATTCCTTTCCCTCCATTCATAAGCCTAGTGTCAAAACATACCATAGTAATTACATGTATCAGTATGCTTTTCATGTGTAGTTGTCTTTGATAAAATGTCACTTTGATCCACTTTCATGTGAGGTTTTCCTCCTTCTTTAGTAATGGTTTTTCCTTATATGTTTTCTTGGCCTTATCCATTAAAGCTTGCCTTATATTTTGAAATATATTGTCAAAATTATTCCTCATTCCCACTTCTTGCATAAGGATCCCTATCAAGTGATCTAAAAAATGTGTTTTCTATCTCGCTGCAACGATAATGGAAATACTTTATATCCATGTGATATCAACGCAATATACTATTTAATTTTATAGTACCTAGCTCATTATATCATAATTCATCTCTAATATTACCCAAATTATATTTTAAAACTTTAATTAGAGACACATAATCAATAATTCTTTCATTTTTTTCGATATTAATTGAAAGAAGCTTTCTCTTAAAAAATATCACTCTAATTCTATTTACTATTTCATGCAAAACTTTTAATAGCTTCCATGTCTTAATTGATATCCTACATACCCTTATATGTAGAATGATATGTATTTCACAAACATTCTCGAGAGGACCTTTTGCTTGGTTTCTCTTTTCTCCCTATCTTGAACCAACGCCATATGAGTAGTTGGCTTAACTTCAACTCCACTCACAATTACCTATGCATTATATCCTTCCAAAAAACATTATATCTTAAACTTCCAATTTAAATAATTCAATCCATATAACTTATTTTCTTCATTTAGATAGTAATTTGTTAAATTTGACATGGCTAAGTAGTGAAATGAACAAGAACAAATGATCTACAATAGTAATTTTACTAGCATACATCATCTTTCATAATATTCTTACAAACATACCATTCAACGCACTCAATGTACAAGACATATGAATGCACAATAATTTGTTACTGATATGACTCCAAACTCTAATCTACAAACACCCTAATATGTGCATAAATCAAATAAGAGCAAGGAACATTGATATATAAACTCATATAACCTCACAAGGAGAAATTCTTATTAAGTCATCAATCCTTAATTCCCCCAACCACTATTGTAGAAATGGTCACTTATATAACTATAGATGACCATCATCAAAAATAGATATTGTGTCCAAACCAAAAGCATCACTATCTCCATAAATATCTCCATAATATCTCCTAAAATCTCTTCTGAAATATTCCCATAGACATCTCAAGAAATCTTAATCCCTAACATCTTTCGTTTCTATGTAGACTTTCTAGATAATCTAGCACATTATGAGTTGTTCATTAATTATTACAAGTAGGAATTATTCTTTCATGCCCTCTCCTTAATGATAATTACTCATTAAACTGGTCCTTTCTCATTCTTATTCTTTACTACTGTCTATTTTGATCTGCGATCTTTTGACTTCTTGATCTTCTCTGCACTCCACTATGTACTTGCAAACATAAATATAAGTTCAAGTTTGTTTAAAAAAACCACCATCCACCATAATAGATGGGTCACTAGCTATTATATCCATCATTTCTCTAGGAAACCTTTTCTCCTACATGGTTCATCAATTGTTCTTTCCTCACTAGTCTTTGTTTTTGTACCTTTTGTTTCCCTTGCATCATCGCCATTCATCGTATTTGGTTTTTTTCTAGTTGTGGTTTCTAACTTACCTGCAATCATGGTCATGATTCTTTTGCATCAATTATCTTGTTGGTGTCTCCCTTTTCCAGTACTGGATCCTCTAAACAATATGTATCTCCTCACATTATACAAAAACTCTTTCATGCCATGGTGGCTTTTATCACTGTCAAAATTGTTAGGTACTCTTCTCATAGACTGCCTCTTCCTCATACTTTCTCACACCATTCTCTAACGAAAAAATAAATTAATCACATACAACAAATGGAATTGTGTGTATAAATAACTTGATCTATATTGAATAGGGAAAGTTGCATGCATATATATAATGTTTCTAGAGATAAATAGATCCTTGAAAAATTGAATTTGTAATCGAGACATCTATCTAACTAAGTATTCTTTGTGTTAGACTCTATCATCAAAATCTATGGAAAATAATGTAACAATCTACCAACAATTACATTTCTTCATTTATTTCTAACAAAGTAAACACTAACATTACATTTATTGATCCCCCTCCTTTGTAGTATAACATATCAAAAAAATGTATTTTACATTTGTATACATATAGTTTTGTACTCATAATATTGAAGGTGGTGTCTACAAATGCTAGGACTATATGAAGGAGATCATCTAGAACTTGGCAGTTCTCACCTAACAATAATGGAGGAGTTATTTTGGGGAAAAATAGTGTTGTGTAATTCCAGTGATCATTTTTAATTATTGGAGTTGAGTTCGACATATAGTTATTTGAAATTTAGCATGACTACATCCATGCTTCCTACTATAACAAGAAACTTGAAAGTCATGTTACCAAATTTACTACTTGTACTACGTGTATTTTTTCAATACTCATATTGTGTGTCCAATCATAGTGGGAAAGGGAGTAGAGAGGCATGATGATCAATACGGGTAACAAATACGAGGTGTATCGCGGGGTGGGTGGGAGAAGGTAAGAAACACATAATTCCAATGGGAGTAAATAAGAGGCAAAGCATTTGACCTTGGAAGCAAACAATCCCACAATACAAGAGTACTATGTTTGGCTAATAATGAAGCAAAGGTAGTTTTGGAATGATTAAGTAGACATTGAATTTTCAAGTCAACAAACAATGTTTAATAAAACCAACATGTTCTTGGCATAGTGCAAAGTGGTGAGAAATATAAATTTCAAATGAAAATATAAAATAATAATATGAAGATTTTTTGGTACTATCCACCTCTAAGCTTGATTTGGGATTCTAGTGTAGCATTAACATAGTAGGTATTTCATGTATGAAGGAGCCTCAAAGTTTTTTTTTTTTTTTTAAATTTGACTCATTATGATTAGACTTAAAAATAAATATATTATTAATTTATTTCTTGGATAAAATATTTTTTAGAAACATATATTATATAAATAAATTCTATTAAATCATAAATTATTTAACTAATACTAACTTGCTTAATATTAACACTAACTTACATAATGCTCAAATTAACAAAAGTATAGAATCAAATCCACAAACTCTCTTTACAATTTTTTTTATTTTTTATTTTTTTAATTTAAAAATTATAAAAATCATTATTTTAATATAACTTAACTATTAAAATTATATGTTTAACCTATTTGGAGGAGCAGTTAGTTGGATGAGTAAGAGACAGCTTGTAGTAGCACTTTTGACTATAGAGGTTGAATACATGGAAACTACTCATGCAAGCAAGGAAGCAATTTGGTTGCAAAGATTGTGTTCAAGTATGGGCTTGGTACATGGAGCTATAAGGATAGACTATGACAACCAAAGTGAAATTTTCTTGGAAAAAAATCTTGCTTATCATTTGAATACAAAGAACATTAATGTTCAATATTACTTGATGAGAGATATGGTTGAGGACAAAAAGGTGTTGTTGGTAAAGGTGGGCACTTTGAAGAATGTTGCAGATACATTGACGAAAGGCTGCGAGCATTGAGAAGTTTTCTTGGTGTAGAGAAACAATGGGTGTTCTGGGGTTGGACCAATGACTAAGCGCTCATGTGACCCCTTTTGTGGAAAGAAAACAAAAGTGGAATAATGTTTGGTATGTGTCACTATTCTTTCCATGAGTAGTTCCATGCATTATAAATTTTACTGGGTACAGCGGGGGCAACAACCCCCCTCCCCCTTGAGGGGTTTGTAGGGGGGCAATAGCACCCCTGCACAGGGTCGGAGGTAGCGCTTTGAGATTTTTTATTTGCGGACCCAATAATAGTTGGGCAGACCCAAGGATGGGGGGAAAACCCAAAGATGGTGGGTGAACCTATTCGTGGTCTTGTGCATGGGTTTTGTACATGGTTTTGGGCATGATGGTTTTCTTCCCATGGTATTTTGTAGATCTATAAGGTAATTAGGGTTATCTTCTAATTCAGGGTTAATGGATTGGGGTGTATGAATGCTTTGAAATGTATATATGTATTGCAACATCGAAAGGAATATAATGAAAAATCAATTTGGTAGTCCCGGTTTCGGGATCCAGGGGAAAATTTTTGTGTATGTTTTATTTTGGTTCTTGTCATTATTTATTTTTATGTTTGAAGAATTCGTTTGCAGGTAATTTATGTACAAGGTTAAAACCTATAGTTGCCTATCCCAAGCATATTAAATGTTCCTCACTTCCTTCTTCAGTCCATAGTGGAAATGAGCCAAAGGGTGAGAGAGGGGAAACATCAGTACATTGTTCATCATGGGCTCCTAATGCTCATTGTCATGGATTCTTTGGAGCATATCAAAACCCCTATGTCATGGAAAAATTTTGTGGACACATACAAGGAAGATTGCCTAGAGACTCAATCCCAAGATTTACTAGAGCATGGAGAGACCACAAAGCATAGGTATGCAAAATAAGAGGTTGAAGAAGAGCATGAGGAAGAGAAATAATAATAAGAAGAATATATTGAAGAGAATAATAAGAAGAGATTGAAGAGGAGAGGGAAAAGGAAAAACCAGAAAAATATATAAAATACCTTAGGGGACCTTCTAAACCTGAGAAGAGAAGGATGCAAGAAAAACAAGCAAGTGTTTGAGAGGGGAACATTGAATAAGAAGTTGTTGTCTCCTTGGAAACCTTAAGTACACTAGTTAAGGTTAAAGGGGAGCCAAAGAAAGTTCCTCTATATTTCAAAAGGAGTATAAGTAGTAGAGTCAAGCAAGGGAAGCCTCAACCTTCCTCAACAACCCCCATCACCATTGAGGGGTCAACTAGTCACTAGGAGGGAGAACTAGATAAAGATAAGAAAGAATATAAGAGGTGATATCCCTAAAAACCAAAGGAAAACAACCCCAAACCTCACAAATAAAGCCAACCACCAGGGGAGCTAAGATGAGACAACTGCAAGAGAAATTTAACATGCTACAAGAAAGCATGACAGTGCTACAGGAAGGCATAAAGATGTTACAGGAAAACACTGCATAACCACAAGAAGGAGGAGAAGGACCACATGAGTTTCAAGAACATGATCCCCAACCAGATATTGAGTCTTATTATAAATTTTATGAGGAAGGAAAATAATCCCCGCCAAATTTGCAGTCCCAATCCTCCTCAAGCGAGACGGAAAAAGAAGTAGAAGCCACCGATGGATGAAAATTGTATAGTCCAAAGGGGTAGAGGAGGTGGGCCTTATGGAAGATAAAATTAAAATGATAGGTGAGGAGATATATGATTTGAGACTAAGAGAGGGAAGCATCAGGGAACAACTGCAAATAGAAAGCAATATTTTAAAGGAAAAACTACAAGAGAAAGAAGGGTAGCTTTCTCCTATGGAAAGCTTGGGAATGGAGGCCATTTAATGTAGGCACCCCTCAGAAGCCTATGCCACATTCCTCAAGATTAGTGGCTTCAGTTTTAAATGAAAAATCTAGCACAATATGGGTCACTACATTTTCAATATTACAAACATTTCGTTGAATGTTTTCTTATATATAGTATGGAGGACACAACTAGGATGGAATAATTATATATGCACAACCTCATATTGATTAACATGATATTTTGGGATCCCATTTATAGGATGGGAGATGTACAACTGATGACATCATCATTATCTTCTTTGTTGGCTCTTGAGGAATCAAGGGTTGAAGAGGCGGAAAGGGTCATATCTATAGAAATTGATGAACCCTTATGGATCAAGGTAGAATTGAGAGCCCCTCACCTTGTCATCAACAACCATAGGATCATATTTTAATACCCAAAATTGGAGCCACTATACATAGAAAAATACGAATAAGCCATCGTACAATTTGAAGACATTTTTATGTTGTTAGGAACCAATATTTTGCAGGCTTATCAGAGGAGATGACACTCCTTACCATATATCTTAAAAATCATGGATTATCATTCTCTAGGGAGATCAAGGAATTCCTTGGAGAAGACACCCTTATATAATATAATAATTCAAAGACTAATGGTCAACTAGATTGGGCTTAAGTTCAACCCTCCTTTTTTGTTAGGGATATAAGACAGAAAAGAATAGGTAGAAGAGAAACAAGAATGGGAAGAGATGGAGAAAAATGTAGGTTTCCACCCTCGAGAAGGAACTCCATAATAGATACGTTGTGATGTCAAGGTCTCCATCAGGGCTATGCCTGAAATGGAATTAAGTGGTTGAGTTTCTTAGAGGTGAGAAACACCTTTAGTAGAGGGTTGATGATGGGCCTCAATAACATGTATATAAAAATGCCCATTTAGCCATCCTTCAACATACATTTACCTCTCTCCTTGCATTGGATAACACCTTTTTCACTATAATGTGTGTATTAGGAAGATTAAATTATGTTTATCATATTTCGTGGCCTAACATGACTAATGTTCAGGAAAATGGTGCATTTATTATGAAGGATTACATTGGAGATAGCTAGAGGAAATGTAGGAGGCTTGTCCCCTAAATTTAATCACCTACAACTCGACTTGCTCCCTATATTTACTCACCTATAGTTCAAGGATCTATTGAACAACTGATGCACTCAAGGATTGTGAGGATCTCAAGGAGCTAGATCCACCCTTATAGGGATTTGGAGGGAAGAAACCCTTCTTCCAAGGAGGTTTCCCCTCAACCATTTTTGTAAAAATAAAGAAGACCAAGGGCTCAATAGGATTTAAAATTTTAGAGAAGAGTAGTGACATCTAAATCTAGGAATCTTGTATTTGTCATTTTCATTTCCATGTACTTGAGCACTTTTTGAGATCAATGAGAAGTATTTTATTGCCTTAAATCTAAATGTGTTCTATAGGGCCAAGTTCCCTTAGGTTACGGCCTAACCCAAGCACTATAGTCTCTCTCCTTTGTACATTTTATCATGCATCTTTCTTTTCTGTATCTAGGTTAGAAATATTTCATTGCAAGTATTTTTTATATGAAAAGTTGCCTTTGAAAATGTATCAATCATATCTCTTAGAAAGTGTGGTTGTAAGCTTTGTATTGGCAAGCACAAAATATAGGATTTATTTTTCAAGCAATAAGAAGATCTTGAATGCAATTCAACTCATCCTTTCCTTTCTAGTTTGAATTTCTGCAATTGACATTGTTAGCATGCTTTAGATGTTTTGCAAGATTCGATAATAATTGTGATGTGAAGGTCATAATATTTTTTTTATGGCATATCATTGTCATTTCCACTTTTAATCCTACTATAAACACCCTCAATCCTTCCTCAACAACTTCTTCAACCACACTATTCATCGAGAAGTCATTTCATATTTGTTAAAGGCCATTATGTACATTTCTCCTTGTGCAGGATGGGCTCCTAAGGAGTACTAAGCTTGGAAAGGACCTCATACATACTTATACCATATTCCACTACCATTTTTTACCTTCAGATCACCTTTTAAAGCCTCATAATGCTTTCAGATTCAATCCTATAGTAAAATAGGGCAATCTTGTTGCATCATGTAGAAATATTGTAACATCATATAACACCATGTAAAAGCTCTCCAAACATTACTAGAATTGTTATTTAAGCTTGAATTTTTCCTCCTACCCCTTCAATATGCCCCCTGGGCTTGTTGAGATTCAACAAGATGATGAAGCTTAATGAAAATTAGTCACCTTCACTAAGTGGTTCCATAGGATATTTTTAGGTGTAAGTCTATTTTTAGACATGGTGATCATATTTCAGAAGTTGCAGGATTCTATTTGTGGATGGTTGGTCAAGTTGGAAAAATGGATGAAATTCTATTTTTAGAATATTGGGCGAAGTCTATTTTAGATCGTCAATCTAAAAATAGGTGCATGTCGATTATTATTGGCTCTTAATAATAATCCAACAATAGACATCAACATATTCTCTTAGAGCACTTTATTTCAGTATATAGATTTGGAAAATAAGTGGGCTGAAAGAATTATGCAATTCCTAGGGTTTATGGTGGCTCATGCATGGAGGACTCAGTTAGAAATGAAGTGGCAAAGTTATGACAGAGTTTTAAGAGTAGTTACAAGAGTTGTTATTTAGTTTAACTCAGTTAATGGAGTTAAACTCAGTTGAGCTAGTTGTATCTAGTCTAACTGAAAGATACACTAGTGAGAGATAAGTGAATTAATTAGTTCATTAATTCACAACTAATAAATCACTAACAACTGAACAAATACAACAGTTAACTACAGTGCATGTCAGTTCCAGTGGAGACCCAGTGGAGAGATAGGTGAAAGGGTGAGATAGACTATCCGTTGTGACTATAGTGATGCCTTCAATGCATCTGACACACATTGGAGTTGCCAATGAGGATTGCGCAGTCAAGGCAAAGAATATTCAAATTCATTCAGAGGTCTTCTTTAGCAGGGATTGCATAGTAGAGGCAGGCTATCACGAGGCGAGAAATTGGTGCATAGAGATGAAAACTTCTGCATGATAGTGTGTAATAATTGTTGATTGTACTGAGAGCTTGATGTACTAAGCTTTGTATGAGTTTATTACATGATTCCGTTGATATGCATAATATGATAGTTGGGGTTTTTAGCTTAAAGCTTTTCCGTTAAACAAATGTGTTATGTGCGACTGAATTTATTCACATGTGTTTGCAATTGAGTTTAAATTTCCACAAAAGGTTAACAATGGAAGGATTCTGTATTTAGCAAGAAGATAAATATTGTTAGATCAGGAGAATCTAGATATATACATGCATATGTTATATAATTTTGTTAAGTGCCTATATTAATAGTGTAGTCCCTTATTATGTTAGTTTAGTCCCCCTTATTGTTATTGTTGTACCCCTGTAACCCCCATATTATTATTATTATGCCCTTACATTATTATTGT
Organism: Pinus albicaulis; assembly: GCA_034641835.2. Lineage (NCBI taxonomy): Eukaryota > Viridiplantae > Streptophyta > Pinopsida > Pinales > Pinaceae > Pinus > Pinus albicaulis. Next base: position 103,257 of record JAXQQM020075866.1, on the reverse strand, counting down.
TAGGTCAGCTAGGGTTACATTGTAGCCCCACTAGGATTACATTGTGGCCCCATGGAATCCTATATATAGAAATGAGGTTTTATCATTTTTATCATCCAAGAATTGTTCATTCATGTAATGTATTAGAGGTTTCCCCCTCAAAGTGGCTTATTTCTAAGGCATTGATATCTCTTTTCTTCTATTTTTGGAGCTGGTTTCCCAACATTTGGTATGTGAGCTTTGGATTCTGAGTTTATTGCTCCAAACGGTCATCATGGAATTTTAAACTGTAAATTTTTCTATGAAGGTTCGGAAAATTTGAACGTTTTAGAGTGCAGTAAAATATTGAGAAACATTGTCACACAATTAAGGAATTAAAAAAGCTTGGTTCAAACAATCTTTTTCGGAATGATTGAATGATCTATGGAAAGTTAGGTCTTTGCGGGCTCTTGAATTTCACTTAAAAAGGTCATCGTGGAATTTTTCTTTATAATTTTTTTCTACGAAGTTTAATTTGAAAATTTTAGAGAGTGAATATGAAATCTAGAAACATCGTCGCATAATTTTGGGGCTTGGTTCACAACATTTTGGAGATGATCTGTAGGAAGTTAGGTCTTTTTCGAGGGCTCCTGAATTTCATCTGAAAGAGGTGATCGTGGGAAAATATTCATAACTCTCTCTCTGAGCATCAGATTGGAATTCTATAAAAAGTGATCACAAGTACATAGACTGTAGTTTTCTTTCTATCAATTTCAGAGCCAAAGGAGGAAATAGTGAAACGTGCAAAGTCATACAAGTTCGCTCTACTGAACTAGTCTATAATTAGGTCATAGTAGGAGATTGGGCACAACTTTGTCTTCAAGAATCCAAATCAGGTCAGACCTGTGGCATTCACAAGAAAATTCAAAGGGCTACCTCAATGCCAAATTTCAGACATTGAAGATCCGAAATCGCAAAGATAATTCAGTTTCAATATCGAGATCCTCAAAAGAAAGAAAAAGGTGTGTATTTGGTTTTTAAAATTTCATAACGTTTCTTTGAAAAAGTAGTTTGAAGTGATTCGAAGGGAATATTTTATAATTTTTATTAGTATTGGGTTCTATAATGCATCCAAAAAATAATTCCATACCCATAAAGCCCTTAAAAAGCTATACTATGGTGCATGAAGAGGAAGAATTGAAGTATGAGATATCAAAATTATGGTACCAAGTGCAACAAGTTTCGATCTTACGAAGAGCAACCGAAGATGACATAGATGGTTTAAAAGCAGAAATGGAGGCTAAGTTGGATGGTTTGAAGGATCAAATAACAACTAATATGGATGATAAATTAGTGGAAGATCAAATCGAGCATCAACAATAAGTTCTCCAACTCTCAAAGGATAACCTAACTTTGGTGCATAATCTAATGAAACAACAAGAAGATCAACATCACATCGAAAGAAGTTATGAAGAAATCATAGAAATAAGAACTCGACAAGTACGATCAATTTCAGGGTATCTCAGTAAGTGGAAGAGCTTTCCTGTAGAAGATTCCACATGGGAGGATGATAATTTTATACAGAAGAATCAAGAAATAATCAAGCATTGAGGACAACACTTGTTTGAAGGAGAGGGGCATGTTAAGTCCCTATATTAATAGTGTAGTCCCTTATTATGTTAGTTTAGCCCCCCTTATTGTTATTGTTGTACCCCTGTAACCCCCATATTATTATTATTGTGCGCTTACATTATTATTGTTAGGTTCACTAGGGTTACATTGTAGCCCCACTAGGATTACATTGTGGCCCCATGGAATCCTATATATAAAAATGAGGTTTTGTCATTTGTATCATCCAAGAATTGTTCATTCATGTAATGTATTGGAGGTTGCCCCCTCGAAGTGGCTTATTTCTAAGGCATTGATATCTCTTTTCTTCTATTTTTGGAGCTGGTTTCCCAACAAATTTCTACATGGTATCAAAGCAGTGTTAGTTCTTGAAGATTGCAATTGTGAAGAATTGTTGAGTTTGTGCTGGTGGAAAATTCAAATTTGCTGCAGAAATTTCTTAGTGTGAGAAGGGAGTATACATTGAAATGTCTTTCAATGGGTTGCGATTGGAGTATGCTCTTGAGGGCAGCTCGAACCACATAGCCTAGAAGGATAGGATGGAGGGGGTGCTTCAAGATAATGGACTGAAGGAGTTCATCAATAGCGATGTTCCTAAGCCTGGTTCTAGCGATGTTGCATTACTTGACACATGGAAAAATAAGGTAGTGAAGACAAGAAGAATTCTGTTGGAAGGTGTGAAAGACCATATTGTGGCAAGCATGTAGGTTTTAACCCTGAACATAAATTATCTACACACAAATCTTATAACAGAAAATAAACAATAGCGAGAGCATAAAACATAAAACAGATAAACACAAAAATTTTCCCCTGGATCCCAAATCGGGACGACCAGCTTGATATTTCATTATATTCCTTTTAGTGTTACAACACACATATATATACATGCCGAAGCAAAAATAAACCCTAATCCATTAACTCTGGATTAGAACATAACCGTAGTTCCCTTGACCGGATCTACAAAAATACCAGGGGTTGAAAACCATCGTACCCCAAAACCATGTGCAAAACCATGCACAAAACCATGGGCGCGTGACTAGTCGTGGAAAGAATATAACACATACCCAGCAAATCCTTCATGGGAATGCCACTCCATTTTCAATGTGGAAGGCTTTAACAGATCTTTTCCAAAGCAACGTGACTAGAGGAAGTTGGCGTTGAAAGCTAAGGTCAGAAAAATAAAAATGGAGAAGGGCGACAGTATTCCAAAATATCTCACAAAGTTTTTCCACTGTAGGGATGAACTGGGAAGTGTGGGGATTACTATTGATGATGATGAATTGGTAAGCTTGTCTCTCCTTGGGCTTCTGAAGATTTGGCATAACTACGAAGACTCTGTCAATGGACGGGAGAAACTGTCAGATTGGGAGCGACTTTGGTCGGATCTTGTGCAGGAGGAGACAAGGCGAAGTACCAGGGATGGCTCTTCATCAAAGAATGAAGATGAAGAGAATTGTGCTGTGGCTTCCAAAGCAAGCAAAGGGAATGGAAATAAATTCCCTTCAAAATCCAAGGCTAAAGGCAAGAAGCAGGATTTTTCCAAGGTGAAGTGTTTTCACTGTCACGAACATGGGCATTTCGCCACTAACTGCCCATAGAAGAAGAGGAACAAGAAGGTTTCTGGAGCTACAGCGGGTGAGGCCTTAGCCTCTCAAATTGAACTTGATTTCTCTTTGATCGCATGCTTGGCTACAAGCACAATGAGATCGGTGTGGTATCCTGATAGTGGTGTGTCTTTCCATATGACGGGAGACAAGCAGTTGTTTAGTGATTTGGAGGAAAACCTCCAAATGCATATAGAGATGGGCGACGATAGTCGATACAGTGCGAGCGGCATTGGGACCATTACCTTTGAGAGGGAGTCAGGTAAACCATTTCTGTTGAAATATGTTATGCATGTTGCAGGTTTGAAGAAGAACTTGGTCTTGGTCATGATGTTGGAAGACAAAGATTATGACGTTGTTTTCAGCGATGGAAAAGCTTTCCTGCGACATAAAACAATGGTTCAAACCAAGAGGATAGGGATTTGAGTTAAGAATCTCTACAAGCTAGAGGTATATGGTTGCGTTGCAATGATGGGCAAAGTAGAAGAAGTGGTGAGCCGAGATGAGGGTGAATTATGGCACAGGAGATTAGGCCATCTTCACCATGGTGCCTTAAATATTTTGCAGAAGATTTCTACTGGACTTCCCAAGGGTACTCTTGTGTAGTCAAATCAATGCAAGGGGTGTACTATAGGTAAGTTTGTGAAGACCACTTTTCATGAGAAGGAGAACCATGGTTCGGTGATCCTTGAGAGAATTCACACAGATGTGTGTGTACCTTTCTTGGTTTCTTGAAAAAAAAAAATAGGTATTATGTTATTTTTGTTGATGACTATTCTCATAGATGCTGGATCTTCTTCATGCATAAGAAGAGAGAAACATTCTCAAAGTTCTGTGAGTTTAAAGCATTGGTGGAGAAGGTGTCGGGGAAGCAAGTGAAAGCTCTATTGAGCGATAATGGTGGTGAATATATCTCGGGTGAATTCAAAGACTTCTGTAGCAAAGAAGGAATTCGAAGAGAACTCATAGCGCCTCATAACCCATATTAGAATGGGGTAACGAAGAGGAATAATAGAACGATCGTGGGTGTTGCATGAGCTATGCTACATGATCAGGGCCTACCAATGCACTTGTGGGCGGAAGCATGCAACACTACGGTTTATGTGCAAAACCATTGTCCTCATAGAGTACTTGGCATGAGTACACCTGAAGAAGCTTTTACTGGTAAGAAGCCTGATATTTCTCATTTGAAGATTTTTGGTTCACCTATTTACATTCATGTGACGAAGGATGCCAGGAAGAAGCTGGAGCTGACTGCAGAGGTTAGGATATTTGTGGGGTACAAAAATACGCCCCACAACTATTGTGTGTATTTTCCAGACAGTCGAAAGACTGTTGTGCGACGGGATATCAAATTTCATGAGGTGAAAGCCATGAAGTTGTTGCTTGAGAGGGAGCTACACTTGCATGCCGCAGGAGGAGCCACTTTTTCCCAAATATGATTTCCTCTCAGTGTTGAGATTCAATAAGATGATGAGCTTAGTGAAAAGAGTCGCCTTCACTAAGTGGGCCCGCGGGCTATGTTTGGCGCAAGTCTATTTTTAGACTATGTGTATTTTTTAGACATGGTTATCATATTTCAGAAGTTGCAGGATGCTATTTGTGGATGGTTGGTCAAGTTAGAAAAATAGATGAAATTATGTTTTTAGAATATTGGGGGAAGTCTATTTATGGATCGTCAATCTAAAAATAGATGCATGTCAATTATTATTAGCTCTTAGTAATAACTGACTCTAAACAACAACTTATTCTGAGCACTTCAACAATGCAATGATGTGGCACAATAGCCCATTTAAGGAATTGCCATTCCATTCAAGGGTTTACCTGAGGTAATTTATGGAGGACTTAGTTAGAACTCATGGCAAAGCTATGGCACAAATGGAAGAGTAGTTGTCCGCCTTTAACTCGCTAGACTCAATTGAGCAGTTGCATCAAGCCCTAATTGATTGATACACAAGAGAGTGATGAATTGAATGAGTTAACTGTGACCATAACACTAGTGCATACCAACTGAATTAAATATTTATTAATTCATCAGCACACATGTTTCTGCTAACAGAGACCCAGTGAGAGAGGTTACACACAAGATATCATCTTGTGACTATAGTGGTTTACTGATTTATCCACACTGAGATGCCAATGAGGATTGCGCAGTCAATCCAAGATTAATTCGAATTCATTCAGAGCTATCCTTCAGCATAGATTGCGCAGTGGAGGCAGGTTAGCAGGTGGCATAGATCGGTGCATGGATTTGCAAGATTAGGCCTGATTAGTGTATGAAAATTGTACTGTACCGAGGGCTTGTGATAAGATTTGTATGCTTGTATGATATTGTCATATGATCTCCATGTTACATAATATATAGTTGGGGTTTTCAGCTTCAGGCTTTCCCGGTTAAAAACTATGTTATGTGTGATTGATAATTTTTGTTTATGCTTCACATGTGTGTGCAATTAATTTTTCTGGAAAAGATTAACAAGTGGAATAGATTCATTATCTTGCATAAAGTTAAATAGTGTGAGATCAGGTGGATCTTGGACATATGCATGCTTAGTGCATATAATTTCTACATCTATATGTGGATCAGCCACAGGAGGAGATTCATGGAGTGGAGGAGTCCACTCATGCAAAACCAAACATCAGAACTAGCAGGAAGCGTACCACAAAAGCTAAGAGACTGAAGCTTGATGTGGCACAGAATGTAGGAGTCCATACATCATAGCGTAGACAGAGACAGTCACCTGACTGATTTACTGGATACATGGCTCTTATGAGAAAGTGTGTCATGACAGAGCCATCTTCTTTTGAAGAACCTGTGCAGGAGCCCACATGGGTAAATTCCATGGTGGAGGAGTATGACTCCAGTGTTAGAAATAGTGCTTGGGATATTGTTCCAAGGCCGGTGGGAAAATCAGTGGTAGATTCGAAATGGACCTACAAGGTAAAGCAAGCTGCTGATGGGAGCGTCGAGAAGTATAAGGCAATATTTGTTACCTAGGGCTTCTCACAGATCAAGGGGATTGATTATGAAGAAACCTTTGCAACTGTCGCACGATATTCTTCCATAAGGACCATCCTTTCTCTCTCAGCGTATATGGGTTGGCACATTCATTAGATGGATGTGAAGACTACGTTCCTTAATGGGATCATTGAGGAAGAAGTGTACATTGAGTAGCCTGAAGGATTTGAGATCTTCAGCAACGAGTCACATGTGTGCCGACTCAAAAGAGTGTTGTATGGGCTGAAACAAGCACCTCATGCTTGGTACACTCGAACCGATAGCTAACTGGACTTGGATTTACCAATATTGAGGCGGATGCAAACCTGTACCAAATTGTGGTGGAGGGTAAGCTTTTAACTATTGTTCTTTATGTTGATGATTTAATACTAACGGGTGATGAGAAGTTATACACTCATGTAAGGTAGATCTTGCAAAGGAGTTTGAGATGAAGGATTTGGGCCTCCTTCATTATTTCCTTGGATTGGAAATATGGCAGCGGGAAGGTGAACTGTTTGTGTCTCAAGGCAAGTATGCCCAAGAGATACTAGAGAAGTTTCACATGTAAGGTTGCAAGCCTATCGACACTTCTCTTCCAGGAAATTGGAGGAAAGAGGATGCTACATCGGCAGAGGTAGTGGATGCCATTGTTTATCGATAGTTGGTGGGTTCTCTCATGTATTTAGATAATACAAGATCGGACATATGCTATGCGGTGAACCAACTTTCACAAGCGATGGTTAAGCCTACCAAGCTCTTTCAAAAGGCAGGCAAGCATGTCCTGAGGTATCTTAGGGGCACATCTGAGTATGTCTTATGGTACAGACAGACGGATGAGGTGAGGTTGCATGGCTTCACGGATGTAGATTGGGCAGGTAGCCCAACAGACAGAAAGAGCACATCAAGAGGGGTTTTCAGTATTGGATCTACAATAGTTTCTTGGTACAACCGAAACAAAGATCCATGGCACTGATTCGGTGGAAGGCAGAATACATGGCAATAAAGTCAAGATGCATGTGAGGCTATCTAGATGGGAGATCCTGGTTGATTTGTTCGTTCATTTAGATCCTCTTGATGATACAACGATAATCGAGTTGCATTAAACTCTTTATTAATCTGTGTTTCATGATAGATTTAAACACATTGATATCAGGTATCATTAGATCGGAGATTATGTACGACGAGGAAGATCATGTTGCTTCGAGTACATTCCTACGGAAGATTAGGATGTAGATATTACGACAAAGGCGCTCACGAACAAGCTTGAATAACATAGAGGTAGGATTGGGGTGAAGGATAATCCCTATATTGTTGAGAGGGAGTGTTGAATTCAACAAGACAGTGAAGCTTGGTGAAATCGGTCACTTGCCTTCATTAGGTGGGCTACATGTGGTATTTTTAGGTATGTCATTTTTTAGACATGGTGATCATATTTCAAAGGATTGCGGGATTCTATTTGTGTGGGTGGTTGGTCGAGTTGGAAAAATATATGTAATTCTATTTTAGAATGTTTGACGAATTATGTTTATGAATAGATCGATCTATGGAAGTGCATGTTGATTATTATTAGCTCTTAATAATAATCGATGTCATTGTCAAATTATTCTCTTGGAGCACTTTATTTCATTATCTGATTTGGAAAATCGTAAGTTTGAAAGGTCTGTAATTCCTAGGGTTTATGGTGGCTCATGCATGGGACTCGGTTAGAGCTGAAGTGGCAAAGTTATGACATAGTTGGAAGAGTAGTTACGGGAGTTGTTATTTAGTTTATCTCAATTAATGGAGTTAAGCTTCAGTTGAGCTAGTTGTATCTAGTTTTAGCTGAAAGATACACTAGTGAGAGTTAATTGAATTAATTAGTTAATTAATTCAAAACTAATAACTCACTAACAATGAACAAATACCGTGATTAACTACAAGTAATATCGATTTCCAATGGAGACCTAGTGGGAGATAGGTGAAAGGGTGAGGAGTCGTTCTCTGGTATGACTATAGTGATGCATTCGATGCATCTGGCACACATTGGAGTTGAAAATGAGATTCTTGATCCAAGGCAAAGAATATTGAATTCATTTAGAAGATCTTCTTATTGAGGATTGCACAGTGGAGCGGTTGTCGGGGAGGCAAGAAATTGGTGCATAGGTACAGTACATGGCAGGTGTGTAATTATTATTGATTGTGTTGAGAACGATTTACTAAGATTTGTATGATATTATTACATGATTCATTGATATACATAATATTATAGTTGGGGGTTTTAGATTTAATCTTTACGTTAAACAACTATGTTATGTCTCATTTGAATTTATTCACATTTGTTTGCAATTAGTTTAAATTTCAGCAAAGATTAATAGTGGAGGATTATGCATTTAGCAAAGAAGATAAATATTGTTAGATCGGAGAATCTAGATATATACATGCATATGTTGTATAATTTCTACGGGGCTTTGAAACCAAGTTTGAGGAAAGCCACAAACTACTTGGGACTTGTCTTTTAACCATGCAATTTGTTTATGCAATTAGGGTTGGTAAACAAGTTCATGAATTGAATGGTACAATGATGGTTTACATGGTTGGAGCCTTTTGAATCACATAATGAAAATTGTTACTGAGGATATGATCTCTTTTGAGTTCGAGTGATTGAGAGTTTTTATGCATTTTATTTTGTCTGAGGTTAGATTAGGTTTTCTTTATTTTTTTTATGTTTCCTAGGCTAGTGTATCCATTTCAATCATTTTCATTTCTTGCAAATAGACTAGAATTTCACTTCATGCACATTTCCATTCCTGCAAGTATATTATCATTTGCGCATGCAACATTTCCATTCTCGCTTAGTAGATTAGAATTTACATTTATGCAACATTTTCATTCACAAGTAGATTAAAAACTTCCTTTTTATGCAACATTATTTCGTTCCTGCAATATCTAGATTTAGTTGGTATAATGGTCTTTGTAAACCTTGGTTTGGTTAATTGTCTCGGAAGGAAGCAGGTAGAGCTTGGCTTGCGCATGTTAGCACTTTCTGTAATTTGTAAGATTTTCAAGAACAAAATACGAGAGGAGAACATCAAGCCACTTTGGAGTCTAAGACTTAGCCTTCCTAGACTCGAGAGGGCTCTCTCTGTTTTATGATTCTCTTGATAATTATAAGTGTTGATATTGGGATAGTTATAGTGATGATGGATTTTTTGTTTTGATTGATTGGGTGGTTGGAAAGGTAGAGCTATAAAACTAATCCATTGGGCTATGGAGTAATTAAAGGCTGAATTATGCATCAACTTTTCAAGGGCATTCACGGGGAAGCTAACTATGCAAAATGAATCTTATTAACGGTGTGAATATGAGATGAGAGAAAGTAGTGGGTTGAGAAATAGCTAAAGATTAGTTAAGAATTATTTAACTAAACTTCGAAGGCATAAACATGACAAACACGGAGCCAATTAAGGTGCTCTCTTAGCAAATCTTAATCTAAATTTTGATTTTTCCATAAGATAAATTGATGCACAACATGAAACTACATAGGAAAAACATTAACACGAGAGGAAGAAAATCACCATTAGCATATTTCCAGAATCATGTGAACGGTCTCTGTGTCGATGCCTAAGCTCAAACAATTACGAGTGCTCTAATACAATGATCTTCTATATGCGAGAATCTAACAAGGTCAACTCTTGATAATGAAAATTCAAGGAAATATTTAACTAAAGACTAAGTTGGTTGCTCTTCCTTACTTGGGGAAACCTTTCATTGATTACAATTTAGCAAAAAATGGACAAGTGTGGACATGCAAAGAGCTTGATCAAACATCAACGACAACGCTTGCAGCCTCTGGAATTAATTTTTGGGAAACTCTTCATAGATCCAAACAATTCAATGGCTACTCGAAATATCAAAGAATAAGCTTGGAGGGTGGCTATGATGGTCACAAGGTAACTAGTGGTGGCTCGACATCTAGCCTTGCTCTTTAGCAAACCGACGTTGAGTAATTAAGTCTGGTGCGATGCGCTAATTTTCAATAATTAGTGACTATCACGGTGTGTTTCTTTGCCTTTTTACGTTTCTTCTATTTATGACATAAAAATTTTGTAAAGAGGACTTGCCCAACTCGACCCTTGGTGTCCTTTTGCTACCCAAGTCCTTTTACGTAGAGTGTTTAACATAAAAAAAATTGTGGAAACGCCTTGCCCGGAAGCTAGGCCCTTGGTGTCTTTTGCTACCCGAATCCTTTTTGTCATGTTTTAACCCTTTTCTAAACAACATAGTGTAAAAATCATATACGGACCTGAAAATGTTTAGATCTTAGTTCTAAAGCCACATCACATTCATGAGAAAATTGCACACCACATGTTTTTCAATTTATGATATGAATAATATAATCGATGATGTGATGTGAAGAGGGAGGTGACGTGGGAATGGAGGTGGGTTGAGCGCATCGCAAATCCTGAAGTCATAAGGTTTGTTAAAAGCAACGAGAAGATAAACACTAAAATACGTGGTAAAAGTGAGGAAAGGTAAATGATGTGGCATGGAAGGTGGGAATGGCCTCGAAAATCGCAAGTATTAGGTATTGTTTAAAAGCGCGGGGGAGTAAGCTATAAAAGATACGAGAAGTGAGGTACGGACTTAGGACCCGCACGTGCACATCACAATTTTTATAGTTTACAGCATTAAGTAGAGTTTAGGGTGCAGGTAATATAGTAAGCGCTAAAATCAGCAGTGCAATTTGCGTTGTCGGAGGATGATGGTGGGAGGATGGAGATGGAGCCACTACGATCGGTGGAGTTTACAAAGTAGCAAAAATTTCGCCGGTAAGTGTATGAAGTTTCATATTATATGATACATATTGCAAGCGACCAAAAGTGAAATGACGCGTGGTGGGGCCAACCACATTGCAAGTTAAACAAAATACATTGTGGGTGCTTCAAATGGTATGTTAAAAAATGCATGATGCGATATATCGCAAATTGACGATAAAGTGTTAAGGCTTTGTTGCAATGTGAAAAGTTATAATATGTGAAATGCAATGGATGGTGGGGGAAGCAATGACGTGTCGGGGTCAGCCCCACTTTTAATCGAAATCGGGGAAATGGGGAGCGAAGGTAAAACAATGATATAGCGATGAAAAGGTAAAGTATAAATATAAAGTGGAAAGATGAAAAAAGGGTGAAGTTTAAAGTATTTAAAGGAAAATAAAGCGAAAAGGAGGTGTGAAAAGGTGAATGGGTCCCACCGTGATCGCACATACGCACTTCGGAAACTTTAACATTTACCCTTTGTTATCTTGCAAAACTTGTGATCTATGATTGCGATTTAATTACTGGATTGATGATCATGAATCAACGATCTCATGTATCCTTGTTGTGGTGCTAATTTTTTCTTTGGTCGTGTCCATTCATTTCTTTCTATTTATTCATAGAAAATACTTGACTCATTCGCTACTTTGCCACGTTCGACTTTGCCCATGTTCACGAGCGTATTAAACGATGCACGACTTGACCCAATCATGCTCACGACTCTTCCTTTGCTATTTTTCTACTGCGCCTCGGATAAGCGGTCCCTAAGCGGCTATCTATTGCCTTTTCTTCCTTTGATTCTTTCTTTGGAAAAGATTTTGAATAATGAAATCTATGTAATACGGTATGAAAAAAAAGAGAAAGTACATAGTCACCTTGGCAAATCTTTTTGTAAATTATAGTGTTCTAACATTGGCTCCAGTGCAGGGATGCTAGCTCCTTGAGGGTGTCAATAACACCATAGACTAGTGGCCTGGTCCATTGGGTTGATCCCACAACTTGTATCTTGATACGTCGAAACCTAGTGGCTTGAAACTAGTGATTGCTACTCCCGATTTTGATTGATAAAAATAGACCACATGCTTATGTGACCAAACTTATTAGCATCTTGAAATCTAGTCTAAAAATACAATTGAACTTATCCACTACAATCCATGAAGTTGAACATGCTATTGCACCTTGAAAACTTGAATGAGTGAGACTGACCCATCTTTGAAACTAAAGTCTCAAACAAGGCGATGCGAAAATGAAAAGAAATGCAGAAACTAACTTTTGAAATATTGTCATAGTGTTGAGCTGACTTTCACCTACCTACCCCAATATAACTTTGGAGATGATATACCACTAAGTGAACTCTTTCTCCCAAGTAACCAATCAAGTAAATGACTACATGATTGATTGTTGTTCACTTTTGGTGGGATGAGAAAACAAGGGCCACTCCCATTTTACTTGCCTTGAACAAAAATGCTCAAATTTTCTTTAAACTCTGCAACAAACCATTCCTAGCATAACATACTCCTTCTTTAGATTATTCTAAGAAACCAGCAAAAGGATCTTGGAACAATACATGGCCACTGAGGATTTAGATAACAAATGTCCTAGAGTGCATTCTACGGATGCCACACTTTGTCATGCTCGGGATCCTTTTGAAGAGAATATCTGCATATTCTTCATGGTCATCGAAATGGCATCCTCATTATATACCACTATGTTGTCCTCATGCAAACCTAACATGTCTTGGTGAGTTGGATGAATTCTATTGGGAAGGCCATCATTTTGATGAATAGGGAACACTTTATGGCAATTAGGCTTCTTGAGAAGGTGGAGCAACATCGGTATCAATCTTGTTCTTTTGTTTCTTCATGAGGAAATGCTTCAATACATAAATCAACGATAGAATAAATAAATAATATCTTCCTTACATAAATTTAGAGGCTGGATGCATGCTTAGAATCCGATTTATTTCTTTAACAGTTAAAGGAGGAGGGATTCTTTGTTTTCTTTGGATTGAACAACAATTTTTTCTTTCTCTTGTGGCCAAATCATGAGGTTGAATGTCTTCTTTAGCCTCATACAAAGCAGGATGAATTATCATTTTTCCCCACCGAGAGAGAGATCTTGTGGATCTTATTTCATTTCATGATTACTTTTCATTTTCAACTAACTTCTCTTGGTTTTCATGACGGTTAACTTGAGAATGAAATTCATGGATACTTCTAAGAGATCCTCGGGATTCCAATTTCCTAAATCTTCATCAATATTTTCAGGTATTGTATGAGATCTCAAATTGATCACATCAATTTTAGCTAATGATAAAAATGGAGAATATTCTTTATAATACACATAGAACACCTTGTGGAAAAATCTTAAAGAAAACAAACTACCGGGGGTTCGAGACCTTCCCATTCATTCCCTTGCTTTCCCTTCTAATGTTACCCTTGAACATCTTCATGAGGAAATCCTCATGCCACTCGACTTTCAGCCTCCATGAGTGTATATGAAATCTAATGAGATGTAACAAAGCATCATCGACCTTCTCATCTTCAAAAATAGGAAGATTTATGTCCCAATTTACCTAAGGTATTTTGTGCGGGGAATCCAAGAATGTGATCTACATTCATTGGAGCATACTGCATTATATTCTTAGATCCATCTTGTGTCGGTCATAGAGTGGGGTCACTATATATTCACAACTAGTCTGTATTCTTCTACAGTGGAGTCTTTAGGTCAACTAAAAGCGTGGAGTCACCGAGGTGAATGATTTCAGCATTCTTGTGTCTAGTTGTTGTCCACCATCAACAAGCCCCAGAGTACCAATCTGGAGCAGGACTTGAATCATGCAATATTTTTGGCTTGGGGTTTACGAGTTCTAAATAAATATTAATATTTTTCAATAGCTCATTCCCCATTATGGTCACCATTATGTGCTTGCTCATAATTTGTAACATTAGTAAGAACAAACAACGAGAGGACAACATCAAACCAATTTGGAGTGTAGGACCTAGCCTTCCTAGACTCGAGAGGGCTCTCTGTTTTTATGATTTAACATTAATTCTAAGTGTTGATATTAGGCTAATTACAATGATGAAGGGTTGTTTGTTTTGATTGATTGGGTAGTTGGACATGTAGAAATTTGTAAAACTAATCCATTGGGCTATGGAATGTAAAGCAGCTGGTGTGCATCAACTTTTCAAAGGGCATTCGCGGAGACAAGCTAACTATGCGGGAATGGATCTTATTGGTAGTGTGAATATGAAAGATGGGAGAAAGTAGTGGGTTAAGAAATAGCTAAGGCGGTTAAGAATTTTTAAGCTTCAAAATTCAGAGGAAAACATAAAGATAACAAACAAGGACATAATTAAAATTGATCCCTTAGAAAATCTTAATCTAAATTTTTTGTTTTTCCATAAAGAGAAATTGATGCACAACATGAAAAACGGAGGAAAAACATTAACATGGAGGAAATAACATCACCAGTAACATAGCTCAAGAATCCTTTGAATGGTCTCTTACTATTGATGCCCAACTCAAATAGTTATAATGCTCCAATAATGATATTCTATGTCACAGAATCTAACAATGTCAACCCTTGATAATGAAAATTCAATATTTAACTAAAGACTAAGTGATTTGCTCTTCCTTACTTGGAAACCTTTCATTGATTACAATTTAGTAGAAAATGGACAAGTATGGCCATGTAAGGCTTGATCAAACATCACTTGCGACAACAACACCACCTCTGGAATTGATTTTTGGAAACTCTTCGTAGGTCCAAATGCTTCAATGGCTCCTCGAAAGATAAAACAATAGCTTGGAGGTGGTTGTGATGGTCACGAAGAGGTAACTAGTGGTGGCTACGACATCGGGCCTGCTTTTAAGAAAACCAGCGTTGAGTAATTAAATCTGGTGCAACATTGGCTACTTTTCATTGATTAGTGACCCGTCTTTGATGCTTAGGTTGTTGCCTTTTCCATTTCTGCTTTGTTATAACATAAAATGTTTGTAAAGATAACTTGCCGACTCGACCCTTGGTGTCTTTTTTCTACTCGAGTCCTTTACGCCATGTTTAACATAATTTTTGTGAAATCGCCTTTTGAACTCAACCACAGGTGTCTTTTACTACCCAAATCCTTTTTATCATGTTTTAACCCTTTTTCTAAACAAAACAATATAAAAACTCATATACCTAGGACCTAAAATGTTTAGATCTTAGTTAAAGAGAGCTGCATCGCATCCACATAAAATCGCATCACATGTTTTCAATTCATGATATGAAGAATGTAATCGGCGATGTGATGCGAAGAAGCGAGTGACATGGTAGATAAGGGTGGGACTTTGACCACATCACCAAGTGCAAAGTCATAAGGTTTTGTTATAAACGGTGAAGATAAACACTAAAAGATGCGAAGTGTGAAGTGCGGGAGAAAGGTAAATGATGTGGTAGGGAAGGTGAGGTCAACCACATCACAAATCACAAGTCTTAGGTCTTGTTTATAAGCACAGGGGAGTAAACTCTAAAATATTTGAAGTGCGGTACATGTAGGACCTACGCATTGCATCACATTTATAGTTTACCGCACGTCGTAGGGTTAAAAGTTTGGGCAATGCGCAAGCACTAAAATCCGTGAAGTGCGATTTGCGGCTGTTGGAGGATGATGAGGTGGGAGGATGGAGATGGAGCCCAACTTACGATCGACGGGATTTACAAAGTAGCGAAATGTTTCATGTTGGTGTATGAGTTTCATATTATATGATATGTATTGCAAGTGGCCAGAATTGGGGCGGAGCTACTGGTGTGGCCAACCGCATCACAAGTTAAACAAAATGTATTCTGTAGTTAGCTTCAAAACGGTAAAGTTAAAAAATACGCGATGCGATATATAAATCAACAATCGAAAGTGTTAAGGATTTTTGTGATGCGACGTTAAAATCTACGAAATGCGATGCTATGGTGGAAATGGTGGTGTCGAGGAGAATGGCCCCACTTTAATCACAATTAGGAAATGGGGAGAGCGAGAGGTAAAACAATGATATAGAGATGAGAAAGGTAAAGTAGAAATATAAGCAAAATAGGAAAAGTTGATTTAAAGTTTTTAAAGGAAAATAAAATGAAAGGAAGTGTGGTGGGTGAATGGGTCCTAGGCGTCGTCGCATCGCCTTAGAGCACCTTTAACATTTACCCTTTTACCTATCTTCCAAAACTTAAGTCTATAGATTTGCAATTTAATCTTCATCGTTGATCGATGCTTAGATCAACGGTCCTCCTTTGAACCCTTGCTACGGTTTGTTGACTTTGTTTCTTTGGCCGTGCCGAGTAATTTCTTTCTATTTGTTCATAGAATACTAGACTCATTCGCTACTTTGCCCACGTTCTTGACCTGCCCAACATTCACGACTCGACCCAAACATGCACGACTTGACCAAATCACGTTCACGGCTTCTGCCTCGGATGTGGTCTACTTTGCTTCACATTGCCTTTGCTTCGTTTGATTTTTTCTTTGGAAAATATTTTGAATATTGACATTTATGTGCAGTATGAAAAATTTGTAAAAAGAAATGCATAATCCACCTTGTGATACGCAAGTTACGGGTTCTAACAACGCATACAATATTGTCACCTCTTAAGTTTGTATGAACCTCGGGTTGATAAATTAAAGTTGGTAGCCATAGGATTTACAAAATTCTTGCTCCAATACCAAAGCCCATCACATAGCACAACTCCCTCTTGAATTTACTAAGGTTAATTCCTTGCATCTAGTTGTCCCAAGCCATGTAATCATCCATATTCTCGTCCAAGTGTTTGAGAGGCTCAATTCCTAACATTAAACAAGTTGCCAAATTTTCTATGGGATGATTCTAGAGCATTGCAAGATGAGGAAAGTCATGTCATGAATCATGAGGCCTCCCAATAACTCATCCTTCCTAGTATCTGTGATTGATTCAATCATTGCACATATACTTGACATATAATTTCATATCTCATGATAGAGGTTTAAAAATACCATTACAATTATCCTAGGCCAAATTTCGCCTTGTTAGTGAACTCCTTTGTGTGACATCTGCTTGCTTGGAATTCAAAATGTCTTTTGACATCATATGTCTCAATTTCACAATTTGCATTTTTATCCTCTATAGAATTGGAGGTTGATCAAGGCTACAATTCTCTATGAAGTTAACCCTTATTGGATGACCATCATGGAAGTCCACGAAACACCATCAATTGTTGAATTTTCCTTGAAATGACGACTCATTAATACAAAATAAAAATTCTTCTTGGTTAAAAGCTACTTGAGCATCTAATTCCTAAGCATATTGACTCTAGATTTCTTTATTGAGGTGATAAATAACCTCTCCCTCCACCTTCCTCCCTAGTACCAGCACGATTGCTCCATAAAAAAAATGTGATGACTCCCATCACGATCCTCAAATTAGAATTCTTCATTATCATTCTTATACACAAAATGACTTCTTATCAATTGGTTTATGGTGTTTTGCCAACATGTTGTGAAACTTTACCTAGTTTTAGCTAATCCCGGTGGCTTGGTGACAAGTCCTCCAATTCAAATGGATCATAACCTTGAGATGTAGAGTAGATTTAATGAGTGGATTGATTTTGTGATAATCTAAGTTCAAACATATCATACTAGCTATATGAAATGATTGCAATAGTGACAACACTATCTAGGCTAATTATAATTATAATTATTAATTTTTATGTTTTTGTTTGATTTATTTTTAAAAAATTTTACTCTATTTTGATAAAATCTAATTGTTAAATATTACATCGAGTTTAAAAAATATTTTTTTTAATACAATTTAAATATATATTTTTAATTAATTAATAATTGACTATAAAATCAAATACGATGATGATGATGATGATGATGGTTAAGTCCACCAAGACCAATCTTTACATTCTATCGGACCTAAAGAAAATAGTTATTTAATTTGATTTAAGATTTTATTCCTATGCTCAAAAAAGCTTGGAAAGCCTCCAGGAGCTCCTATAATTTTGACATCTTAAAAGGCTAGGAAGATTAGGTATTGCAACAAAGATTATGAAATTGAGCTCCTAATGTGGTTGTATGTGGGGCACTCTAAGAGGGAAGTGATTTTCATCCTTGATGCTCATATTCACGGCCAGAGATGGTAGATCCTTTCCATCCATGGTGTTTTGAGGTATCCAACAACCTATTTCACTATGGAGCTCATGAGAGTTTGTTGTTCTAATCTTGGCTATATTAATTTTCTTCTTTGAGCTAGTTTCAAAACATAGAGATACTTTTGATCTTCTAAGGTGGGGTTGATGACCTCCTTATAGCCAACTTAATTTTCTTTTAGGCGCTAGATATTTCTCACTTTCCCTGTTTTTTCTTTGAACTTAGAAGCAACAATTTTTTTAATGTTATTGATGTTTTTTAACGATACAACATTCGTCGATTTCCCAATGGTTTAACGGACCCTGGTGTCTTTATACCAACCTCGTTTAAGCCTTAGGTGATTTTAGGTACTGGAATTTAAAGCTAGCTTAGAGGAAGTCTATGGTCTTCTATACTATTGAGCTTGTGCTTGTACAACATAAACCTAGTCATAGCTAGGCTCTCGATAGGGAAAACACCATAGACTTGTGATATTTTAACAAATGAACTTTATTAACTATTGAATTATATATGTTGTTGGGTGTAGAATTTAAATTATCTCTCGATAGGGGAAAGACCATAGACTTATGATATTTTAACAAACAAGCTTTATAAATTATTGAAAAACCTACAACGTGGCGATGGTTCCTACTCCATGACTCCTAATGTATGTTTCCCAAATATGACGAAATTGCAGACATGACTTTTCGATAATTAACGAACTAGAAAAGCCCCGACTGCCTTGTTGACTTTTGAAATATTCCACCGCAATTGCATGTCGTTTTCCCACCCACTCGTGAGTGGAAAAATTATTTTGTTTTGAATATGCTAGGTTATGATTCACTAGGATATTTTTTTATTACATATATATATTAAAACATGGCTATATGGTGGTTGGTTTTGTTTTTTTTTCATTTCTGAATTCAGAGAATTAAGGTGCAAGGAAAGGGTATATATATACTCTCTAACATTTTTTCACGAAAAAAATTGGATTATTTACCACTATTTTTAAATAGTATTAAAGTTGAAAAAAGAGAAAATGATTTATATTCAAAGAAATTAAATACGTGAGAGGATGGTAGATTGGGAAGAAGTGAATATAATAAGGAATATATTGGTTTTAAAATATAAATAATTAATGATATTATAGTTTAAAGATTGACCAATAAAATTAATTTAAGTCTTTTTGTATTTTTAATGTAAGTTAAGGTTATTTGAACATGGCATTATAGAAATCATAGGCATAAAATATTAATTTAATATGTAATAAATTTAAAAAATCACGAAGTATTAAAATAATATATCTAGTTTTCAATTTAAAATAAGTTTAAAGGAACTTACATTTCTTTTCATTACAAAGTCATTAGATTCTTTTAATATTTGTTTCTTCAACTGATTGAGGACATAAAATATCTTACTTTTGTACCAATGTGTATTCCTTTCAACAATGAACTGATTGAGTGTTCCACTCTCTTGTGCATTACTCTAAACTTATTTCAATTAGAGTTTATGCTTGCAAAAAGCTACAATTATGACGGCTTCCCCCAATATGCCTCCAGGTATTTGCCTGAGTTGATCACTTCGACCAATTACAAACTCGTGAAATTTTGCCCTCAACCACCCCTCAAGCTCAGAATCATTCAAACACACATGGATCCTACAAGTCTAAAAGAAGTAAACGACACCGGGTTAGATTCAATGAATAACTCTCATCAATAGTTAGTGAAGGACCATCCCTCTTAAGAACTTGAGCATATGTATCGCCAAATCAACGAAAATTCTAAGGATGCACATCCCCCCACAAGGCTAAATCCAAATTCGAGTATATGTGTTATCTTTGGATTTATGATTAACGGACAAAAGTATCTCCTTAGGTCTAGTAGGTGGCCTAGAACAGAGAAGACAAAGGAACCCAATGCTTTCCTTTAAGTAAATAGATGACGGGATGAAGCTTCCACAGAATTTTTCGTATGCTTTTGCTCCTTGTTTAGCTTGAATGCTCAATAATATCTACTTTGCCAAAATTAGAACACACTTGCAGTCGGGCAAACACAAGCCAGAAAGTACGAGATCTATGCAACAACATATAAGTACTCTATTCAATAGATCAACATGGTATTAAAATACGTGAAATAACAACATCACATGTACAAAAACACATAACTCTTTGCATTAATACAAATTGGAGGAGACTACGATCATAAATGAAGTGTCAATGTTGTGAAGAGCTCCTCCAAGTTTTCTTGTCCTTTCCTTGTCATAATGTACACCTCAATCACACTAAATGCATATAATAATACCTCACAACAACAACATAAGTGTATAAAATCACTCTCCAAAGTCCAACCCCTTGTATATGGAAGGTTGTAAATACATAAAGGAGTGGGGTAAGTTGGGAGTTCTTATACAATTACCAATATAAGCTTTTAGATCCACCTTTGATGGGAGGATGGGATCAAAGGATAAGGGATGAAACTCCTAAAGAGGAGTAGGATAGGATATATGAATGTTTAATATGAGGTAAATGGTTGTAACAAATTCGGAAGCTTATGGAAGAAGAGGCTTTAGAAATTTCTCTCGTTTTCCAAATTTTTAGAACCAACGGAAGTGAAAAGGGGATAAACCTATAGGTGATCGACACATGACACAATGAAACCTATAGGTGAACGTTGTCCAACAAGAGGTCGGGGACGTTGGTCCTAAAGCTGAAAGCTCACATGATGCGATTTCGAGGAAAAAACTCCGCGGAATGAAAGAGGGATGCTTAGGGCTTTGTGCGATGATGATGACAAGGGGAAAAAGGATTTTCATTGATCCCATTAAGAGGCCTATTGACCAAATGAGAAAAAATGGTCTATAACATATTCCCCCTAAAGCACAAAGTCCCAGTAGGGTTACGACTAAGTGCTTCTGTATTAAATCGGTATCAAGAACAACTGACCAAGATTCATCTATTATAATACATTTATATCATGACATATGTTTCTTTGAGGAGGCATACCCATACTCAACACATAGCTAATATCACATGTAAAATTATCTCATAGATGTGTCCACGAGATGGCGAGTAACTATTATTTGGATGATTGTTTGTATGATCCTTAGCCCATCATACATTATGATCTTTGTATAACTTATGATATCGCAACCCAAATTGATGAAACTAGATATGGGTCTTCTATCTCGTTCACCGACCAGCTTGATATGGGTTGTCCTATGAGATAATTATAGGTTTAATTAATTATGCGAGAGAATCTAAAATATTTTGTTGTTTTAAGATTTTTTTGGATGACCAATGTTATGAGCATATTTAAGGCATGTGCTTAAACCTTAATAATACTGAACATTTTGAAAGGGTTTATTATTTAGTTCTAAAAAATAATTTGATTTTAAAATGTGTGAGGGAAACGATGTAAGAAGCAATGATGTGCTAAATATAAAAACTGAAATATAGGTTAATCATAAGAAAGAAAGGTAATAAACAATATTTACAACTCAACAATATATATTTAACCTTATGAAGATGACTGACAATTTATAAATGAAGAGGGACGTATAAATACAAATAGTCCAATAAACCAATCTCTCAACTAAATGATAACTTTAGATGGGATTTAGGATAGATTGATATTCAATTTTCTTCTACCCAATTATCTTCGTAAAACTTAAATACATGCAGAACAACAAAATGCAGTGAAAACGCAAGAAAGACTCACAAGAGAACAACTTGTTTGAAAGAAATTCTAGAATCCTTTCATTAATATGCAATGATATTCAGTTTGATACGATTATGCTTTTAGAAAAGCTCATCCAAGGGTTTAACCCTTTACAATTTGTTTTGTGGAACTATTTATACATTTTTCTTCAAAATATCTAGATACTTTTGCAAATATCGAAAAATATTTATCAAAACAAAAATGAAAAAAATATAGCAATCTGAAACTAAACGAGTTGTTCTCTCTAAAATAAAGTATTTCTGGTGATGACTGGATTTGGAAAATAGGAGTCTTCATTGTTGAATCTATCCTGGATACTTGTTGACTTGTCATTCTAATTATCCATACAATTTTTCCCATTTGTCTTGATCTGGCAGTGAAAACCTATTAAAATTTTGATAGATCTCATCTACCTCTGTGTAGCTTTTGAAAGTGAGTTTGGTAAAAAACAAATGACGTACTTCATGTCTGATTGAAAAATCCAAGTTGAGTCCTTCCATAAATGATTTTTCCGTAATTCTCCCTGTAACCTTTGCAAATTTTGACCTGTCTCTCGCAATTTCACATAATTTTGTTTGATAATCTTCCAAATAGACTAATTCATCTCTCATTCCTTGAAGTGTAGGAAGACATTTCTGATGTAAAACATTAAATTTCTTAAGAAATCTCTGTATCATATTCTGCAAATTTTCACACTTATTTTCTAACTATAACATAAGATTTGTTTATTGAAAAATTCCCTCACTTCTAGTATGTTATATGTTCTATCTTCAATGTTCATCTCTTCTAATTCTTCTTTAGATTTTTAATTTAAGAATTTGATAAGGTCCACTGAATCATCGGGTTTAATATCTATTTCCTGTTTCACTTTTGCAATCAAAGTGTTTGATTTCACAAGGAGTTCACCCTGTTAAAATATGATTTGAATAGATGGCCATATCTTAGTTATCTCTTCATTTATTTCAATCCAGATATTCTCCTTAGATTGTGCAATGGTATCAACCATGATGTTTTGATTTTATAAATATTTAATGTTTTGGGCAAGTTTGTGACTTTTATATAATTCTGTTAGATAGACTCCATCTGATTTTTTTTTTTCTTGTAACTTGTCTAATTTCTCTGTAAGCTTTTCAATTTCTTTACCTTTAATATCTAAATCATTCATGGCCTTAGTCAAATCTGTTGTTGTATTGGTATATTTCATTCATTTGATGAAAGTATTGTTGAATTCGATGTTGTGGGTGTTGTTGAAGTAGATGCCCATCTGAAAAGAGAATATCAAAGACTTTGGCTCTTTGGGGGAAATATAGTTTGTTGTAGATTTGCACGAGGAAATATGGAGGAAAAGGTTTTGCAAGGGGATCATATTTGATTTGAAGCATTTCAGAAACGGAGTGCCCATTAATGTGAAATAAGGTTTCACCATTTTGTGCCACTCCAGTCCTTTGGTTGGGTATATAACGAAATTGGCACCAGGTCATAAACTCCAGAAATTAAGGAGTTTGAGGGAAAATGTACTGAGGTAAAGTAGAATTCTATAATCCAATCTCATCGTTGTTTTCAAAGTGATTTTGGTGAAGCTAATTATGAATTTTGTAAAGGTCAAATTCACAATTAGTTTATGATATCTGATAAAGGTGGTCAACTAAAGGATGATGATCTAAATCTGCCATTGCGGGAAATACTGGGTTATCCTAAGGGATAGATTTACCTTTAGGAGTGATTAAATCAAAAAGGGAAAGGATCTATCTGTAAATATCTATTAAAATGATGAATTCATGAATGTGTATAGGTATTTAGACGGTATTGCATCTGTGTGGAATCTTCTCTTGATCTTGTTGAGATCTTTGAACAACCGAGAAAATTGTGGTGCAATGGAATAACGTGAAAATTTGCTTTGAATTGGAACCGAAGCTTTATATTTAAGAAAAATTCATATTGAACGTTCACTTGGCATGAGGGTGAATTTATTGTTACGAGGTTACAAAATAACGTATAGTTCTAAGGAATATGTTATAACGGATAAATGGAGGATAGGTGGCCGGTAATGATTTGATAGGTTAGATGACATGGATGATGACGACAAAATGGCGGGAATATAGTGTAACATCCATCAAGGAGGAAAGGTGGTTTTTTATAGGGCCCAGAGCGGGGTGTAGGCAGTAAGTGGAATTAGAGGGGGGGGCGGGTGCAGACTTGATAAGAAAGTGACATGTATGGATGGGCAGTTTATCAAAGATAACTTTACCTGACCCCCCCTCCCCCCCCTCGTCGGATAACGTTCGGAAGTGTTAGGGGGGAGTGGGTTTTTGTGGGTGTCATTGATCCGAGCATGCCACACATTGACTGTTCAAACTTGTGTATGGATTATTGTGGAATTTGAACTAGCACATCTTGTACATGACTTAATTTAAAGAAAAACTTGTGAACATGTTTTCTTGCAATCCATTTTTTTCTTTTTTATTTTCTTTGCTATTTTCAAGTAAATAGATGATGGGATGAAGCCTACCTGGAATTTGTCGTATGCTTTGCTCCTTTTTTAGCTTGAATGCTCCAATATTAGCTCTAATTGCCAAAATTATAACCTCCACAGTCAGACAACACAAGCCAAGAAAGTATGAGATCTATGCAACATCATATAAGTACTCTATTCAATAGATCAACATGGTATTAAAATACGTGAAATAACAACATCACATATACGAAAACAAAGAATTATTTGCATTAATATAAATTGAAGGAGACTACGACCATAAATAGGTGTCAATCTTGTAGAAGAGCTCCTCCAAGTTTTCTTGTCCTTTCCTTGTCATAATGTGAACCTCCAATCACCCTAAATGCATGGAATAATACCTCTCACAACAACAACATAAGGGTATAATCACTCTCCAAAATCTAACCCCTTGTATATGGAAGGTTGTAAATATATAGAGGAGTGGGGTACGTTGGGAGTTCTTATCTAATTACCAATATAAGCTTTTAGATCCACCTTTGATGGGAGGATGGGATCAAAGGATAAGGGATGGAAACCCTAAATAAGGGTAGGATACGATATGAATGTTTAATATGAGGTAAATGGTTGTAACAAATTCTGGAAGCTTCTGGAAGAAGAGGCTTTAGAAATTTCTCTTGTTTTCCAAAATTTTTAGAACCAACACAAGTGAAAAGGGGATAAACTTGTAGGTGATCAACGCATGTCACAATGGAGAAACCTATAGGTGAATGTTGTCCAACAAGAGGTCAGAGAGCGTTGGTCCTAAAACTGGCTCACATGATGCAGTTTCAAGAAAAAACTCGATGGAATGAAAGAGGGATTCTTAGGGCTTTGTGCAATGATGACGACAAGGGGAAAAAGGATGTTCATTGATCCCATTAAGAGGCATATGTGACAAAATTATATATAACATATTCCCCCCTAAAGCGCAAAGTCAGAAATGAGGATTGATGACTGAAGTGCTTTACCTTGTCACAAATCGGTATCAAGAACAACTAGCAAGATTCATCTATCAGAATACATTTATACCATGACATATGTTTCCTGAGGGAGCCATACCCATACTCAACACATAAGCTAACATCACATGTAAAATTATCATAAGACGTGACCACAGATGAAAATTGGTAAACTCGTAACTGGATGATTGTTTGTATGATCATGGCCATCATAAATTATGATCTCTGTATAACATATGATATCGCAACCCTAATGGATGAAACTAGATATGGGGTCTTATATCTCGTTCACACGACCAACCAATGTACATGTTGTAGTATGAGATAATTATAGGTTAATTAATTATGCCAGAGAATCTAAAATATTTTGTTGTTTTAAGATTTTTTTGGATGACCAATGTTATGAGCATATTTAAGGCATGTGCTTAAACCTTAATAATATTGAACATTCTGAAAGGGTTGATTATTTATTTCTAAACAATAATTTGATTTTAAAAATGTGTGAGGGAAACGATGTGACAAGAAAAGATGTGCTAAATATCAAAATTGAAATTTAGGTTAATCATTAGAAATAAAGCTAATAAACAATATTTACAACTCAACAATATATATTTAACCTTATAAAGATGATTGAAAATTTATAAATGCGGAGGGACTTATAAATACAAATAGTCCAATAAACCAATCTCTCGACTAAATGATAAATTCGGATCGGAATTAGGATAGATTGATATTCAATATTATCCTACCCAATTATCTTCGTAAAACTTAAATACATGCAGAACAACAAAATGCAGTGAAAATGCAAGAAAGACTCACAAGAGAACAACTTGTTTGAAACAAATTCTAGAATCCTTTCATTAATATGCAATGATATTCAGTTTGATACAATTATGCTTTTAGAAAAGCTCATCCGAGGGTTCAACCCTTTACAATTTGTTTTGTGGAACTATTTATACATTTTTCTTCAAAATATCTAGATACTTTTGGAAATATCCAAAAATATTTATCAAAACAAAAATGCAAAAATATAGCAATCCGAAACTAAACGAGTTGTTTGCTCTAAAATAAAGTATTTTTGGTGATGACTGGATTTGGAAAGAAGCAGTCTTCATTGTTGAATCTATCATGGATACATGCTGACTTGTCATTCTAATTATCCATACAATTTTTCCCATTTGTGTTGATCTCGTAGTGAAAACCTATTCAACTTTCGATAGATTTCATCTACCTTTGTGTATCTTTGGAAAGTGAGTTTGGTAAAAAACAAATGAGGTACTTCATGTTTGATTGACAAATCCAAGTTGATTCCTTCCATAAATGATTTGCCCATAATGCTCCCTGTAACCTTTGCAAATTTTGACCTGTCTCTCGTAATTTCACATAATTTTGTTTGATAATCTTCCAACTGGACTAATTCATCTCTCATTCCATGAAGTCCAGGAAGAAATTTCTGATGTAAAACATGAAATTTATTTAGAAATATTTGTATCATATTCTCCAAATTTTCATAGTTATTTTCTAACTGTAACATAAGATTTGTTTAGTGAGAAATTCCCTCACTTCTAGAATGTTTTCTGTTCTATCTTCAATGTTCAACTCTTCTAATTCTTCTTTAGATTTTGAATTTAAGAATTTGATAATGGCCACTAAATCATCGGGTTTAATATCTATTTCCTTTTTCACTTTTGCAATCAAAGTGTTTGATTTTACAAGGAGTTCACCCTGTTAAAATATGATCTGAATAGATGGCCATATCTTAGTTATCTCTTCTTTTATTTCAATCCAGATATTCTCCTTAGATTGTGAAATGCTATCAGCCATGATGTTTTGATTTTATAAATATTTAATCCTTTGGGCAAGTTTGTGAGTTTTATATAATTCTGTTAGATAGACTCCATTTGATTTTACTTTTGTTCTTGTAACTTGTCTAATTTCTCTCTAAGATTTTCAATTTCTTTACCTTTAATATCTAAATCATTCATGGCCTTAGTCAAATCTGTTGTTTTAGTGGTAGATTTCGTTTCAGTTGATGAAACTATCATTGAATTCGATGCTGTGGCTGTTGTTGAAGTAGATGCCCATCTGGAAAGAGAATATCAAAGACTTTGGCTCTTTGGGGGAAATATAGTTTGTTATAGATTTCCATGAGGAAATATGGAGGAAAAGGATTTGCAAGGGGATCATCTTTGATTTGAAGCATTTTAGAAACAGAGTGCCCATTAATGTGAAATAAGGTTTCACCATTTTGTGCCACTCCAGTCCTTTGGTTGGGTATATAACGAAATTGGCACTAGGTCATAAACTTGGGAAATTAAGGAGTTTGAGGGAAAATATATTGAGGTAAAGTAGAGTTTCATAATCCAATCTCATCGTTGTTTTCCAAGTGATTTTGGTGAAGCTAATTATGAATTTTGTAAAGGTAAAATTGACAATTAGTTTATGATATCTGATAAAGGTGGTCAACTAAAGGATGATGATCTAAATCTACCATTGGGGGAAATATTGGGTTATCCTAAGGGATATATTTACCTTTAGGAGCTATTTAATCAAAAAGGGAAAGGATCTATAAATACCTATTAAAATGATGACTTGATGAATGTTGACAGGTATTTAGACGGTATTGCATCTGTGTGGAATCTACTCTTGTTCTTGCTGAGATATTTGAATAACCGAGAAAATTTTGGTGCGATGGAATAATGCGGAAAATTTTCTTTGAATTGAAACTGAAGCTTTATATTTAAGCAGAACGCATATTGAATGTTCACTTGGCACGAGGGCGAATCTATTGTTACAATGTTACAAAATAACGTATAGTTCTAAGGAATATGTTATAACAGATAAATGGAGGACAGGTGGCAGGTAATGTTTTGATAGGTTAGATGACATGGATGATGACGACAAAATGGCGGGAATATAGTATAACGTTCATCAAAGAGGAAAGGTGGTTTTTGGATAGGACCCAGAGGGGGGTGTAGGCGATAAGAGGAATTAGAGGGGGGGGGGGGGGTGTATACTTGACAAGAAAGTGACATGTATGGATTGGTCGTTTATCAAAGATAACTTTACCTGACCCCCCCCCTCCCCCCCCCTCCCCCACCCCCCGTCGGATAACTTTTGGAAGTGCTAGGGTGGAGTGGGTTGGTGTGGGTGTCGTTGATCTGCGTATGCAAGATATTGATTGTTCAAACTTGTGTATGGATTATCGTATACAATGAAAAATCACATCATGTTAATTTATTACAATGTTTGATTAACCATATTAAAGGTGTGGTTAATTTATTTAAACAACAAATAATATAAAAATGTATTAGTGGAATTTGAACTAGCGCATTTTGTACATGACTTAATTAAAAGAAAAACCCGTGAACATGTTTTCTTGCAATCCGTTTTTTTCTTTTTTCTTTTCTTTGTTATTTTCAATGCCTAAAATTTTTATTCTTTCGTTTTGTTTCTTTTATTTTCTATCTCTAATTCCTAACACTTTTATTCTTTCTTTTTGTTTTATTTTTTGTATTTGAAATTTGTACCTAACATTCTCTCATTTTTGTTTTTCTACTACAAAATCTAACTTATCAAAACCTGATATGTTGCAACAATATCAGTCTAACCATGTGAATTAATGAGCTGAGGTCAAACACGGTAGACACCATCTTGTTACCGGTTGATGATGTAAGTCATTAACAGACGTGACAGAAACCATCGATGATGCTAATGGCTCTCAAAGCACAATAATACAATCCGTATGGTGTGAATAAATGATTTGATCTTGAAAACGATAAAGAGTATTTTGGTCGAACGCTAATGATGTAAACTTGTCGCCGAGAGTGAGGAAAATTTCCATTGATGCATATAAGAACCAAGGTACCAATGGGTTGTTTGTAAGTTAACTTTTGGGATAATATGCTAATGTCGATAGGAAGCGACCCATTGCAAGAGGGCCTTGATGTATCTCCCGCCAATAAAACGAAATGGGTATCATGATTAAGATAGAATGAAGTTGATGCAGAACTAGATCAGGAAAGGAAAACATGGAATGAAGGCTTAAGAGTATTGTAACGAATATAAAATAAATGAATTCTCATTAATACATCAACGACACTGAATGGAGTTGGAAACATTTACCCAAACTGAATTGGAGCCTTTGAAGAGGTATGATGAACTGAATGAAAATCATATTACCCAATCCAACAGCCACAGAGATGAAGTGAAAGAGTGTCTTGTTCAAGAGCGACTCACAGCCATTAGAAAATGGAGTACCATGTTTTCCCAATTTCCCCAACCATACTAGTTAGTACCTCTTTCTTTTTAAGATGTTTGAGGAGGATAACATATGCTTGATCTATAAGTTAAACCTTCAGATGAATCCCTCTGAGTATATTTAACAAACTGGTGAGCCCTGGTATTGCACTAAGAGTGCTGAAACTCTCAGGGGCTACTGCCCTACTTTACTTTATAAACCCGGGGTTTGTACAAACTTGGAGGTGACAGTGCTATATAAACAACAGATGCATTATACTCATGTCATCCTCTTCTGCTCTACGAAAGGGTGCTACTTCTAGGGTTTCTAGGTGAAGTCTGTCACACTTCAATGAAACTAAACTAAATTGCAAAAAGGAAATGACAGAAAAGAAACTAAATTAAATTGTTGAAAATAAATGATAGGAAAGGAAACTAACTCTAACCACACTTAATGTTCTGAACGACCAAATGTACTCTACTTATCCTATGATATATCTACCATACTACCATGCTTCTAACCATGCAACTATTCATGATCTAACTAAACTTGAAAAAGTGTTTTTTACAGTTTGGAGGAAAAAGGGCTAAAGATGCTAATGGAAGGATTAACACATGTGACAAGGCTTAGAGGTGGAATGAGGGGTTTAGAATTCATTAAACCTTATGATATCGTAAAAATTATTTGGAGAGGGAGGCTTTGAAAATTGTGATGACAAAATTGCAATGGGAGGACAGAAGTGCAATATTCGATATTCGATATCGCAATTCATAATATCGCAAAGCTGGAGGAGAAACGAAAGTGTTGTTCGGGAGTGCGAGCGAAATGCGAAATGTGATGGGATAGGATTTGCGATTGCGATGGGTGATGGAAGTGCGAGATGAAATATGCGATCTTGCAATCACAAGACCGAAAAAATAGAGAGTAGCGGAAGTATTTTTCGGGAGCGAAATGCGAAATGTGATATTTTACAGGTGACGTGGAGGAGTACGGAAAGAATATGGCAATCGGTGGACAGGACCAGTAATTATTACGGGAACCAAAAGAGAAATGCAAATTTCAATTGCGGCAAGGAATTGCGGTAAGTCTTTGTAGGAAAAAGGATCAGGTTCTAATGTTTATGAAGTTCCTTTTTACTGATAAGTGGCAAATGTAAGGTGGAAGGAAATATTGAAATTAGGGCTTTGAATGGGAGAGCATTAACACAGAATGAAAGAGATCTGTGATTTGCAATGACTGAAGTACGGTGAGCGAGAGTTTCGAGGAGCAAGGCTAGAGGTAAAACTTTTAATGTCTTTCAAGCGTTTTGTGAATAAAAAGGACGACAACTGCAATAAAAGAAAGAGGAGGGAATAGAGCATAACAAAGGTGTTTGGAAGCGTGAAAATAGATATGGAAAATGAAGCGAGAAGGCGAGGGTGAACTTCTATGGAACTTTAATACTAATTCCTGAAAACAAAACTGCAGATTCATGCATGGAAAAACATACAAAATGCGTGATAACACAATCGAAGAAAGATTGAAACTGTTATTGCACTCTACTATAATCTAAGAAGTAGTGAGTCATAAAAAAAAATCATTTTTGGTCTGGGGGAAGGTCTACCATCGTCGAGCTCTATCGACAGAGCTAAGAGGGGAAGGTTGCCTCATAGTTTTATGGAGTTCATCAACTATTCTACAATGCATATAAATAGATTAAATCTACAACAAAAAACTATAATAGCAATGAAAATATCATAAATAAAACTAGCTAAATGACAGAAAGAAAATAATGAGAACAATAGAGAAGCTAAGGCACATGGGTTGGGGTCTAACCCACAAGCCCAACTCTCTGGAACTAAATCAGTAAAATGGAGTGTGTCTGCTCATTTCAGGAAGAGAATAACCTCGTTACATTTCTGAAATTTTAATCACTGAGTACAATAATAAAAATCTTAATAGCTTGCAGCAAAATTTCTGAATGGAATCAAATCTCTTCCTAGCTCTAGCTTTGCTCTATTTATTCTAGAGGGAAGCTACCAATAGCTCCCTAGAAAATAGTGATTGAGTCCATTTTGACTCCAAGTAAACCATAGATTGAGTGCACTTCGTCCTTAGTCTTCTTGGTTTCCTTTGATAGTTAAGGAGGGTGGAAAAACCCCTTGAATCTCTCCAAGATTTCTCCATAATTTCGTGACATTGTGCTCATTTATTCTTCAATCTTGATCTTCCAGTGGCAAGAAGCAAGCACCTAAATTATCTACTTCTCTAAATTTGCATAATCTGCCCACTATTTTTACAATATTCTACAAAAATAACCAATATTAGGCACAAATATGTAATTACCTTTAAACCTTCCTAAGAACATATTAAAGCATAAGAAAACATTATTAAGTGTAGAAGGAGATATTTAATATATCTTTTATGTGCATAAGGAAGGTTATATGGGCCTAATAAAGGTTAGATGGGCCTTATTTTTTGTCCAATTTAGAGGCCCATCATCACCCCCCTACTAGGATTGTATCAAGTACTGTTGGAGAAGAGCATGTTGCTGCAACTTAATGACTGTTTGGAACCATATGTCAATATAGTTGTGATGCTCCTCGTCCACTTGCTGAGTCGGATCACCTTGGATGTCCTTTTCTGTTATGACATTCAAATATTCATCTTTTTGCTGATTGTTCTCTTGAACACATGGAGGAAATGCTGGTAAACGTGAGGAAACTTTCTCAACATCTCATTCTGATGTCAGCTCTTCATAAAGTGCAACCCTTGATATTTTGATATCCTCATTTTGATGTTCTTCTTCTTGATGTAGTCATTCAATGACATTAAGAAGATATCTTCTTTGCAATACCTTTCTTGAACTAATATTAATACCATCTAGATCAAGAGGAGATGCTTGGAAGTGTTGTACCTCAGCATTGTAAGTGAGCTGAGATACTTCATTGTATGGGTTTGGAAATGGTGGTACAGGTAGTTGAGTGGGGGCGGATATATGAGATGGATGTGGTCGAGGCTATTGTTGTGGTGGAGGTGGATGGTAGGGATAGCATGGAGTTGGGTATGGAGGATATGGAGGGAAATATTGAGGATATTGTGGATTTTCCCAAAAAGGTCCTTCTCAACCATGTTGCCAAGATTGGTTTTGGGGTTGAGATGGCCAAGGTTTCAAAGGAGGGAGTGTGTCCCAATTAGTTTTATATGGATGTGAATAAGCTTGAAATTTTGAAGTGGGTCATCATATCAAGTTGAATATGTTAGGTCCCCGTAATCTGTCAGATTGGCAAGAACAAATGTACAAGGGTAACATCAAACCAGTCTTTGGAGTCGTAGGACCTAGCCTTCCTGGACTCAGAGAGGGCTCTCTCTATTTTTGTGTAAAGGATGTCACTTGATATATTTTAGGGTTCTGATTTTAGGCTAGTTATAAGGATTATGGTTTATTTGTTTGTTTTGTTTGGTTGGGTTGCTTGTCAAGAAAAACAGAGAGTAGGAGAGGTTTAGAACATTGGGCTATGGAGTCTGCAAAAGGTCTTGAAAGGTACAACAATAGGTCAAGGATGCTTTGGAGGGCAAGTATAACAAAGCTAAATGGAACTTCAAGGCTTATGTGAGTGAAGTGAACATTGAGTTGTGAACAAAGTAGGTGCAAAGGGTAGTTAAGAATCCTTCGAAAAATACTACAACAAGAAGGGCCTTGAAGATCACTATGCATAAATAAATAAAAAAAGACAGGGCATACCAATAACTCTTTGAGCAAACCCTAGAAAGAAAACATTTAAGACAACAATCCAGTAAACCCTAGAGAGCAGGGAACTCCTAACCTCTCCAGCTATCTATCATCAAAGAAAGAAAACATGCAAGATAAACATATAGTAGTGATAAAAGAAAGGGAACTCCTAAAATTCCTTAATCATTCTACAAAGAACTTCAAAACAACCATTCAAGATGGAAAAAATGGCAAGGCAAACCTTAAACCTCTTCAGTCAAACCCTAATTAGAAATGCTTTGAAGAAAAGGCCTAAAAAACAATGTGTAAGTGATTCCAAAGGGCAGGGCAAACCATAAACCTCTTTGGCACTGAATCCATTAAATCATTCTTGAAATTAAAAAACTGAGTGCGATTAGAGATCAACTAAGAATTCTCTAAACTAACCTAGCAGAGGAAAACATGAGAGCAAAAGAAGCAGACAAACTTATTGTGCTTTTGACAGCATACCTTAAGCTAAAATTTCTATCTTATTGCAAGAGAAAGATGAAACAATATGTAGAACATAAGATGACAGGTACAAAACTGAGAAAGACATCACCATTAACCATGTTCATGAATCCTAGAAAGTGCTTGTCTCCTTGATATTCATTTCAGAACCTTCACAAAGCTTCAAAGCCAAAAACTCCTCACAACTCAAAGTCTATGAGGTTTTTCTCCACAATCAACCAACATCCAACCAAAATGAACAATGAGGCCCACATATAGTATTTATCATACAAAAAAGAGTCAAAACCATAAATAGGTCTCCAAAATGTCATTAATACATCATAAATGCCAAATTTGTCCATTGAGACCATGCGAGGCCCAAGGCACAAATATCCTAACCTAATAAATGCAAAGTATATCCAATCAAAAATTATGAGCTAACTAGGAGTGATTTTCCTCAAAAGTCTTCGAAAATATCTTTTTCCATAAATTTGTGTCTTTTGTTGACTTTGCAGGCAAGGGCACAGTGCCTGCACCAGGAAAATTGCCTGTTTTGTGACCAAGGTTTGGAGGACTTCGAGGTGTCCAAATGAGCTCCATGATAGCTCATTGGAAATCTTGTCAAGTCTAATTTCCAAAAATGATTTTTTTTTCATTTGGTGTCCATTTGCCTCCCCAAAAACACATTCCACCAAGACTTCTCAGGGCGCAGCGCCAGCTCTAAAAATAGGGCAGAAAGGTGGTTTTTTTGGTGTTTTTGGTACTTTTGGAGGACCAGTTTTGCTCCAAATGAGCTGAAACTTTGTCAGAGTGATGTCCATGGCCTAAGGATTCCAAAAATGTCAATTTTTCCTCCAATGGATGCCTCAAGAAAAAGCGCAGCACCAGTGGCGCTGCACCCTTTGCCCTCCTTTCTACTTTCTAACTGTCAAGGTTCCAAAATTGTGCAAAAAGGAATTTTGCTTGTTAGGAACTCATCTAATCTACTTTTTCTTCTTTTATCTTCATATATACCCTTTTATTTTTCCTTAATCCTTTTGAGTTTTTTCCTTCAAACTTGATTTACCTTCTAACTTCTATTTTTAAGCCTCTAAGCCTAATTTTCCTTTACTGTTTTCCTTACTTCTATCTGTACTGCCCTCATCACTTTTATCATGTATCTTTGATATGTCCTTAACTAACCTCTTCTTCATTTTTTTCTTATTTATTAACATTTGCCTCACTGCCCTCAATGCTCTTTTCTTCAATGTTTTTTTCTTCATTGACATCTTATTCACTGATATAAAATTGATAGGAAAGAGGGAATGTAATGTCACTAATGCAACCAACTTAATTTCATCTCTTGTCTAGACTGATATTCTTTATGGGTAGATGAAATAAGGTTTAAGTAGTGGTTTCAAGAATGAATTTTAGGGTGTCTCTTAGGGTTTCTATTCCTTTCAATCAGATCATCAAAAAGCTTGCAAATGAGTGAATTTGATGGCATCTGCCCTCAAAAATGCTTGAAGGACTCTTGGAGGAATCTTGAAAACAATTTGTGGTGAATTAAGTGTTTTTAGGGTTGAGGAGACCCTTCTAGCCAAACATGCAGCACCTAGGCCAAGGGCGCAGTGCTGAAGGTAAGTTCACTGGTCTGGTCGAGCAAGTCGGGTAAAGGCATAACACCCTACTAGGCGCGCAACGCCTTAATAAAATGCACGGAACAAAATCCCAGGCGCGCAATGCTCGACTCCAGGCGTGTAGCGCCAAGCCAAGGTCGCAACACCAGGAAAAATTGTCCAAGTTTGCCTTGAAAACTCAAATTTTCTCATCCCTATGAAACTTTTAATTCTCTGTAAGGTACCAATGATTATTCTGAAGTGTTTAGATGGGCTTGACCTTTTTTTTATTCCTTGAGGCATGATAGGTTGAGTTTGGCAAATTTTTAGGGTGCTTTCCCATCTTAATATCTCCAACCTAAGCTCAAATCATCCTTTGCTTTGCAAGTGACTGAAAATCTTGAATTTGCCTCTCTCCTTTTTCTTTTAGTTTGCTAGAGATATGATATTTTATTTCTTCCGATCCTAAGGATTTGACCTATTCATCTTGACATAGCAGCAGCCCTAAAAACCTCCTTCACTTTCGCCTCTGGAGCTCAATACATCTCCTTTGATGATTCATTCATGGCAAGCTCATTAAACACTTTTAAGAGGTTTTCTCACAGCAACACTTTCAAAACCTTCCTTTGCTTGCACCATGGAGTTTCAAACCCTATTTTTTAACTTCTTTGACATTTCTGATAGTTGGTGATTGAAAATATTGAGTTCATCTTTCTTACTGATACTTTTTACATCCTTGCTCTATAGGTTTTGATTGAGTTACAAGGTTGACTGTCTTTGGCTTATTTATGTCTTTTAACACTTTCACTTAGCAAGTGTCATGAGAACCTTGAAGTGGCTCTTCCTTTTGATCTTTGAAGCATGCTAAATTCACTTTTGACAACCTTAGGAACTTACACAGTGGCAGTATCTCTAAAACTTCTTTTTTTCTTACCTTGGAGCTCAAATCATCTTATGTTTGGCAAGTGACTGAAAACCTTGGCTTCACCTTTCTTACTGATATTCTTCATACCTTTGCTCTTTGAGGCAATGATACATTCACCTTGTCAAACTTTTGGGATGATTGTACACATTAACACCTTCACAATCCTTATTTCTGCTGTCATTATGTAGTTCAAATCATGGTTTCAACTTCTTTGGACACTTTCCCAAAACCTGATATGTTTGGAGTATTTTCAAGACAATCATCAGTGTTGTCTTCTAATTTCTCTATATCCCTTTCAATTTCATTCATTTCTATCTAGTTCACCTCACCCTTTTCCCTTTTTCATCAATAATCTCTGAAAGACCATTCTTCATGTTTGGTTTTTGGTGTACCTCCAGGTTATTTGCTGCAAGTGATCAGTGTTTTGACATTTAAGTGGGCCATTCAGCTCAAAATCCCAGTTCTCCTTTCAAGACCAACTTGTTTCCCTTCCTTTACTTGCATTTTATGATTTGATAAGACAAAATTCTTTGGAAAATTTATAGCAAAGGAAAAGTAGTGCCTTAAACACCTAATGATGATATTCAACCATGTAAAACCCTAATTGACCTAGTGGAAGGATTCTTTGACTTGGTCTTTTACTAAAAATTGGCTTGGAGTCTTCAAGTGTAAAAACAGAGTATTGAAAAAGTGGTGTACTAAAGATCCAAATCCAATGTAGTTGATTTATCTAAAGAGCCTACAAAGATAGTTTTGAGACCATCAATTCTTGAGGAACTTGGTGAACATGGGAAAGAATAGGCTATAGGTAACCCTAGTTGTAAAGTGGTGTTATGGGAAAGGGAAAAATAGAGTGATGAGGTCATAGGTAGGAAAAAGGATGGAGATGGGTGGCACAAGCCCTTTAGGAGCTTTTTAAAGAAGTGGCAGGGTGACCATAGAATGACAAAATGATAGGATAGTGAAAAATTTTCTATAAGGATAATGAAGGCAGTGAGATTTCTAAAACTCACAATATTCAGGGAGTTTTGTTTTTAGAAATATAGAACCAATACTTAGTCATCTACAGATAGTGAAAATTACTGATGACTAACAGTGGCTCCACTTGGGGAGGGCATCTCCTTTTCAGGAGGTGTCAATAACCTTAGAGTTCACATCTATGAGTTTTGAGGATCAGTACCTTACTTTTACTTGGCAGATCCCTCTTCCTTCATCTCTTGTTGATGTTCTCTTGAAGCTATGATCTCAAAAATCTGAAAAGAAATGATTTCTTCCATATTATTTCTACCTACCCATCATACTTTGCCTAGAATTTTTCCTTCTTTTGGGTGCACTTGGACTTGCAAACTCCTGACATTATTTTCTTTTGAATGCATAAAAATGGTCTACTTGTACCCTTATGTCATCCAAGAGTTTAGATTAGGCTAATGAAATCTTGTATTCTCTACCTAGTCTACTCATCTTGTTAAGATTAAGTTGTTTGACAGATTTTATTCTCTAACTTACTAACATGAAATTTAAAACATGATGAAAGCGAGTTTAAGCAATCCGATTTGTCATGAGCATTGACATTTGGACAAGGTGCACACAGACTTTATTTTTGTACAAGTGAAACAAGAAATTTGAGGGCTATGATTTAGAATTGGTTATTCATCCCTCTCTTTCCTCTTTGGTTCTAAATTGAGATTTGGGAACCAGTATCTCTTCTTCTAACCTAATGTACTGATGAGCCAAGTTTTCATTTTTTGGAAAATTTGTTTCTGTATCTTATCAAAAACAATTTAGAACATATTCAATCATGGTTAGGCTGTGTGACTAAACAAGACCTTTCTTTCTTAAGTAGTGGAATTTAGACTTGCACACTTTTAGAAGTACTCTTTTTGTGTATGGGGTTGTACCTATTCTTTTTTTGCCCTCTTTTCTTCTTTTCTTAATTTTTGTCTTTTTGGATCAGCATTCTACAACTAAAAACTAGAAATATGTTCATAGTGCTGAGCTTATTTGCATTCCTATCTATCTTAATCTAAATTTCATATGATATCTATTCATTTGGTGAACTCCCTTTTCCAATATAACCAATAAAGTAGATGATTCGATGAGTGATCTTTGTTCAGCTCTTTGAGTGTGTTGAAGAAATCGAAAGGCCACTCCCACCTCACTTGTGTTTGAACAGTATTGCCTAAAGTTTTCTTTAAACCTTGCATCAAACTGCTTCTAACATATTTTACTCCCTCTTCAAATGTCTCTAAGAAAACAACAAAGGGATCTTGAAACAATACTTGGCTTAGGGATTTGAATAACCTTCATCCCAGACTACTCCTTCCTCCACTTCGCTAAGCTTGAGATTTTTTTGGGAAAGAAACTCCACCTCTTCTTCATGATCATCTGTGCTGGCAGACTCATCATATATTGCAATGTTGTCCTCTAGAAAGCCTGATATGCTCTAATTGAGTGGATTGAATTATGTGTGAAGGCCATCATGTTGATGAGCAGGAGTAATCTTTGGCAATAAATATTCTTGAGAAGGCAGTGCAACAACTCTCTTGTGATTGTCAATTTCCAAGCCTTCATCTGCAATTTGAAATTCAATGGAACTTGGTGGCTAAAAATTTGGAGCTAAGGAAGATTCTATGTCACAAATGATTTCCTTAACCATTTGAGGAAAAGGCTTCTTATTAACAAATTGCTCAAGAAGTTTATTATTTTCCTCAACCTCAACATAAAAAATGAAATATTGCCGATTTCCAATCACATGGAAGTTATTTCTGATGGATTGAAATGAAGTAGAACAAAGAGTCAGGGATCTTTCACTTACTTTCAAATTTTCTAGACTTTCCTCATCAGTGTCATAGATGATATGTATTGGTTGATTACTGTTTCCAAGTTGATGAAACTAAACCTCCTCCCTCAAACCAACTGTTGATTGCTCTACAATATTAGCTTCTGTTTAGGGAACATAACCATCATCATACTGATCAAACTTTGGAAAATCATCAATATAAGTAATGTCACCAATCAGACATATCAAATTATTAGATTATTTCTCCTTGAATTGATCTACCAGTCCATTTTCTGATCTATGGTAGCTGGAATTAGCATGAGAATAAATAGAAATGTTCTATTCATATGAAGGTTTAAAGGCTAGCTACATGTTTAGAATTTTCTTTATTTTCTCTTTAGTTAAAAGAGGAGGCATTTTCCTCTTTCTTTAGATAGAACTAAAATAGTTCTCTTTCTCTTGTGAAGGCTGATTCTGAGGCTAAATGTCTTCTTGAGCCTCACCTAGAAGAGATGGTGAATCATAAATTGTGCCTTCAGAGATATCCTATGGATTTCCCTTTATTTCCTGATTGATTTCATCCTCAAACAACTCTTCTTGGCTGTCATAATAGTTATCTTGAGTATGAAATGTTTGAATTTCCTCTAATATATCTTCAGGATGCCAATTTCCTAAATATTCATCAATTTTTGCAAGGTATTGTATGAGATCTTCAGATTGATCACAATAATTTTTATCTAATGATAGAGATGAACAATATTCTTTAAAATGTTCATAAAATACCTTATGGAAATCCTTCAAAGAGAACAAGGTGCCAAGGTCTAGGCCTTCATACCATTCCCTTGCCTTACCCTCTAATGTTGCCATAAAAATTTTCATCAGGCAGTCCTCATGCCATTCAACTTTTAACCTCCATACATGTATATGAAATTTGATGAGATGTAACAAGGGATCATCAAATTTTTCATCTTGAAACATAGGCAGGTTTGAAAACAAATTTATCTGAGGCATTTTGTGTGGAAATCTAGGGATGTGATCTCTGTTCATTGGAGAATATATCCGTTGTATCCTTGGATCCATGTTTGTAAATCAGAAAGGTTCACTGCATCTTTTCAACCAGTCTAGAGTCTTTAGGTCTATTGAGAGTTGTGGAGTCACTAGGTGGATGATTTCAACTTTGCTGTCCACCATCATCAATATCAGGATTGATTAAAGCACTCCCAGGGGAGTCTGTGAGGACTAGTGGGGTCAACAGGGCTACTGAAGACCAGTGGAGTCACCAGGTAGATGATGTTTACTGTTTTAAGGAATTACTTGTTGTCCACCATCAACAACTAAATACCAATCTAAGGATGTTGGTTGGTTTTTTGATGTCCTAAGGAATACTTAGATTGTTACTGACTCAGAAGGTCCCACCGTGATCGCCATTATGTTAGGTCCCCGTAATTTTTTAGATTGACAAGGAAAAATGTACAAGGGTAACATCAAACCAGTCTTTGGAGTCGTAGGACCTAGCCTTCCTGGACTCAGGGAGGGCTCTCTCTATGTTTGTGTAAAGGATGTCACTTGATAGATTTTAGGGTTTTGATTTTAGGCTCGTTATAAGGATTATGGTTTATTTGTTTGTTTTGTTTGGTTGGGTTGCTTGTCAAGAAAAAAATATAGAGTAGGAGAGGTTTAGACCATTGGGCTATGGAGTTTGAAAAGGGTCTTGAAAGGTACAACAATAGGTCAAGGATGCTTTAGAGGGCAAGTATAAAAAATCTAAATGGATCTTCAAGGCTTATGTGAGTGAAGTGAACATTGAGTTGTGAACAAAGTAGGTGCAAAGGGAAGTTAAGAATACTTTGACAAATACTACAACAAGAAAGGCCTTTAAGATCACTATGCATAAAGAAATAATCAAAGACAGGGCATACCAATAACTGTTTGACAAAACCCTAGCAAGCAAACATTTAAGACAACAATCCAATAAACCCTAGAGAGCAAGGAACTCCTAACCTCTCTAGCTATCTACCTTCAGAGAAAGAAAGCATGCAAGATAAACATATAGTAGTGATCAAAGAAAGGGAACTCCTAAAATTCCTTAAAGATAATATAAATAACTTCAAAACAACCATTAAATATTGACGAAAGGGCAGGGAAAATCGTAAACCTCTTCAATCAAACCCTAATTAGAAATGCTTTGAAGAAAAGACCTCAAAAAAAATGTTTAAGTGATTCCAAAGGGCAGGGCTAACCATAAACCTCTTTGGCACTGACTCCATTAAATAATTCTTGAGATTAAAAAGCTGAGTGGGATTAGAGAGCAACTAAGAATTCTCTAAACTGACCTAGCAGAGGAAAACATGACAACAAAAGAAGCAGACAAACTTAAGGTGCTTTTGATAACATACCTTAAGCTAAAATTTCTATCTTATTGCAAGAGAAAGATGAAACAATACGTAGAAAATATGTAGAAAATAAGATGACAGGTATAAAAATGAGAAATACATCACCATTAGCCATGTTCATGAAACCTGAAAAGTGCTTGTCTCCTTGATATTCATTTCAGAACCTTCACAAAGCTTCAAAGCGAAAAACTCCTCACAACAAAAAGTCTATGAGGTTTTTCTCCACAATCAACCAACATGAATAATGAGGCCCTCATGCATTATTTATCATGCAAAGGAGATTCAAAACCCTAACTAGGTCTCCAAAATGCCATTAATACATCATAAATGCTAAATTTGTCCATTGAGACCATGCAAGGCCCAAGGCACAAATATCCTAATCTAATAAATGAAAAATATCTTCAATCATAAATTCTGAGCTAACTAGGAGTGATTTGCCTCAAAAGTCCTCGAAAATATATTTTTCCATAAATTTGTGTCTTTTGTTGACTTTGCAGGCAAGGACGCATTGCCTAGGCCAAGGGCGCAGCACTTGCACCAGAAAAAGTGCATGTTTTGTGACCACGGTTTGGAGGCCTTCTGGGTGTCCAAATGAGCTCCATGATAGCTCATTGGAAAGCTTGTCAAGTCTAGTTTCCAAAATGGATTTTTGTTTTTCATTTGGTTTCCATTTTCCTCCCCAAAAACTCATTCCCGCAAGACTTCTCAGGGTGAAGCGCCAGCTCTGAAAATAAAGCAGAAATGTGGTTTGTTTGGGTGTTTTTGGTACTTTTGGAGGACCAGTTTTGCTCCAAATGAGCTGAAACTTTGTGAGAGTGATGTCCTTGGCCTAAGGATTCCAAAAATGTCAAGTTTTCCTCCAATGGATACTTCAAGAAAAAGCGTAGCGCCACTGGCGTTGCGCCCTTGGCCCTCCTTTCTGCTGTCTAACTGCCAAGGTTCCAAAATTGTGCAAAAAGGGATTTTGTTTGTTAGGTACTCATCTAATCTACTTTTTCTTCTTTTATCTTCATCTCTGCCCTTTTATTTTTCCTTAATCCTTTTGAGTTTGTGCCTTCCAACTTTATTTACCTTCTAAATTCTGTTTTTAAGCCTCTAAGCCTGATTTTCCTTTACTGTTTTCCTTACTACTATCTATACTGCCCTCATCACTATTCTCATGTCTATTTGATATGTGCTTCACTAACCTCTTCTTCATTTTTTTCTTCTTTATTAAAATTTTCCTTACTGCCCTCAATGCTCTTTTCTTCACTGCTGTTTGCTTCATTAACATCTTCTTCATTGATATAAAACTGATAGGAAAGAGGGCATGTAATGTCACTAATGAAACCACCTTAATTTCACCTCCTATCTAGATTGATATTATTTATGGGTAGATAAAATGAGGTTTAAGTAGTGATTTAAAGCATGAATTTCAGGGTGTTTCTTAGGGTTTCTATTCCTTTCAATCAAATCATCAAAAAGCTTGTAAATGAGTGCATTTGATGGCTTCTGCCCTCAACAATGCTTGAACGACTCTTGGAGGCAGCTTGAAAATAGTTTGAGGTGACTTAAGTGTTTTTAGGGTTGAGGAGGCCCTTCTGGCCAAACGTGAAATGCCTAGGCCAAGGGCGCAATGCTGAAGGTAAGTTCACTGGGCTTGTCGGGGAAGTTGGGTAAAGGCGCAGCGCCCTACCAGGCGTGCAGCGCCACGCTCCAGGCGTGCAACGCCTTAATAAAATTCATAGGAAAAAATGCCAGGCATGTAGCGCCCGACTCCAAGGGCACAACGCCAAGCCAGGGGCGCAACGCAGGCAAAATTTTCCAATTTTTCCTTGAAAACTCAAATTTTCTCATCCCTGTGAAACTTTTATTTCTCTGTAAGGCACCAATGATTCTTCTGAAGTGTTTAGATGGGCTTGAACTTGTTTTTATTCCTTGAGGCATGACAGGTTTATTTTGGCAACTTTTTAGGGTGCTTACCCATCTTAGTATATCCAACCTAAGCTCAACTCATCCTTTGCTTTGCAAGTGACTGAAAATCTTGAATTTGCCTCTCTCCTTTTGCTTTTAGTTTGCTGGAGATATGATGTTTTTTCTTCTGGTCCTAAGGATTTGACCTATTCATCTTGACACAACAACAGCCTTAAAAACCTCATTCACTTCCACCTTTGGAGCTCAATACATCTCCTTTGATCATTCAGTCATGGCAAGCTCATTAAACACCTTTGAGAGGTGTTCTCACAACAACACTTTCAAAACCTTCCTCTCTCTGCACCATGGAGTTTCAAACCCTGTTTTTTACCTTCTTT
Organism: Pinus albicaulis; assembly: GCA_034641835.2. NCBI lineage: Eukaryota > Viridiplantae > Streptophyta > Pinopsida > Pinales > Pinaceae > Pinus > Pinus albicaulis. The sequence goes on along the minus strand of JAXQQM020075866.1, from coordinate 59,561 downwards.
GACATTTCGTATGGCTGGTGATTGAAAATACTGAGTTCACCTTTCTTACTGATACTCTTTACATCCTTGCTCTGTAGGTTTTTCTTGAGTCACAAGATTGAGTTTCTTTGGCTTATTTATGTCTTTTAACACTTTCACTTAGTAGGTGTCATGAGAACCTTGAAGTGGCTCTTCCTTTTGATCTTTGAAGCATGCTAAATTCACTTTTGACAACCTTAGGAACTTACACAGTGGCAGTATCTCCAAAACTTCTTTTTGTCTTACCTTGGAGCTTAAATCATCTTACGTTTGGAAGGTGACTGAAAACCTTGGCTTCACCTTTCTTACTGATATTCTTCATACCTTTTCTCTTTGAGGCAATGACACATTCACCTTGGCAAATTTTTTGGATGACTGCACACATCAACACCTTCACAATCCTTCTTTCTCTGTCATTATGTAGTTTAATTCATGGTTTCACCTTCTCTGGACACTTTCCCAAAACCTGAGATGTTTGGAGTGTTTTCAAGACAATCATCAGTGTTGTCTTATAAGTTCTCTATAGCCCTTTCAAGTTCATTCATTTCTGTCCAGTTCACCTCACCTTTTTCCCTTTTTCATCAATAATATCTAAAATACCTTTCTTCATGTTTGGTTTTTGGTGTACCTCTAGGTTATTTGCTACAAGTGGTCAGTGTTTTGACATTTAAGTGGGCCATTCAACTCAAAATCCCAATTCTCCTTTCAAGACCAACTCGTTTCCCTTCCTTTACTTGCAGTTTATGATTTGATAAGACAAATTTCTTTGGAAACTTTCTATCAAAGTAAAAGTAGTGCCTTAAACACCTAATGATGATCTTAAACCATGTAAAACCTTAATTGACCTAGTGGAAGGATTATTTGACCTAGTCTTTGGCTGAAAATTGGCTTGGAGTCTTCAAGTGTAAAAACATAGTATTGAGAAAGCGGTGTATTGAAGATCCAAATCCAATGTACTTAATTTATCTAAAGATCCTACAGAGATAGTTTTGAGACCATCAATGCTTGAGGAACTTGGTGAACATGGGAAATAATAGGCTATAGGTAACCCTAGTTGTAAAGTGGTGTTATGGGCAAGGGAAAAATAGAGTGATGAGGTCATAGGTAGGAAAAAGGATGGAGATGGGTGGCACATGCCCTTAAGGAGTTTTTTAAAGAAGTGGCAGGGTGACCATGGAATGGGAAAATGATACGATAGTGAAAAATTTTCTATAAGGATAATGAAGGCAGTGATATTTCTAAAACTCACAATATTCAGGGAATTTTGTTTTTAGAAATCTAGAACCAATACTTAGTCATCTACAGATAGTGAAAATTACTTATGACTAATAGACTAGACTGCGAGGGTCTCCTTGGAGGTACATAACATAGCTTCTTTGGTTATTTCCTTGCTCCATTGTCTTTCTGGTAAACTTATTTAAACCCGGGGAATGATGGAAAACATTTAGTAGCATATGATTATGCATGGATAACAAAAATATCAGCATCTTCTTTCTTCTCATTTTGAATTCTTAACATTTCTACTTGTTCACTTAGATTGCTAAAACTTTATGTTTTAAAGTTGTCAAGAAAATTTTCAAGTTCATCTTGCCTTACCAACCTTGAGGCGGAATTACTTACTCTTTCCCTTCATCTTGATATGCACTTGCATGTTTCACAAATTTCTTCAAATGACAATTGGTATACATCTCCTCCACTCATGAGATTAAGGAGATCAATCCACTCATCACTAATTTCTCTAAGAGGGTTTTTAGTGTGTCAAATCCAAAATGATGCAATTTTCCCTCTTAACATTAAACATGAACCTATCTATGAGATCCTCAAGGCTCTCATCCTCTTTTTGATTCATTCTAAAAATTTCTTCTTTAATATCATGGTTTTTATATTTTCCTAGAAATATCTTTTGCATATCATTCCATGATATGATTGAATTATTACCTTGACTCATGAACCATTTAAGAGCTTCATCCTTCAACGTTGCAACAAAAAATCTCAGTTTTTGAGTGTGTGATAAGTAGCCATAAGATATACAAAGCATCTCAAATTCAAAGAGAAATGTTTCCAGATCCTGTGTCCTCATACCATGGAAGTTGTGAAGAAAATATTGAGGGATGTTCTTCATATGTACATTGATGTCCATATCTTGAATGGGAAACCCAATAAGATATTCTTCATTTTCATCATATCTATCCATCTCTTCTACCTTCAAAATTGTATGGTGATGTGGTTCTTACTGCACCACGTGGTCAAGTGGGGGGGTTGGTATTGGAGAAGTATTTTAAAAAAAATTATGAGTATCCCTACTCCTATCAGGCATGAAAATCATATTTTTTTGTATTTTTCAATATTTCGGAAACAACATGAAAAAGGAAAGCAAAAAATAATGCTAAAACATAATCAAATCATCTACGAGAAAAACCCCCAGCAACGACGCCAAAAATTGGCGAGCCCTGGTATTGCACCAAGAGTGCTGCAACTCCCAGGGGCTACAACCCTACTTTACTTTATCAACCCGGGGTTCGTACAAACTTGGAGGTGGCAGTGCTATATACATAGTAGATGCATTCAACTCATGTCATTCTCTTCTTCTCTATGAAAGGGTGCTACTTCTAGGGTTTATCGGTGAAGTCTGTCACACTTCAATGAAACCAAACTAAATTGCAGAAAGGAAGTGACAGAAAGGAATCTAAATTAAATTGCTGAAAAGAAATGACAGCAAAGGAAAATAATTCTAACCACACTTAATGGGCCAAATGGCTAAACATACTCTACTTATCCTATGATCTATCTACCATGCTACCATGCTTCTAACCATGAAACTATTCATGATCTAAGTAAAATTGAAAAAGTGTTGCTTGCAGTTTGGAGGAAAAAGGGCTAAAGATGTTAATGGAAGGCTTAACACATGTGACAAGGATTAGAGGTGGAAATAGGGGTTTAGACTTCATTAAACCTTATGATATCGCAAAAATTCTTTGGAGAGGGAGGATTTTAAAAGTGCAATGGTGGAATTGCAATGGGAGGATGGAAGTGCAATATGCGATATGCTATATCGCAATTCACAATATCGAAAAGCTGGAGGAGCAGCAGAAGTGTTGTTCAGAAGCGGGAGAAAAATGCGAAATGCGATGGGTCAGGATTTGTGATTGTGATGGGTGAAGAAAGTGCGAGATGAAATCTACAATATCACAATCGCAAGACCACAAAGCTGAAGAGTAGTGGAAGTGTTGTTTGGGAGCGAAATGCGAAATGAAATATGCGACGGGTGACATGGCAGAGTACGAAAAGAAAATCGCAATGGGCGGACAGGAGCGGTAAGTATTACAGGAATGAAATGAGAAATGTGATTTTCCAATTTGTTTAGGAATTGCAATAAGTCTTTGAAGGAAAAAAGATTGGGTTCTAATGTTTATGAAGTTATTTTTTACTGTAAGTGTAAAAGGTAGGGCAGAAGGAAATATCGCAATCGTGGCTTGGAATGGGAGAGCATAAAAATAGAACACAAGAGATCTGTGATTTTCAATGAGCGAAGTACGGTGAGCGGGAGTTTCCAGGAGCAAGGGCAAAGGTCAAAATTTTAATTTTTTTCAAGATTTTTGTGAATAAAAAGGGAAACAACCGCAATAGAAGAAGGAGGGAATAGAGCATAACAAAGGTGTTTGGAAGCGTGAAAACAAAGATGGAAAATGAAGTGGGAAGGTGAGGGTGAAATTATTAGGAACTTTAATACTGATTCCTGGAAAAAAACCTGCAGATTCATGCACGGAAAAATAGAAAAAATGTGTGATAACACAATGGAAGAAAGGTTGAAACTGTTATTGCACTCTACTCTAATATGAGAAGCATCGAATCAAAAACAAAAATATTTTTTTGTCTGTGGGAATGTCTACCCTCCTCGATCTCTATCGACAGAGATGAGAGGGGAAGGCTACCTCACAGTTTTATGGAGTTCATCAACTGTTATACAGTGCAGATAAGCAGATTAAATCTACAACAAAAAAATATAACAACAATGAAAATATCAGAAATAAAGCTAGCTAAATGATAGAAAGAAAAGAATGAAAACAACAGAGAAGTTGAGGCACATGGGTCGGGCCCTAACCCACGAGCCTAGATTTCTGGAACTAAATCAATAAAATGGAGTCTGTCTGTCCATTTCAAGAAGAGAATAGCCTCATTACATTTTTTAAAGTTTAATCACTGAGTAAAATAATAAAAAACTTAATAGCTTGCAACAAAAGTTCTGAATGGAATTGAATCCCTTCCTCGCCTTAGCTATGTTCTATTTATTCTAAAGGGCAGCTACCAACAGCTCCCTAAATATTTATTGAGGCCATTTTGACTCCAAGTAAACCATATATTGAGTGCACTTCGTCCTCAGTTTGCTTTGCTTCCTTTGATAGTTAAGGAGGGTGGAAAAACCCCTTTAATCTCTCCAAGATATCTCCATAATTTCTTGAAATTGTACTCATTTATTCTTCAATATTGATCTTCTAGTGGCAAGGAGCAAGTTTCTAAATTATCTCCTTCTCCCAATCTTCATAATCTGCCCAATATTCTACAAAAATAACCAATATTAGGCACAAATATGTAATTACCTTTAAACCTTCCTAAGAAAATATTAAAGCATAAGAAAACATTGTTAAGTGTAGAAGGAGAGATTTAATATATATTTTATGTGCATATGGAAGGTTAGATTGGCCTAAGAAAGGTTATATGAGCCTTATTTTATTTCTAATTTAGAGGCCCATCACAAACCCTGAGAAGGAATGGTTCGAACTTGTCATGTTTGATAAGTCCATCACTATTTGATATTTTAACGATTCCAACAAAGGTAAACCTCGACATCTTTTTCATGTTTAGAGAGTTTGAAAAAGAGGGAAAAAAGAAAACTCTATATGCCCCTTTTCATAAACAGTCTCTCGAGTCCAAAAAGGTAGAAAAAAATACTCAAGAGAACCTCTTAGCCATGTTCGACTAAGGTATTCCTTTTTCATAAATATTCTATCTCATCTCGGAAAAGGGTTAAACTTATACTGAGTAGATGTCTTTTCATTTACTTTATGGAGTTCGAAAAGACAAGTTCTTAATAACTTTTTCATATTTCGGGAGTCTGAAAAGAGTTGAAAGATGACTCCAAGGGGTTTATTTTTCGTATGTTTAAATAGCCCGAAAAAGAGATAAAATTATACTCCTTAGTCAAAACAACCTATTTAAATCATGATAAAACACCGTTAACAACTGTAAACCTGCTCAAAACAGCACAAGAAGGATTAAACATACTTGTTTCATGGTAAAAATGACGCATATTTAGGTCAAAAAATTTAATATGAATAAAATAATGCAATAAATGACCATAAATACTCAAATGACTATTAATTTCCACCATTTCAGATTCAGTGAGAATTTGGAGCACTTTTTCCCTCGATCTTCTGCAACTGATTGGGGCTAATCTGGTGGATCATTTAGAGTATTTTTGCTTCTAGGTAGGAGATAAAACTATTCTCTTCCTTTTCACAATCCATTTTTATGATTTCATGCAATTTGTTTGAGGATTTGAGGGACCTTGGGTTCCAAAAACATGCCCTAGGACAAACTCACCCCCGGAGAATCGAAATATTCATGGCACCTAGGGATACTATCACTGCTGGGAGAGGTGCAATGCTCTATCATGCACTAATGGGGTGTGTTGGGTGCAAAAATCTAAGTTGTTTATCAGGTTTCCCTCAAAAAATTTCATTTTTTTTGCATGAAAGGAGCTTAATGAATCTCTTGTTTATGTTTCAGGTGTTCATTAGCACAAAATTGAATTCATTTGGAGATAAATATAACATGAAAAAAAATATTTAAATGCAGGAAATGATCCTGCTACCATCAAGGCATTGAAAAATTATGGCTTACTAAAATTATTTTGCGTTCTTGTTATGAGGCCATAGATGGAATTGTTGAAATATATTGTTCATTCATGGGATGTTCAGGCAAAAGCATTTAGGTTTGGGGAACATCTACTTGAGATAAAGGTGGAAGATATCTACTTTCTAACAAGTTTATCTAGGAGAGGTGCCCCCATCTCTATCCTAGGTGGGAGAAGTGTTGGGGAAACAGTGAAAGATTATATTGCTACCTCTTGCAAACCTAGAGCCAAGCCCACTAGGGATGGAAATATAAATATAAAAGATGTAACCCAGTTACCTTTGAGAATTATCTTGTTCATTATCGCGAGATTGGCAGGTAACTCAACACTTCATGTAGCAAATATATCGTACATGTAGTTTGGGGTGGAGTGCCTAGAGCCAACAATCTTCAGTTGGAGTGAAGGAGTTTTTGTCAATATCAAGCAATAATTGACTAAAGAAAGAGAGGGGAAATTAAATAACTTAATATATGGTTTGATCATGGTCTCTTTGCTCTAGAACAGGTGCCACTACTTCAGCCACAATAGATTACACTCGAGCCTCTCGATCTGAGGGCACCATGGACGAGGATGTGGATAGATCATAAGTCCCGACATGCAAATCCATCGATGATCAGATCTCACCAACCTTCTTTGGATGGATACGTAGATATTTAATTATGTTCAATTATTATACTTGCAGGGATGGATTTATGTCATGACCCTAATCTCATTCTTTCCCAGTGGAGTCGCCAATTTTTTATGATGGATTTATGTTTGCAGAAAAAAGTATCTCCCCTAGGTCTAGTGGCTAGCCTAGAACAACAAAGAGATAAGGAACCTATTCCTCTCCTTAAAGTAAATAGATGATGGGATGAATCCTACTTGGAATCTGTCATATGATTCACTCCTTCTTTAGCTTGAATGCTCTAATCTGAGCTCTAATTTCAAAAATTAGAACCTGCACAGTTAGACAATACATGCCAAGAAACTACAGGATCTATGCAACATCATCTAAGTAATATATTCAATAGATCAACATGGTATTGAAACACATGAAATAAAAAAAATCACATATAGGAAAACAAAGAACTCTTTGCATTAATATAAATGGAAGGATATTACAACCATAAATAGGTGTTGATCTTGTAGAAGAGCTCCTCCAAGTTCTCTTGTCCTTTCCTTGTCACAATGTGCACCTCCAATCACCATAAATGCATGGAATGATACCTCTCACAATACTAGCATAAGGGTATAATCATTCTCCAAGATCCAAACCCTTGCATATGGAAAGTTGTAAATATATAGATGCGTGGAGTAGGTTGGGAGTTCTTATCCAATTACCAATATAAGGTTATATATCCACCTTTGATGGGAGGATGGTATCAAAGGATAAGGTATGGAAAATCCAAAGTATGGTAGGATAGGATCCGAATTTTTTATCTGAGGTAAATGGTTGTAAAAAATTCTAGAAGTTTCTGGAAGAAGAGGCTTCCTAAATTTCTCTTTTTCCTGAATTTCTAGAACCAACGTAGGTGAAAAGGGGAGAAACCTATAGGTGATCAACATAGGGAATAGTGTAGAAACTTGTAGGTGAATATTGTCCAACAAGATGTTGATTTTTTTGTATCTTGGGAGGTAATCCAAGCCCTAATGATCGGGGGTTGGTGTTTCATGTCATTTTTTCACCATGAAATTTGACTGTTTATATGGGTCTATCACATTCCATATAATGTTCCCTTAGAGGTAAAAAAGAACTCATGTTCTTGAATCAAGTCTTGGAAATTGGAAAAAATATCTGTAAAACCCTTGAACGTCTACATGCCTAATTTTACTAGCTTTTTCCTACACATGCACTGATGATCCTTCCATTAGCCATGATGATTTCCACTCTATTTTCCACTAAAACCTGCGCACCCCCCGTGAAAAGAAAGTAAAAAGAAAAAATAACTTTTAGAAGCCTAGTTAGTCAAATATTCTCCCAACTAGAAGCCTCTAGAGTAGTGCTAGTTCGAGCTTTATCCCTCCACTCATGGAGCTTATCCCTTGGTCCAAGGAACTCAAATCCCTTCATGGGAGGAATCCATCCCTCTCTTAATGGATCTTAAACTACCTCAATCTCCCTATATATTGAGCTCAAGTTTCAGGTTGAAGGGTAGACTGAGACACATATAGACTGAGACTGTAGAGATACCTGAGTTATTAATGTGAATAGAAACTGATCTGTATAGTTTCTAAGATGGAGAGAGTTCATAGAGAGAATACTTTCTATTCTAGTGAGTGGTTGTTGACACATTAAAGATCACACCTTTGTGCCCATGACTTCATTCTGGTTATTCTAGAGAAGAAGGCTTATCAGACTGAAGGAAAATGATTTCTCAGACCCGAGGAGAAATTTATACAACATCAAGACACCCTTTGGCCTCCATCTTTAGTAATTTTGGGCAATAACGATTTAATAAACCATTCAGCCAAAATTTGATCTGGAATAAAGACCTTCACTAAATGCCTCCTACGTCTCCATTCATGAATGTGATCAGATATGTACGTAGACATAGATTGTTTTAATGAAGTTAACAATTCCATGCCATTTTCGTATCTGACAGGCAACTTAAAATGGGTTAAGAAAGTAGTAGCTAGTGCATTAAAATTATTAAGTGAGCCACGTTGTTACTCAATGTACCATTTGGTAGCTAGACCAATGAGAGTTATTTGAAAAATATGCAATCGAATTGAATCATCGATTAGTGAATTGGATGCACACCAGAGGTCATAAGTCATAACGTGATTAGATGGATCTTCTGCTGACTTACCTTCAAACTTTGGAATATCACTGGGCAACTTATTAGCCATCGGCGACCAATACAGAATATAAAATATGGGATCATTCGTAAGGTGTGATAGATCAGGTAAATCTAAAGTTGCTATAAACGGTAACCGACAGCTAGGGTCTTGATAACCTTGTGTGATCAAACCAGTTCTAGGAGGAGGATATCCAGGATATCCTAGAATTGGATGCGCATTAGGAATCATGAAACCTCCTGGATAACTAGGATTAACCAGACCATACTGGGGTTATTGAGGTACTTGATAAGTATACCCAGGATACAGCTGATACTGATATGTTAGATTTTGTGTAGCCTGTCCAAATTGATATTGTCCCTGGTATGGTTGATAAGTAAATTGTGGTTGACTAGTGAGAACCGTACTCGTACCAGATTGTCCTGTAGGCACCTGAATCGTAGTCTGAATTGTAGGTCTTGACTATGGCACAGATACTTGAGGAATTTTCACTTATACAGGGATAGTAGAAACAGGAGCTGCAGATACTCCAGAAATAGGTGTGGTAGGTTGAACAGAAGTTGTAGCAGCAGTAGAAGTTTGAGGCAGAGTTCTAGGTGTACTAGGCCCAGGTTGCTGAACAGAACCAGGTGCAGAGACTTGAATAGTAAGCTGGACGGGTTGCTGGGTTGGACCAGAAACTATGGTTTGTCCGGGTTGATTAGGTAGCTGCACATTGGGTTGCAAATTTTGTTGAATTTGAGATGGATCCCACACCATATTAATTCCGGGGTATTGACCCATAGAAGGTTGTGCATATGAAGGACCATAACCAGGTTGAACGTAATCTTGATAATTAACTGGAAAATTTCTAGCTCCTTGTAATAATGGTTGACCGAAAGGAGGTTGGAAACTTTGAGCTGGGTACTGACTTTGAGGCTGATATTGACATTGAGGCATGTACTGAATCTGGGGTTGATATTGACCTTGTGGTATAAATTGACTCTGGGGTTGATATTGACCTTGAGGTATGTAATTTCCTTGAGGTTGATATTGACCTTGAGGTATGTACTGTCCCTGAGGTTGTTCCCCAGGTAGGAAATATTGTCCTACAGTTTGACCTCCAGGTGGTAGAAAATTACCCTAAGGTTGCCCTCTGGGCAGTAATTGTCTACCTTGAGGTTGCCCCCCCAGGCAGTAACTGACTTCCTTGAGGTTGCCCCCCAGGCGATAACTGACTTCCTTGAGGTTGCCCCCCAGGCGGTAACTGACTTCCTTGAGGTTGAGGATTTGGAGTATTGCCAGACATCATAAAAATCTGTTCTATGTTCAACATTTTAGTGTTTGTTCCATTTGTACCAGATGATAACACTTATTCAATTGGTTGAGGAGCTTCTTTTGAGAAGGTACCAGAGAGTGACTGGTATCCCGGAGGAACAGATGAACCACCATATAAAAACTTTTCTGGAGATTGAGAAAACATAGATGACTCACCTGACATAGCTGATGAAGGATGATAACCTCTCGGTGTAGGGTAAAAGAAATTCGGGGTGGTGAATAAATAAGACCCGCATTTTGTAAAAAATCTGTCAGTGATAAATACCAAGTGTCAGTTCTAAAAGGATTGTAGAATATTGATTCACACTCCCTAAGATTCAAATTTTCTTGGGTTTCAAGAAGAATTACATCTTCGTCTGGACCAACAATTTCTTCAATACATATGAGATCAGAAGGAAGGTTTTCAGTAATGCGATGTCTTACCCTAGGTGAATCAGGATCACTAGAAGTCGGAGTAACCAATCCTGAAAACGATTCCAACACAGCAGGTTCAGTTTCGAGCTCAGAAATTTCAGGCTCTTCAGCTAATTCACTGGTTGGAGAAACAATACCAATAAATTCGGAAATTGAAATTGGCTCTTGAATATATTATGTTGTTTGAGTTACTTCATGATAATCCGGATGAGTAATTAAGGATGATTCTCGTGGTTCTGTTGATTGAATTCTACTTATAGTATGCGAGACTAAAGCTTTCATTCCTTCAAGTTGGATTGGTGTATACTCAGGGGATTTCCCCTGGAGTCTACTCGATTGTCTTGGTAATTCATCCACAATTAAAAATTATTAATCACACGCAATCAAAGAAAATTTCAATGAAAACTCCTAAAGTCGCTAAGGAAACAAACAAATGAATCACGCGCCTAAAAATCTAGGAGATCAAACCACACACAAATAGTAAATTCCCACGCTAAAAACACTAGTTGGTGATGAAATCCAACATCGTAGTATTTTAATGTAGAAATGGTGGTTAGAATAGTTACCCTGACAACCTGCTTAATGAAACAGACCGGTGCAAGTTTCTCCACTTAAACCATCTCGAGTGAAGATAACACTCCAGAGATTCCAAGTGAGTCTAGTCGACGTCTGCTCCAGGTACAGTGGGATATTTCCTCCACCGTCACCTTAGGAAAAAATCGTAAATTTTATGGCCAATAAGTTTACCAATAGGAACTAATATACCTGGGAGAACAGTCTACGATCTAACATATGGGCAAGGGCAGAGTAAAAAAGCTCAATCCCCTTGAAGGCTCCTTGACATAATCCAAGGTATATCGACAAGTGACCCCAGGCTCCTCGATAATGGTCTATCCGAGGTTTACCATTGTTAATACGCGCACATATTCTATCATTCCCAATGAGATAGAATTGATTATCCTACTGGTTCGGATATGACCTCATGCTTGACTCCTTTAGGAGGACCTTCCCAGAGCATACAAGTGACTATTGGATTTTTCCTACCGCAAGATAGACTACTTGTTTGTTTTAATTGTCTTGGAGAGTTAATTACTTCCTACCCCAAGACACTAGCCTAAGCTATGTTGGTGGAAAAGAGCCCTAGAAATATAAAAATTACTATATTGATTTTAATTTAAGTGTTGCTTTTAGTAGGCTGTTTCTTAAGATAAGAGGTGCGAAAGTGAAACTGATGATATGTAGTGACCCGACTCAAAACACACTAAAAATGCATCTATTATGAGAAACAATTCCTTTCTTTTCAATGAATTCTATCTAAAAGAAAGAGTTGATAAATGCAATCTTTTAAAATAATTCTTTCCCTCAAACAAGAATAAATGAAAAGAAATCTAATTTCATGAGAACTCAAAATGATCAATTGCTCAAAAATAAATCCCTTTATCATTCAAGATTGAAACTACAAACAAAATTTTCTCCAAAAGAACACTACAATTTCTAGAAATAACACTCAAAACTAAAAAACACTAATTTTGAGATCTAAAAATTCTAAAGACTAAATATGAATTAAAACTTTAAATATTTTGAGGATGTTTTGCTTAGCTTGTTATCTAACTAAGAGATTCTTTGCTTAGATCAGCAAGAACTCAAAAAACATCCAATTATGGTTTTTTAAGTGAAATTCCAAACTTATCAACAAAAGTTTTTTAAAGATTTGCAAATGAGAAAATGGGATCTAAATCTCATAAAACAATTTCTGCTATGAAGTCAAACTCAGCAAGAAAGCAAGGAAATACCAGTGATCTAAAGGTATACCAAGGCTTATAATCTTTGAGTGGGATAAAGACAAAGAAAAAATCACTATAACATGCAGATCTTTCAGAAAATCATTCAAAATATAAAAATGCTGAAATAAACTCTCAACCAAAGCTTTCTGACAGAAAATACAAGTCTGGGTATACACTAAGAATCTAAAAAACTGATCCAAAAAAGATAATTTTAAGGTTTTCTAAAAATTTTCACAGGGTCCATAGGTTTCACTGTAAACAGGTGCGGTCTCGCACTGTTTATACAAGAAAAGAGTGGAGATGCCCGCACTGTTTCTAAAAGAAAAGTGCAGATACCAGAAAACTAAAAGAAAAATAAAAAAAAACTCTAAAACATTTGTCAGAGATTCTACAGGGATAAACTACCCAAGCCAGTATAAACCAATCAAAATTAGAAAAAATAAATTCACAAGTCAAAAATAAAAGAAATCAAAGTTCAAGATCCGTTCCCTAGCGGAGTCGCCATTTTGTTGGATGGTTAAATCGTTCTTGCTGACAGGACATATCTCCCTAGTGTCCTACGAACAGCTAGCAACAAACAGACAAACAAAAACTATTTTCTCTAGATAATATTCAATTCAGAATTAGCTACAACAGAGGTTTTGAAGGCCTACTTGTAGTCCAGCGTTGTTCGTAATGATCTTCTTTCCAGTTGTTTGAAAGAGTTGTGCTCAAAGATCTGCAATCACAAACATGGAAAAAAATCAATAGCACCTGCATAGTATAAACTAATTCACGAATCATATATCTATCAAGATGATCAAGGAATTCAAGAAACAAGCTAATTAATTAAATAACTCATTGATAAAAATGATAAACAAGCTGCTTAATTAAAGAACTCTTTGAGAAAACAAGATCCATTCGTATTATCTTTGATGAAGAAAGAGCCTTACAACTATGTCCGCCTTGATGTCATACAGGTCTTTCTGGGGTCCGGAACAGGCGTTTTCTCTACTCTGACAAGCTTTTCACTCTCTCAGTTAAAATGCACATGGGTGTGTTATCATTCCCACATAATAATTAGTTAAGAGAGTCTGAATTTCTTCAGCATTTCTCCTCAAAAATTCTCAAAGTCTCTCTCCCCTTGAGGCTGCACTATGGCTTCAATTTATAGGAAAAGAGAAGAGGTTGTAGCTCCACATAAGAGGGGATAGAATGCTCTTTTGAAGGGATTGAGCTTCATAAACCAAGGGGTAGGCTCCCATAATGGAGGAATGAATGTACATTATAGGAGCAAACCTTCGACCCGATAATTGCTTCCAGAAGCTTCCAGATTTGACTACTGGGCTTCTAAATGTTACTTTCCGCCTTCATTTTACCTTTTACAGGGGTCCACACCTTTAATGAAGAAAAAATGCATTTAGCTCCGCATGATTTAGAACAAATAGGTGCGGCACCACAGGAAATGTTAAGAGAAAATGCGGTACAAGTGTTTTTAAGACTTTTATGAGCTTTTCTCTCAATTTCAAGGCTTGATTTTAGGAACTTTGATGTGTAGACTTCTAAGTGAGTAGTACATGAGTAATGATGAACCCATATAGACACTAAAACATCATGGTGAAAAATTTTAGTGTAACAAATTGCCCCCTAAAGTGCGAAGTCTAATAGCATTCGAAGAGTGATGTGATTTATCATTTCAAGGATTAGCCTGTGGACACCCCAGTCAAAATCATGTAAAAACATTCAATGCAAAACATATATATTTATATATCATCACTAACATAGAAATTCCCATACTCATATCAAAAACTAACTAAACTTGTTCTGATACAGAAATGGTTTTAATATTACATCAATAGTGTAGACGCAACATGGACACAGCCATCTGTAATGAATAGTCTACTGCATAATGAATAATAAAACTCCTCACAGCCTGGATGGTGGAAACTAAATCCAGGGTCTTGATTTCTGCTTCCCGAACTAGTACTATTCTATCCAAGCGATTAAATGTGTCAAAGTCGAACATGGTAGAACCCACTTGATTACTAGTCAATGATGTGAACTGTTAAGAAGTGTGAGAGAAACCACCAATAATGAAAATGACTCTCAAAGTACTTAGTACAATCCATGAAATGTGAATAAGTGATCTGAAGTCGAAAATTTCACGGAATCGTTCGATCAAAGGTCAATGATGCAACCTATCGTCGAGGGCGAGTAACCTGCCATTAAGGCATGCAAATTCCAAGGTACTGACGAATTCTAGATCAACTTCCTAGATGATGAGCTGTCATTGATAGAAAGTGATCCGTCGTAAGCAAGCTCACGACACAAAAGCGTAGATCAGGTTTTGAAGAATTTTTTTGCAAGGACTGACTCAGAGATGCTCAACGCGAATGGAGAAAAATCTTTGCAGATGAATGGTTTGTTTGACTGTCCTCTTGAACACATAATGACACTGCAGATGGTTTGGTAACAATTTCCCTAAGCTAATACCCAGAAACCGGATGAAGACCTTCAATGTGGTTTGATTAACTGGTAGGCAAAGAATTTTTCTAACCCAAGTAGAAGTGTGACAAAAAGTGTCATGTTCAAGAGTGGTATACTGCTTTTAAATCAAAGTGTAACAAATGGATTCGTTTTCTCTCTTTCCCCCCCACCATTTCTGGCAAGTACCTCTTTATTTTTGACAAGCTTGAGGAGGATAACATTTTCTTGTTTATAATCTCATCCTTCGTATGAGTCCAAATTAGTTTAAAATCGAACCCTAAGAAGGAGTGGTCCGTTCCTGTTTGTAATCGAGAGGTCCTTCACTATAAAATTTTAACAAGTCTAGTATAGGAGAAACTCGGTGATTTTTATTTTTAGGGAGTCAGAAGAAACAACTTAAGAAAACTCCATGGGTGTAATTTTTCATAATTTTAGTCTCTCAAGCCCGAAAAAGGATAAAATAATGTGGGAGAGAACTCTATTGACTATGATTAGTCAACGTATACCTTTTTCGTAAATAGTCCATTTCAGTCTGGAAAAGGGGTAAACTTATACTGAAGGGACAAATGTTCATTTCATTTAACGAGTTCGAATAGTCAAGTACTCGACAATATTTTCATATTTAGAGAGTCTGAAAAGGGATAAAAAGAGGACTCCATGTTTTCGCTTTTTCATAAATTTTTAAAAGCTCGAAAAAGTGATAAAAGTATACTCTTCGTCAAAAATGACCATTTCACCCGAAAAATCTGGTATTCTGTACAAAAACTAAAAAAATTAAACATACTTAACTTTAATCAAATAAAAATATTTTGAAAAACCATCTCTTTAAAGTTAAAAATAAACAAAATTAAATTTCATTTATTTCAAAAAACTTATAAAAAGGAGTTTTCCAAAATCATTTTTACCATTTGAGTACAGATTGAAAGTTTGAGAGCTTTTGCCAAAAAATGCTCTAGAGAAGATTCCGGACAAACCGACCGTTAAAATCAAAAACCGTCTACTCCAGGTAATCCACATTCTCTTTTCCTTGCTTTTCATTCGTTCATTTCCTTAATTTAGGGTTTAAAATTCATTTTTGGGGAAGAAATAGGTTCAAAATTTCGCTCACGGGGGTCCGCAGGTAAGACACACAGTACCTGCGGACCTTGACATTTTCTTACAAAGAAAAATGTCGTGGTACCACACTTTTAGTACAGAGCCTGTGCGTAGCTACGCACTATCTCTGAACAAAAAGTGCGGAGACGCCGTGAAGAATATAAAAGCACATTTTCTCTCCAAATTACCCAAAATTCTCTTTTTAAAATGATTCTAATCTTTCATTTTGTTCATTGTAGGATATTTACAATGCTTATTTGGCGATAACGTGAACACGAGGAGGTGGATGAAGCTGCAATGATTCATCCACCTACATTACAAGTTTTGAGATCATGCGGGTTATTTAAATTTTGGGCTATTCAGGGCATGAGAGCCCAAGTAGACTTACTCACTTGGTTGGTAAACAAGTGGGATGTACACGACTGGTGCTTTGTGATTGGAGGCAACCGGCACGAAATCGAGCTGGAGGACATATACTTTCTAACTGGTTTGTCTAAAAGAGGTGAACCGATTTCTCTATTTGGGGCTAGGCTAGGTGGTCAGTCTGTCGCTAGCCTGCAACTAGAGTTTTGCAATGATGAGGCCAATCCTAAAGACAAACGGATTGATATCAAAACCATCATCCATCCTGATTTGAAAGTAGTTGCATTTACCGTAACCATATTATGTGGAAGTGCAGCTTTACACGTTGCTACTGGATCTCAAATGCGGATTGCAGTGGACTGTTTCCGAGGCACCATCTTCAATTGGTGCGAGGCAGTGTTGGCCAATATCAAAGGCCAACTAACTAGAGCAAAGAACGGGAAGTGGAATAACTTTGGATATGGATCGATTGTGGTTACTTTTGCTCTAGAGAGGATTCCTCTACTGGCCCTGCAACATATTCCAATTGATCATGGTACAGTCTGAGAGCCTCAGATGGTCCGATGGGTTGCATTGATGGCCTGTCACAGCGAGGGTATAGAGATTGTTCGATTTTCCCCAGCCTACTTCCGTTGGTTAGAGAACCAACTCTTCGTGATAGAAGACTTCCCTTATGCCGAGATGGATTACCTAGTGATCAGGATATGTCACTTCCTCCGGGAGCTCAATGGGATAACTCAGGTAAAAACCACTTTTGACATGTTCTAAATTCTAATCTTTATTTTGTTTTTTAAATCATCCACAAATGATAAAAATTTCAAATGCAGATGTGGGTCCACGTCGACTAGTCACTCTCTGCCCCTTCGAGAGGAGGCAAAGGGATGCAGCTGCAGCATCACCACCACCACAGGATCAGACAGCAGAGATCCTTACTGATTTGGAACACCATCTGGAGCGACTGAATATGGACATCCCAAAGACTACCATAGACGACATTCCACTTTGCTTGCAGAGATATGTCGTTGGGGTTCCTGGACCGTTCAGGAGATTCCTGAGCAGGGTGGCACGGGTTGTAGTATATTATCATGATCATTACCACGAATAGTGGATGATTGACTGTATAGACTCATATCATTTTTTGTATCAATTTTTTCCTGGTCATAAGGCGTTTCGAACCTATGATCGAGGATGATGTACTATTTTTTTGAAACACTACTCTATGCTATGATATACTACTATTTTCAGTTACCTGTCCAACATGTTATCGAATGTTATTTTGATTTACTGCTTTCATTATCGCAAATGTCTGTTTATAACACTAGAAGTTATTGCATCTGCTAATGTGTTTAAATTTATTGGAATGTGTTGATACTCAATATAATCAAATTCTCATTTCAAGAGATGAAATTTCAAAAATAATCTTAACAACACTGGGTTTTTAATTGGATACACTCGATTTAATTGTAATACAACGAGTTCAAAATCTAACCTAATTATCAAAATCCGAATTCCAAATGAAATGGATTTAGACAATAACTCAATAAGTACGCTATATTCTGCAATATTATTCGTCGTTTGACCGAGGCTTACCCCATTCATAGATACTAACTTGTCAGTGGGTGAATAAATAACTTAGGCTGCGGAAGAAATTTTCCGTGTACTACGACAAGCACCATCACCAAAACCAATGTATGTTTGAAAAGACGTTAACATCTGCAATATCAAGAGTAATACAGATAAGTAGGAATAATAGTAAAAGCACACTTAAGCTAGGCACACGTTTCTAATCTACAACACACCATCTAGAAAATAACTAATATACAGGAAAGATATCCACACAAGAACCAAGCATAATATCTCTTCAGATAAAGCCCATTTCTGGGTTTGCCTAAAGAGACCCTGTCAAAATCAATCAATTCATAAGCCCCTTTTGCAAGCTGTCGCTTGTCAATATAAGGACCATGCCACATGGGTTTGAATTTCCCAGCCCCTAGCTTATCGTTAGCTTGATCATATAAAAAAACTAGGTCTCCTTCTGAAAAAATACGAGGTGTAACACTTCTATCATACTGAGATTTAATTCGTTTCGCATGAGCCTCAGTAGCTAATGCAGCGGTGCGCTGATTCTCATCTAATTGAGCTAAGTACAAAAAGCATTTTTCCTCCTTAGAGGTAGTTGGTAGTAACTCTATGGCTAGTTGGAGTGACGGTATCTCACATTCAATTGGTAATACCGCTTCTAAACTATAAACCAGTTGAAAATGGGTAAAACCTGTTGATGTTTTTGTTGAGGTTCGATATGCCCAAAGTGCTGAAAAAAGCATGGTATGCCAATTCGATTTATGAATTCCGATGATTTGTTTGATCATGGTGACTAAAACTTTATTAATCACTTCAAACAGACCATTAGCCTACAGATAATATGGTGTAGAACTTTCATGGTACAGGCCAAGTTGGTCAGTTAGCTCAGTCATCATGATGTTTTGAAAATCACTCCCATGGTCAGTAATTATCGCTTGGGGTACACAAAAACGAGCAGTCACATGATTGAACACGAAATTAGCTGCAGTTTTATCATCTACCGCAAATGTAGGCATGGCCTCGACCCACTTGGTAAAATAATCTACTAGGAGAATAATATACCCATGCCCCCCGACCAAGTGAGGGTTACATGTAATGAAGTCAATGCCCCATTTTGCAAAAGGAACAACAACAATTATAGGGTGAAGAAGAGCAGGTGGTGCACGCATATTTCGATTGAATATTTGAAAATTATGGCATTTTTGGATCACATAAATACAATATTTAAATAAGGACGGCTAAAACTAACCAGAACTCAATAAATTTTGGGTTGTGGCATACCCAGACATATGACTGCCACATGCTCCAGAGTGACAGTAATTTAAAACCTTTTCAGCTTCTTCATGGGTGATACAACATCGAAAAACAGAGTTCACACCATGACGGTATAGTGTGTCACCAACAATATGATATTGTTGAGACTGGAAACGGATTTTATGTCATTGTGACCGTTAAAGTTCGGGCCAAAAATATTGGGTCTAAGGATAAACGATGATATCTCCATACCAATGATCGATGGTACTAATAAGAAACAAGGATTCGTCCACGATCAGTTGTTCCGCTACAGTTTCTGCATTAGTACGTGGGAAATCACACATAAGTTCAGAAAATATCAATGATTTCTTTGATTTTCATTTTTCAAATTCCAAGTCAAACTCCTGTAGGATAACAATCCATTTGGAGTATTTTCCCCCTAGCAATTGTTTGGTCAAAATATACATCATAGTGTTACAATCATAAATCATTGTTGTTTTTCGTAAAAGTATGTAATGACGAAAACATTGGACAACTTGAACGGCTGCCAAGGCCAATTTTTCCACATGTGAATATTTGATTTCATTCGGATGAAAATTGTGACTAAGATAGTAAATCACATGCTCACCATGGAATGCATCTTCTTGAACTAGAACCATTCCTATCGTGGAATCGGAAGTGGCAAGGTACAAAAAGTAATCCTAGTTGTAATTGGGAGGATGCAATAATGGTGCATGGGTTAACGCGTATTTAAGAGCATCAAAATATCGATCAGCGATATCGTCCCAAAAGAAAGGAATATTTTGTTTCAACAACCTGGCAAAACCTTTCGTTAACTCGACGTAGTTAGGAATGAATCGACGTAAAAAGTTTACTTTCCCTTGCAAACTTTGGAGTTGGTGAAAAGTAGAAGGAGGAGGTAAATTGATGATAGCCTCAACCTTCGATGGATCGATACGAATGCCTTCCTTTGAGACAATAAATCCCAACAATCGTACAGATTGTACACAAAAAAAACATTTGTGAGGATTCAAACGAATCTTATAATGCCTACATCATATAAAAATGGCTCATAAATGAGTGATATGATCTTCTCTACGTGAGGAATGAGCAGGAAAATCATCGAGGTAGGGTTGCACAATGTGTTTAATGTCATGAAATGCATAAGACATTTCCCTTTGAAAAGTGGCACCAGCATTCTTAAGTCCAAAAGGTAATTTTCAATAAGAAAAAGTCCCCCATGGACAAATGAAAGATATTTTAGGTTGATCTACAGGGAGTATGTTGATTTGATTGTAGCCGGAAAATCCATCCATGAACGAAAACATTTCACTTCCAGCACAATCGTCAATAATTTGATCGATATAAGGGGTTGGATAATTGTCTTTTGGACAAGCTCAATTTATATCCATATAATCGATACATACTCGTATTGTTCCTTGTTTTTTATTGACAGGAATGATATTAGATACCCAATCTGTTAACAGAATCGGATAAATAAAACCTGCACAAAGTAATTTTTCAACTTCAGCTTTAATAGCGGCAGCTTTTCGCGGATGTATTTGACATAATCTCTGTCTGATGGGTTTAGCATCTGGGTATGTCTTAATTTCATGAACAACAATCGACGGATCGATTCCTGGCATTTCTTCATATGACTAGGAAATTTTTTTGTGAAATTCCTGAAATAGGGCTTTATATGCTTGGATTTCATCAGTCGTACAAGAAGCATGTATATGAATGTTTTCAACAATTCCTGGTTTTACTAAAATGTCAATGGGAACCGTTGTAGAAATTGTTTCTAAATTCAATTCAGAATCGGAAGATGAGAGAGGATTATGAGTTTCTTTGATGTAATCAGTAGTAAAAATGGAGGAAAAATCATTCTCATAATGATCGAGATCAGGTAAAAGTGAAGACCTATGATGCAGATCTTCCCATGGTAATTCATTGACAGACAAGAATTCACAAATATTTTCATCAATATTGAATACTTGTTGACCAAGATCCGAAATTGATGTCAAAGCTGAGCTCAATATTGAAAGTGAATCCTCATTGATCACATTCACTGGATCAGATTCAATTGAAGGAGTATCAAAAAATGACTATACTACCTGATATGCTAACTCAAAAGGACTCAAAGGCATCGTGCCATCGAAAGAATCCAGTTCTGATTCTGAAGGAACTATCCAAGGATCATCAAAGAAAATAGTACTTGATGTAATCATATTGATATTAACAATAGGAGGCTGTACGTTGGGAGTAGGCAGGGAAAAAGTTCCCAGTAAAGCAGAATCTTTAATTAACCCTATCCCAACATCCTTATAAGGGATATTTGATTTTCCAATATGTTGGATGCTATCAATAGAGGTTGGGTCAGATGAATAATATGAGAGCTGATCTATTTTAATGATATTTCCTTTATGAGAAAACATGATGAGATGAAAGACCGATGATACAACAACAGTCATGGCATAAGACCAACTGAGACCCAAGAGAAGGTTGTAATCCAGAGGGGCATCAACCACTTCCATATCCAGATTAACGGTTTTTCCTTTGACCTCTATTGGTAGATCCTGTAAAATACCATATGGATGGAAACCTCTTCCATAAAAATCTTTGAGGATAGTTGGTGATTGGTTAATTTTCGGAGAACCAAGTGATTTCCAAAATTTTAATGACATAATACACGTAGAAGCCCCTTCATCAACAACAGTATGAAAGCAACGTTTGTTTTTTACTATTACCGAAATTTGAAAAGCCATTTGATGGGGTAGGCGGGGTGTAAAATTCTCTAAATCAAAGATCATGAGGTTCAAATCCTGGAGTTCTATGGCTCCTATGGCTGACAATAGTAATTTTCTTTGGGCTGGACATGATTGCAGCACTTCAAAGCCGACATTGTTGAAGGGGAAATTGCCAAGTCTTCAACAATATTGTAATTCTGAGTAGCTCTCGCATGTGGATTGAAAGTTGATTTATGAAGTACACCTTTAGCAAGCGGTTTGATTACTAAGTCAGGATTTTGTCTCTCGATCTAGAGTGGATCAGAAACTGAGGGAGATGTAGTTGATGCTGAATTATAACTTTCTGCTTCTTTGCCACCAATAGGATTTTTACTACCATAATCTTGCGATCACGTCGCAACCATTAAGATATCTTCTAGCGTATTTGAGGAATATCCAATCATGTTACTATCTTGAGTAGGAAAGGGGTCCTTCAATACAGTAGGTATGGGCGAACCCTTAACGAATTTCGATACCTTGGCTCTATGCGGGCACTCTTTTGTAAAACTATCCTCATCATAGATTAGACAAGGATAACGAGGTTTTCGTTTATTGTCAGTTGGTTCAGTTTTATTGTTTTTATCTTTTGAAGATTTTTTGTTTTTATTCTTACCACCAGTTTTAGGGTTGGCTATAAATGATTCTACAACATGAACATCGGCGGAAGTTTCAATGGAAGAATCTCCTTTCAGTGAATCGGGTAAAGTTATAATAGGAGAAGTCATCTTGGAACATTTCTTCTTACCTTTGCTAGTATTAAGAGAACCAATTACACCATCAGCGGCATGAGACCGTGAAGGAGTTGTAGTTAATTGACTAGGTCTTGGTAAATCGGGAATTTTCTCATACAAAGTACCTGACTGTGTGTAAACAAGGTCAAGAAGACAATAACATGGTGTGTTGCAGATGTACCCATGTATGATGGATTGATGATTTCCTAGGTGAGGACATATTGATGTGCCCAGATTTGTGCAATATCTCCTCTACTATAGAAGCAAAGGGAAAATTGGTGGATTTTGTGGGAAGTCATGTGTAACGGTCTCCCAAGTGTGGGGATGCTCTAAATAGGAGTAGATGCTACAACGTGGACTTGGTCTCTTGTGGATTGTTGGAGGGAAGCGTGAGAGAGGACCAAGTGTGGACGAGATTGGCCACTTATGGTCTACTGGAGGATAGTGTGATAGTGTCCATGTTGGTGCCAAAGTGCAACACCTTGATGGAAAAAGGTGACTTCTAGCCTAGAAGTTGATGAGCTCAAGTGTCTGATCAACCAAGAGTAGGATTGTGGAGCTAGAGACTTGTATGTGGAGAAGGACTTCTACAAAAGATGATGGGAAGTCCTCCTAGCTCGTGTTCATTGTATGAGATGGACATATTGCAGTGATAGGTGGAAACCCTCTGTACCCTATGTTTGTCTTCATTGGAGCAATGTGGGAATACCATAGTGGGTTGAAGTCCTTGAGTAGTTGAGGAGAAACAATGGGTAGGTTGAGAGTTGTTCACAAGTGGAGCTTTGAAAAACTTGACACGAGTCTCGATGTGTCGTGCCCTTTATGGATGAAGGGATAACTAGAGAGTAGACTAGATCACCGAGGTTCAGTGGAAAAATGGAATTGGAACATTGATAGAGGCAGGAGTTGTAGATCGGGAGTCGAATCACTGGGAAGGTACATGGTACGACTGAGAGGAGCTGTGGAAGAATGCTATAGCTAGATGGTCTGAGTATTTTGTTTTGTATCGTGTACTAGTGGGTGTATGAGGGCCATTATCCCTGTTATGGGAGACTTAGACTGTTGTATTATATGTTGTTAATATAATGAAGTTAGGTTGAAAAATTAAAAAGTTTTCTATATTCTGTGAATTTGTTATTTAATTTTGTTTATATTCCATTATGAAAAGTAGTTATGTTAAGATTATTGGTTTGGTAGCATCAGATCTTTTAAGACTCTATCCTAGACCCAATGCCATGGAAATTATACTTGGTATTAGAGTGTATCTGAGCTATTTTGAGGGTCAGTGAATTAGAGTATGCACATCAAAGAAACTCAAAGGGAGTTATCGGCGTATAGATCATGGAGCAGAGGGTTTAGCTGAAGACATGGAGATGTGGTCTTAATAGGTTACATGGCGAGATGGTCTGGGAGTTCTAGTAGAATGGTGGTGAGCCTAATGAACAACATTTTGTTGTAGGGAAGATTACTGATCGTGGATTTCCAATGATTTTTCATGGATGGTTGGGAGAACTCGAGGGTTTCTTTGGCATGGACGAGATCAGGTTGATCGAGATGGATTCATGTGATGGACTACATATTGGCAGGCTAGAGTCTTCATCATATTGTGGTGTTGCATATCTGAGATTGGAGGGATTTTCACGAGTGGTATTTGATCCAGGAGGATGAATGCTTGTAGGACTAAGCCAATGTAGATCATGTAGGCTCAGAGGCAGTCTAGCCTCAGAGGGAGTAGCCCTATGGAGGTTCGAGATCTTTAGGTTCATATGTGATGAGGCAGAGACATTACTGATATTGCCGAGTTCATTTACAAGGTATGTTACAATAATCAATTTCAGATGGGCTAGTTTCGTTGCTAGATGATGGTTACTTGCAAGTCTTGGAAGTACCTCCCTCACTAAGAGGGAGTTTTATTTTTGTGTAGCTTGGGAGGTACATCAAGCCCTAGTGTTTGAGGGTTGGAGGTCAAAGCGCCAAAAGTAGCCTTGTGGGCTTGAAACCCAAGATTGGGGGTTTTGCACCCATCGATGTTTGGGACAAAACTGTGATGATATTTCAACATGTGATGGATGAGGATGATAGTGCTCGACAAGACGATTCTAACGTGATGAGAAGAATCCAATTCCGATTTTTTGTTAGAGAGAAATGAATTTTTGAATTTGACAATTAATTATTGGTTATCAACTCATGTAGGCTTGATGTAAATTACTCCAATAGATGGGTCTCTTCATTAATTCGTTGAAGCCAATATTTAGGCTATTAAACGAGGGTGAAGACATGTATTTTAGGCATCCATTTTGTGTGAAAAAATAATCCAAGAGAGCTCTTAAATTGAAGAAGGTTGCAACAAAGGTCGCAACAAGGAAAGAGGGCTTGGAACAACGTGAGGATGTCTACCCTAGACAACGTAGGAGAGGCATTTGTATGAGGCTAAGTTGTTGTAGGGAGTGTGGACTTGGGTTCAGGACTATTTGAGGGTAAAAAAAGTCTGAGAAGGTTGTTGTCTCAAGGGTCGAGTTTGCTGGGCAGTAGGTCGAGCTCAGAAGGGACAAGATATTGCTGTGTTAAGGGACTATTTGGGTTATTTGAGGGAGGTTGCAGCTATAGCTATCTACTTTTCTAGGTTGTTGGCCATAGAAATCAGTTAAGGTTGTTTCAAGGGCAGCATTAAGGGTAACAAGCCCTGTTTGGGACAATTTAGCATTGGACATGCTTCTCCTAAGAGGACCGCAACCCTAGAAGGGCTTAGTTGCTGAGCGTGTGGAGGGTTAAGGGTGGTAGTTTGTGCCCTAACCAAAATTGTAGGAGCAACAAGCAAACAGTGTAGGACATCACCATTTTGTGGAGGAGTGTTGGGTCAAGGGTTGACCATGATTGGATCATGACCTGTAACTGATGAGCTCCATCATTAGGTATAATTGGAGGGTTTAATTGTCACCTTTTTATCCTTATTAAGTCTCTCTTTCTCACATTTAAATTATATTATGGTCTTATGTTGCTAGTGTAGATAGCGATTAAGGCTTGTCATACTTTGAATGCCTAATATGGGTTAAATGCAGGATAATCACGAAGATATTGCACTTCTGATGAATATCTTGCAATTAAAGCTCGGAGTAGACAACAAGGAGAGATTCTAGGGTGATTTTCCACCTCCTTAATGATCCAAAATATTTTTCTTGAGATGTATGAAATAATTAACATGTGAAAATTGTAGCTTTAAAAAAAAAAATTTAAAGTCATAAGTGGAAAAAGAGAGAAGGAATTAACATCATGCACAAAGACACAGAGTTGATATCGGAGTTCATCCAGGAAGGAATATGTCTCCGAGCCCTGCTCAAATAGTGGGGAGGTCGTGCTTTCATTAAATGGAAAAAGTACAAAATGAGGAATTACACCCTTATACCTACCCAATCTGAAATTGGCCAAAAATTATAGACCTCTGATGATGAAATGGGAAACGTCGTTGGAATTTTGGCGTCGAGTAGTGCAGAATCCATATAAAACTTGCCCCAATCTGACAAAGTGAAAATCTGGCCCCTTTGGAAAATGGCGCAGGTCATGGTTCTGCTCCCTCTTGCACACTGCCCAGGGTTCTACTACCTCGTTTTCCATGTCCACTTTCTGTCCTTGGGTGCATTGCAGAAAGAAGGTTTAAATATGAAGAGCTGGATGAACTTTTCAAAAACCCATTTAGATGAGTTGGTTCAGATCTAGATTGTGTGTAGGAGGTCAGGTGGTCAAACCCCGAGCCCTCCTTAAATAAGCATAAGTATGTTTTTTGAACTCTATTTTAAAATCCGCATTACAAAAAAACCCACATTCAGTTTTAAGCACCTTTTTTAGGGGGGTCAAGCCCCCATTGGGCGGCCTGCCCTCGTGTATTCTGCCGGTACTATATACTGGGGTGTGAGGGTGGTGGGGTTCAAAACCCCCACCCCATTTAATGGTGTCCGTAATTGCTTGGGCCTGCAAAAATGTTGGGGGGGGGGGGGGTGTCATGGCCATCGACCCCCTAATAATATATACACTTTGTTTAAATGTGAATCCAGAGGGTAGGGCAGGGGTGATGGCCCGCCTTACCCATTTTTTTTTTAATATTTTTTAGTTTTTTAAACCAAATTAGTTATTTCAATATATTCATATTTTTCACCGAAGGGGAAAAATTAACTGTCCCACAAATTCACCCAGAATCTGGCCAGGTTAGCCAAAATCCGGTGGCCAAATTTCTTCCAAATTTTTGCCTCCTTAAGTTGCGACATCACCAAGTCAACCTTCAGACTTTGACTCCTCCTAACTCCTTCATACAGACTCAGAATTGAGTGTCGTCTGCGTGGTTGGAATTAGAATGACGAGATCTACAACCTAAACTTGGTTCGAGAGATTTCTGAACACTTTGATTTTTGAGCCTTTGTACTTAATCCACTTGTACTTGTACCTATTTAATCCACCTAGATCACTTAACTCCAAAAGACAGCCAAGGGATCCTCGATATTCCCTCCAACAAATTTAAATGTTGTGGAACCTTTTAGGTCTCTGTAGTTTGCAATATTGGAAAATAGAAAGCTACAGAGCCTACATATGAACCACTTTGGGATTCTAGGATCTAGCCCTCCTAAATCCAGAGAGGGATCTCTCTATCAGTGTGTTTAAATATGTGATATTTAAGGCTTTTAGTGTGATATTAGGCTAGTTATTAAGAACAAGGGTTTTTTTTGGTTTTGGTTGGGCAAGAATATGATGAAGGTGAACGAAGTATAAATGAAGGGTGAAGGTGTAAGTAGGTGAAAGAATGGTTCAGATAACAAGATAGGCAAGGAGCAGCTTTAATCCATTGGGCTATGGAGTCATAGAGGATTTAATTGAAACAACAAGTCTACAAAGGTTACCATGGGGCAAGTCATCTACATCTCAAGATCCTTTAAGTTGAGTTTGTGGTATGAAACATTAAGGTGTTGTGAACATGGAAAAGGCCAATAATTTCAACAAGGATTTATCAACTTTCCAAACAAGAAAATCCTTTTTAAGTAACTGTTTGAAACCAGCCAAAGGAAAGGGCTAACCATAGACTTCTTTGGACAAGCTTGTAATAAAGCTAACTTATCAAAAAAACAATCCAGTAATCCACATAACTACTTTCAGAAAGGATGAAAACATATAAGGAAACAAAGTGTAGCTTAAGATCAGGTAAGATATCATTGAAATCTAGGCCTACTTTCAGCACACTCTTAGGGAAAATTTCAAACAACCTTTGGAGAAAGAACTAGAAGACAGGGCAAACCATAAAATTTTCTAGTTTAACTCTACTTAGCATGTAATGAAAATATCATTCAAGAACAATTTTTAACGTTTAGACAGTAAGACATGGGCTCACCAACATTCCTAGACTGCTTGGACTATATTAAATCATTCTTAAATACAAAAAGGAGGAAAACATAAAGATAAAGCTTATCAGTGAGAGTAGGGTACTTTTAAGGGTAAATCCTAGCTCTATATTTGCTATTCTTTATCAAAGAAAATGGATAGTATGAAGAACATGAAAGAAGAAAATTTACAATAAGAAAAACATCACCATTAATGTAGACTAGGATCCCATGGAATTTCACTCGTATATTGATGTTCAAACCAATATAATCTTCAAGTCCAAAAGGTCTTAACAACTCAGGAAACTTTCTCTTTTTAGCCTAATTTTCTCCCATTATTCACAGAGCTTCAGCAGCTTCAGAAAACTATTTACATGCAACATATATCCAAAGACCAACCTTTTACAATGTGCTCCTCAAGGAGATTTTATAAGAAGATGAGGAGGTGGAAGATTTTCTAGGGTTCAAGTATCATTAATTCCATAATAAATGCAATTCCTAGCCTTGACAACCATGCAAGGCATAAGGTAGGAATGCATTCTATCTAAAACTCTATTTCATAACTCTGTTTTTTGTTTTATAGGCTTAGTGGATGAAAATATTGACTTCAAGGTTCTTTCTTATCTTTATAATAACTTCACTGACAGTTTAGAATTTGTTCTTTTGTTTGTAATAATTGTTAGCAGTCTTTTAGGCAAATATCTTCTGACTAGGCAATAACTATGCCTTCTTTTGATTTATTGAGACTGCAGGTGGCTCTTCGGTAGCTAAAGAGGATTCAATTAGCCTCTGATGTGGTAGTGGAGGTCCTTCAGACTGATATATCCCTTTTCTTTTCCTTAAAACACTTTTAATCTTCTTTGGTTTGTGTTTTAGGCCTAATTAGGCCTTGATCTTCATCTTCAGGTCTTTATCCTTTAACACTGTCTTTATCTCTATGGATTAGGCCTTTAATTCTTGAATTTATGCCTTAATCCCTTTAAGCTCTATTTAAATATCTTCATTCTTCACTTTATGCTCTGATTTTCATTCGGCACTGACACTCTTTGTGTATTTGATGTTTACTATGTTTTTATTGTTTTGTAGGCGCGTAGAAGGTTTACATTATATCACCGATGCTCATGAGGCATGGGAAAAATCATAGTTTTAAACCTTGTAGATCCCTTTTCTTCATGGAGAATTGCCTGCGGATCGTCATCCCTGGCCTTTCTTTTCATTTTAAAACTATGGAAAAAACCTTTATAACCTGCAAAAAACACACAAAAGTTAAGAAAATCCTGTGAAAAATAGGTTAAGACTGCTTTGGTCATTTTGGGCGCGAGGTCAAGTCGGAGCCATCAACTTAGATTGATCAATGGTTAATATCTTCTGATGAAGTATTTTGGAGAATAGATGGAGGGAAAATGAATTGGGATTAGGATATAACGTGAGTCGTTGGTTTAAACAATCGATGGCCGAGATCGTTTGATGGAGCGTTTGGGAGGAAAGACGAAGGGAAAATGACTCGGGGTCGGGACATAACGTGAGCCATCTAATCTTACCAATAAACGGCCGAGATTAAAAGTGAAATAACACTGTGGAGGGTAGGTGGTTTTGCGGAAAACCATTAATGGTTTTCACATGGCGCTGAGTGGGGTGGGCGGTATTCACAAAAATAACACGATACGGTACGTCGCTTGACACCTGTCTTTTGAATACCACCCATTTCGCATTTTTTTTCAGGATTAAACTGCAGGCGCAAAAAATATGTGAAATGGATTGTCCGTCGTCGGATTGGAGGCTCCAGATCCGACGGTGCGGATCGCACGCGATGGAGAAGTTGCAGGGTTAAGAGATAAGCGGGGCCCAAGATGACGTAAGGTATTTCGTCGTGTAGCGGACAGGTTGTTGGGGTTTTTTGAATGGTCAGGATAGATCCTGGCCATTGCATCTTTCTAATGAATGGCTAAGATTTGAAGATGGGCGGGTTATTGAAATGAAGGAAAGCTTGATAAGTGAACAGGTGGGTGTTTGGGTTATCGGATTAAGTTCCCACCATTAGATTCAAAGAACAAACGGCTAGGATTAACAGATAAGGCGAAGGATTTTGAAAGGAGCAAAGGGAGGTATGTGAATAGCGAGGAGAAAAAGGGCCCGATGGCCGTTGATCATTGCAGATCAACGGTCCATACTCGTTTAAGTCAAAATGTCAGGGAAGTGAAAAAAGCAAAGGAAAAATGGTTATGACGGGGTTTGGAGATGGGGTTTAAGACTTTAGCACCCGATTGTGGGGCTGTAGGTCACATGAGGAAAGGGGCCAAAGGAATTAAGCCCTCAGGGGCTTAGGAACCTTATACTTTGGAAAATGAATTTTTAGGCCAGAAATAGCGTTTTTAAGCCGAAAATGGGGGTTTTGGTAGGTAAAAGGAGGCACTTTAAAACCAAATAAAGGGGAGATATAAGGTTTTAAAGGGGAGTTTGACGATTTTGAAGGTTAAATGAAGGCTTATGGAGGGATATTATGAAGGAAATGAGAATGAAAAATGGGATTTATTAATGAGTAAAAGAGGAGTGAAAATGATGAAAAATGGAGGGGTTAAGTAGGCTTTCTCTTGGAAAACAACAGGTTCTTTAGGATTTATGAGGGAAACAGCAGTGAAGATTACCTCAAGGGGTAAATATTATCATAAGACTTCAAGAACTCACAATTTGGTAATGAAATTTTTTCTTGAAGGCCAAAAAATATTTAGCCACCATTTGGTATGACAAATTTTTATAGGTGGCTAACAGAACCAGCTCCAAAAAGAGAAGAAAAGAGATATCAATGCCTTAGAAATAAGCCACTTCGAGGGGGCAACCTCCAATAAATTACATGAATGAAAATTTCTTGGATGATCAAAATTAAAAAACCTCCTTTCTATATATAGGAGTCCATGGGGCCACAATGTAATCCTAGTGGGCCACAATGTAATCCTAGCCGACCTAACAATAATAATTTAAGGGCACAATAATAACAATATGGGGGTTACAAGGGTATAATAATAATAATAAGGGAGTTACACTAACAACAATAAGGGACTATAATAGTAATATAGGGACCTAACATGCCCCTCTCCTTCAAAAAAGTGTTGTCCTCAATGCTTGAGTAGCTCTAGGTGCTTCTATATAAAATTCTCATCCTCCCATGTACAATCTTCAGTGGGTAAGTTCTTCCACTTGATGAGATACTCTAAAATTGATCGATTCCGTAGCTGTCGAGTAGTTGTTTCCGTGATGGCTTCAGGTTCCAATATGATTTTTCCTTCCTCATCAAGTTCTGGCAATATTGTTTGAACTAGAATATTTTCACCTATAACCTTCTTTAAGCATGAAACATGGAAAATTGGATGCACTTGTGAAGAAGCAGGAAGCTCCAATTTGTATGCCATAGTACCAATCTTTTGCAACACCTTGTAATGACCATAGTACTTTGGCGATAATTTATTATCCTTCTTAGCTTGCTTGAGGGACATTTGTTTGTATGGTTGTAGCCGTAAAAATACCCAGTCTCCTACATCAAAACTTCTCTTGCTGTGATGTTGATCTGCCTATTGTTTCATTCGATTTTGTGCCAAATTCAGGTTATCCTTTAAGAGTTGGAGAACTTCTTTTTGATGCTCGATGTGATCTTCCACTGCTTGAACCTTCGAATTTTCCCTTAAAGATGATGTGATGGATGGTGGATGATATCCATAAAGTGCCATAAATGGGGTCATTTTTGCTGCAGTATGGAAGGAAGTGTTATACCACCATTCAGCAAGAGATAACCACTTGACCCATTGTGTTTGTTTATCCGATACAAAACAACGAAGATATCCTTCCAAACATTTATTTACGATCTCAGTTTGACCATCAGATTGAGGATGATAAGATGAGCTATGAGCTAATTGAGTACCCAAACAAGAAAATAACTCCGTCCAAAAATTTCCAGTAAAAATGGGATCTCTGTCGCTCACAATAACCCCTGGGTTTCCATGTAGCTTTTGAATTGTGTCCATAAATGTAGTAGCAACTGTACTTGCTTTAAATGGATGAGATAATGCAAAAAAGTGTGCATACTTGGTAAGTCTATCAGCTACCACCATGATGACACTCTTTCCTTCGAACTTAGGTAAACCTGTGATAAAATCCATTGAAATCTCCTCCCAACATTGAATTGGAATGGATAAAGGTTGTAGAAGTCCCGGGGTCTTAATTGTCTCCACTTTATTCTGCTGGCAAACCAAACATTCCGCCACAAACTTTTGAATATCAGATTTAAGGCCATCCCAAAAAAATTCTTTCTTCACCCTGTGGTAAGTTTTAAAAATCCTGAGTATCCTCCTAAAGGAGAAGTGTGCAATTCGAAAAGAATATTTTTTTTAGTTGGGAATTCTTACAAAGATATAAGCGATCTTTGTACCATAAGGAATCATTTTCCCAACTAAATGTATCAAATGTACTAGGATCTTGCTGCAACTTTTGAATGAGTGTCCATACATCTTTGTCCTTCTTCCATTCATCTCTTGCTTCGGTTATCCAATCTGGTTGGATAATAGAAATGGCACAAAGCAATGCTTCCACCACTTCATTCTTTCTTGAGAGTGCATCTGCAACAAAATTTAGCTTCACTTTTTTGTATATTATTTCAAAGTCATAACCCAACATCTTTGTGACCCATTTTTGCTGCTCTTATGAAGATAGTATTTGTTCCAAAAAGTGTTTAATTCTATCATGATCAGTTTTTACCTTGAAGTGTCTTCCCATTAGGTAAGTTCTCCATTTCTTTAGTGCATGCAGTATTGCTAACATTTCCTTCTCATAAATAAGTTTCTGTAAATACTTTCCTTTGATTGGATGACTTTCAAAAGCAATGGGTCTTCCTTGTTGCATTAAAACAACACCAATTCCATTTCCTGAGGCATCACATTCCACAATAAAGGTTTTTGTGAAGTCTGGCATAGCTAAGACTAGTGCTAGGCACATTGCCTCTTTAAGATGTTCAAAGGCCTTAGTTGCTTCAAGAGTCCATGAAAATGCATCTTTCTTCAATAATGTTGTTAGAGGTGCTGCTATTCTCCCATAATTCTTGACAAACTTGCGATAATACCCTGTTAACCCGAGAAATCTTCGCAACTTCTTTATGGTTGTGGGGACTTTCCATTCCTTAATGGATTTAATTTTGTTAGGGTCTACTTTAACACCCTCGTGAGATACAATATGACCCAGATATTCCACCTCTTGTACTCCAAAGAAACATTTGGATGTTTTTTCATATAATTGTTTCTCCTCCAATAGTTTGAGCACTCTGTCAACATGTTGAACATGATCCTTCCAAGACCTATTGTAGATTAGTATATCATCAAAAAATACTAGCACAAATTTTCTAAGGAAGGGTTTGAAAATGGAATTCATCGACCCTTGAAATGTAGAAGGTGCATTGGTAAGGCCAAAAGGCATGACCAAAAATTCATAATGACCCTCATGAGTTTGAAATGTTGTTTTCGGAATATCTTCAGTCTTCATTCTAATTTGATGATACCTTGAATGAAGATCCAATTTGGTAAAATAAATTGCTCCATGTAATTCATCCAATAATTCATCAATCACAGGAATGGGAAATTTATCTTTAATGGTGAGCTTATTGAGATCCCTATAATCCAGACACATGCGCCATGATCCATCCTTCTTGTGTACCAATACTATAGGAGTAGAGAAAGAACTTTGACTAGGTTGAATTATACCCGCCTCTAACATTTTTGCAATCATATGTTCAATTTCGCTCTTTTGGACATAAGGATATCTATAAGGCCTGATGTTTGGAGGAACACTTCCTAGAATCAAATGAATAGCATGATCATGATCATGAATAGGTTGGATTCCTTTTGGAGTTTCAAAAACCTTGGAATGATTGTCCAAGACTTTTTGGAGATCTGCAGAAATAGATGATTTTGATGTTGGAACTTCTAGTGAGCATAATTGTGCAATTATGCCTCGTTTTTATTTCTTTAGAATCTTTTTCATGACATTAGAGCTTATTATCTTTCTCGGATTCCCTACAATACCTTGTAATTTGACTTACTTTCCTTCTGAAAAAAATTTCAAGAAAAGTTCTTGAAAATTAAAAGCTACTGTCCCCAAAGATTGTAACCATTGTACTCCTAGTACAATATCAGCACCTCCCATAGGAATGGAAAGCATTGGACTATTCAATACATATTCCCCCATGGTTAGCTTGATATTATGTCATTTTCCAGACCAATTTATAGTTCCTCCATTTTCAACCATCACTTGACATTCTGGTGCTGGGTATAGGAAACAATTCAATTCCTTGGCTACCTTAAAATGAATAAAATTATGGGTACTACCTGAATCAATCAACACTATTACCTTTTTTTTCTTGATATGTCCTTCTATCTTGAGAGTTTGAGGAGTGGTAATTCTTGCCAATGCATTACACGGTATGGTCGGACTCATTTCTTCCTCTTCTTGAGTTGGTTCCTGGTGTATATCCTCTTCTTGTTCATTTTCTTCTTCCTCTTCACAATCTATGTAAAATAATTTCTTCTCAGCATACTTATGACCTTTAGTGTATTTGCTATCACAACTGTAGCAAAGCCTTTTTTCTCGTTTTTCTTCCAATTTTTGTGTTGTCAACCTTGTAGGTTGTGGAAATCTAGGATTAGCAACACTTCCCTCTTTATAGAAGTGAGTGGTAGGCTTCCTTGTCTCCATAATTTTACATTCAATTTTTCTTGCCAACCTGAATGCCTTCTCCAATGAATCAAGTTCCAAAACACAAACTTCATGTTGGATGTTATCCTTTAAAGTACCTATGAAGAGATCAATCCTGTGTTCCTCTGGAATATTAGTTACCCTTATATTCAATTTTTGGAAGTCCTCAATGTGCTACCCCATTAAACCCTTTTGTTTGAGATTTATCAATTGGCTAAAGAAGGTGTTGCTCTTTGTATCATCATAATGTGCTATCATTTCCTCCATAAAAATTGACCAAGTGAAAAAAAAATTACAGGAGCAAAGCCATCGATACCATACAAATGTATTTTGTTATAAATGTAAACCATGTTACAGGATCCTTTCCATCAAACTTCCTCATATCCATTTTTGGAATATGGTGGTTTTTCCCTCCAAAAGTAGATTTTATGAAATCACGATTAACATTTATTTTGTTCTCATCATGAGTTTCCTCTAGTATCTTTTCACCCGTGAAGCATTTCTTGTAATGCTTTGCCAAACCTTCGATGTCTACTTTTAGATCCTTCTTCATGTTTTCCATGTTGTCTTTCATTTTTTCATCGATCTTAGCTTCCATGTCATCCATCTTAGCTTCCATGCCCACTTCCATGCCATCCATATTAGCTTCCAAACCATTCATCTTAGCTTCCACGCCTATATTCAAACTATTCGTCTTAGTTTCCATGCCTTTCTTCAAAACTTCCATTTCATTTTTTGTTGTTCTTTGCGAGAGCGAAATTTGTTGCACTTGCTGTTGTAATTTTGATATGTCATGTTGCCATTCTTCGTCTTCATGAGTCATAGTAGAAACTTCTAAAGGCTTAATGGGTGTTGAATTATTTTTAGGGGCCATTTTGGAATCCAATATTGATATCTATTCTACAATATGCCCTTGGAATCAATTCAACTTGATTCTTCAAACAAGACTTATGAAATTCGGAAAAAAAAAATACACACATTTTACTTGCTTTTGAAGAGCTCTATATTGAAATTGAATTATCTCTTTAATTTCGGGTCCTAAATATGCAAAATTTAGTCTTGTGGTAGCACTCTGAATCTTCTTTCAAATTCCATAGGTCTGATCTGATTTGGATTCTTCAATAAAAAGTTATGTCCAATCTCCCACAATGACCCAATTTTGGACGAGTTCAGAAGAGCAAATTTGTAGGACTTTCCACGTGTTACTTTTTCCTCCTTCGGCTCTAAAATTGATAGAATGAAAACTAGAGTCCGTGTACTTGCTGACACTTTTTACAGCATTCCAATCCGATGCACAGAAAGAGAGCTATGAATATTTTCCCACGATCACCTCTTTGAGATGATATTCAGAAGCCTCAAACAGCCCTACCTTCCACAGATCATATCTCCGAAAATATTGTGAACCAATATCTGAAATTTTGTGATCTTGTTCCTATAGATTTCGGATTTGTACCCTAAAAAAATTTAGCTTCTGAACCTTTGTAGAAAAAAATTTATTATGAAAATACCACGTTGACCTGTTTAGGTTAAATTCAGGAGCCTGCAAAATGACCTAACTTTCACAGATCATATCTCCAACAGTATTGCGAACCAAGCTCTGAAATTCTGCGACGATGTTCCTCAGGATTGTTTCTTCACACTATAAAAATTTCTGATTCTGAACCTTTGTAGAAACAAAGTTATAGCGAAAATGCCACGCTGACCTGTTTAGAGCAGCGAAACCCTAGAATCTCAAAGCTCTGATACCAAATTTTGTGGAACCAACTCCAAAAAGAGAAGAAAAGAGATATAAACGCCTTAGAAATAAGCCACTTTGAGGGGCAACCTCCAATACATTACATGAATGAAAAATTCTTGGATGATTCAAATTACAAAACCTCCTTTCTATATATAGGAGTCCATGGGGCCACAATGTAATCCTAGTGGGCCACAATGTAATTCTAGCCGACCTAAAAATAATAATTTAAGGGCACAATAATAACAATATCGGGGTTACAAGGGTACAATAATAACAATAAGGGGGTTACACTAACAACAATAAGGGACTATAATAGTAATATAGGGACCTAACATTAAATCAAATTTAGCCAAGAATGTGGGAGATCAAGTGCACCAAAATTCCAATGCTCTTGTAGTAAAAGAGGACACATCACCTACTTTTAAGGGAGCTGTTGATAGCTATGCTCTAGGTTAAATAGGGTTCAGCAAGAGCTCATTAGGATTCGAAATTTGAAGGAAGATAATATACTGTTAGCTCTTGTAATAGATTTTTGAGACTTTTATGATTATGTAATGAGACTATTTTCTGCAATAATATGAGTATTCAGATTGTCCTTCATGGATTTAGTTTCATAGGGCTAGGCTTGTGGGTTATGGCCCAATCCATTTGCCTTAGTCTCTCTTGTGTACTCATGATTATTTTTATGTCATTGTTGTTAGTTTTCTTTATGAGTTTTAGCTAGTTTGATTACGTTTCCATTCATTGTTTTTAGTTTGCTTCCATTTTTCTTTGTTGTAGTTAAGCTTGCATAACTATCGGTAGAATATCTTATAAACTCATAAAGTTATGTGTCAAGCCTCCCTCTCTCATCTCTTTCATTGGAGCTTGAGGAGGGCAGATCTTCACCATAGGCCAAATTTTCTCTTTATTTTATGATTTCTTAGAAAGGATAGTTAGGTTGTTGTAATTTCATGAACATGTCTAGAATACTAAGTTAGATTTCTTTTTGAATTCCTAAGTAGGTTTGCTTTCTAAATTCAACTCATCTTTTCCATTTTCTTCATCATAGATTTTCCAAGGTTTGTTACATGAACAAGTATTTTGCTTAAATTTTCAATTAGCACATAAAAGGATGACCTCACTAGCACCCTTAGCTTCATTTCTCACCCATCAAACATCCTTCTTTTCATCAAATCATCTTCAGCCCTATTTTTGAGATTTTCACCTTCACATAGTGGGAAACCCTATAAGTGAAAGACGGGCTTCTCAAGAGGTTATGAGTTTGCAAAATTGGTTGGACACCTTACATTCATCCAAGTACACTTTCACTCCACGTCCCATACACTTTTCACCATCATTTTTGGCCTCAGATTTCCCTTAGGTTGTTCCTGTAGCAATTCAAGACTTTCCTGTAGCACTCTAGGAAACTTGTAGCAGAACTAGTAACAGCACCAATGGGCCTCTCCTTAAGCTAGAAACCATCATCAACCTCATCTAGACCTTCCATAACCATCAAGACACGTTCAAGCCTACATCCATGAGTTCAAACCCTTCCTAAGCCACCTTAGCGCCTTCTCCTCCTTGCTGCAAAACAATGCATTTACAAGCATAATTAGGTCATGATTAGATGCACAAGTAAAAGCATGATATTCAAAAAATCAAATAGAAATAATGTGTTTAGCCATTTGGCCTAGAAATGTGTAAGTATATTAGCATTCTTTTTGCAATTTCAATTCATCCATTTACTTCATGAAGATACCTAGTTTGCTTCTATTTCTTGCCATAATTTAAATTGTAGATTTATTTCCTTACAAAATAGCTAGATGTATTTTATTGCCTCATAATGGTCATTTGATGGTTAATAGAGTAATGGTTTTGAGTCACTTGTAGTTCTAGTTCTAAATCAGAAGTGTGACAGACTTCACTCAGAAACCCTAGAAATAGCACCCTTTCGTAGGACTCATAAGAGGATGACATGAGTAGAATGCATCTGATGTGTATATAGCACTGTCACCTCCAAGTTTGTACGAACCCTAGGTTTATAAATTAAAGTAGAGTAACCTTTGGGAGTTGTAAAATTCTTGGTGCAGTACCAGGGCTCACCATGTTTTGGCTCTGTTGCCGGGGAGGTGTCTAGTAGATGCTTTGATTCTATTTTCACATTATTTTCTGCTTTACTTTTACAGTTGTTTCAAAAATATTGAAAAAATACAAAAAAAATCAGATTTTCATGCCTCGTAGGAGTAGGTATGCTCAAGGAATTTTTTTACTGAAAACCCTCATATCCCCATATAGTCACCCTTCACTCTTCTTTAGTGATTGTGAGGTTGAACACACCATAGGTGAGGCTTTCAAAAAATTTGAAGAACCTATTGGAGAAGAAGAATAATAAATTGATTAACCAAAGGAAGCTACCTCACCTATTCAAGCCATGGCTGAGACTGAAGCCTAGGGAGTCTTCCCCATTAGAGAGACAGATGGGGAAACTCAAATGAAGAACATCAACCCCTCAACACTTCCACATTTCCATGGACTTACCTCTAAGGACCATGACACATTCCTGTATGAATTTGTTGTTGTCTATAGGACCTATGACTATGCCTCATATGATCAAAGGCTAAAGCTATTCCCATCTACTGTTAAGGATGCAACCTTGCATTGGTTCATGAGTCTACTTGGGAACATCATCCCTGCCTAGTCACAAATGTAAGAGGCCTTCAAAAACAAGTACAGGGATTACTGTAGGTCCAAGAAAACTAAAGAAAAAGTATTTAGGATGACTCTTGTTAGCCCCCCTATAAATATTTTGACAAGAAAATAAGGGGCTAGATGTTTCTGAGCCTTCAAGGAATGCATTTCCCCTGAAAACACATCATCCTTGAAGCCTCCTTGTGCCTTCGGTCCTTTGATAATATCCCCTCTGCTGATTTCCATTATAAAGCCTCTTTGTTATGAAGAAGAATGCCCAAAAGGCCTCCTTTTCCCTCTTATTTCCCCCCTCTTAGCTTCTATCTTGTCCCCCTTTGTCTCCCCTCCTTTTTCCCTTTTTACCCTCCTAAACATCACAAAATCCCCTTTAAATTCTTCCTTTATCCTTGTTTTCCCTTCTTCCCTTTTTTCATCTCCCTATCGTTACCTTTTCCTAGCTTTGGAAAATGTTTAATGGGAAAAAACCCACTTCCGACCTTATATTGCAGCTTAGCCCTTTCCGCCAACCCCTTTAGTTATTGACCCCATGTAACCAAGATCTGCGACCGAGCACTGCCCCTTAAAGCGCTTATCACAAATCACAAATCGCGTTTTCGCGTGTTCGTTGTTTTGTGCGATCGATCCATCGCAAGTATTTGCGATGCGATCCGATCACGTCGCAAATATTTGTGATGCGATCGACCGATCGCACATTGCTCCAATCGCATATCTCTCAGTCACACTTATCGCTCCATCGCATTCTCCCTCCGACCGCATTTTCCTTCCCATAGCAAATCTGCCCGATCGCAGTATCGCATCGCCAAATTTTGCGATTTGCGATTTCTCCATCTCTCGATTTGCGATTACGATTGGCCCTGGTCTCACCATTTAATTCTTCCACCCATTTCATATAAAATCCATTTTTCCTATGTAAAGTCCAAGTCTCATTTGTTTTTTTTATAGAAAGGCTTTCTCCCCCCATCGCATCGGAAGTTTTGTGCTGCACCCCTCTGCCATGCTCCATCTCCCGACTGCAATTTGCGATTTGCGATCCCTCAACCCCATCTCCACCGTCGATCTCGCATAAGATCCCACGGTCCTGATCTATCTCCCTCTGCCCTGACCGGTTCCCGCATCCGCGACTCCACTTCATTGCTTTTCTCCGTTCTCCTTTGTAATTCGCTCAAGTGTTTATCTTCGGGCCTTTACACTGCAATTTTTTCTCTCGCCACTCTTCACTATTTCCACCGCTCTCAGCTATTCTGCCACCGTCCCTCCCGGCCTCCAAAGCACTTCTCCACCACTGCCTGGTTCACAATAGGATTATTTATTGTACAGATAGCGCATAGAGGCCATTACAGCCGCCAGCGAACCAGCAAAGAATATTTGAGGGGTTAATGCCTATTATTGAACGTTTAAACGCTTAATCCTGTGTTCAAAGGATTAAGGCTCAACTTGAAGACAAATGAGCGCACCAGAAAGTCATAACTGCCCTACCTAACAGCAGAACGTATTTTCTCCAGAGGTACACCCTCCTACAAGAAATCTCCATGCCTCCTCGAGCCCTGAAATGATTAATTACACTGACTGGAGCTCATTTAAGACAGTCAGGTGGTAGTTATGAGGAATGGAGAAACCTTGCAGATTTTCCACCCAGTTCATTTATTTCAGAAGGCAGCGCAAAGTTCCAAACCGCTGTAAGGATTTAAAGAACTTATCAGAGGTCGATTTCGACCTGACAGACGCTTCCACACAATCTACAGAGTACAGCACAACG
The DNA here is from genome assembly GCA_034641835.2 of Pinus albicaulis. NCBI lineage: Eukaryota > Viridiplantae > Streptophyta > Pinopsida > Pinales > Pinaceae > Pinus > Pinus albicaulis. The sequence goes on along the minus strand of JAXQQM020075866.1, from coordinate 18,780 downwards.
CCATTAAGAAGAGTGGGTTCGGCCTCCTCTACCATTCTGTCTTAATGAGACTCATTTAATTTGTATCTATGACTGCTTTCATCTCTTCTTCTATAAGAATCCCCAAGAGCATATTGTAAAGGTTGTTGGTTGTTAGTTGTGGCTCGGCTGCTGCCGTTGTAGTTAGAGGGATTCATTTTGGCTGTTAGAACAGTCTTGGGAGGGAGTAGCAGAGTATTTTGTATGTAGTAGGCTGGGAGGAGAAGTCTAGATTGTATTAGCCATTGAGCTCAGTGTACATGACTGGTTTTGCATCAATTAATCAAAGCACATTTCACAGGATCCTGGTCTATTACTATTGGTGATGTTTTTCTAACTCTTTTTATTTCATTTACATGATGTTTCATGTTCTACTGGCTTGCATCAGAAGTTTTGCATAGGATTTACCCTTGTTAGGTATCCTATGCTCCTGCTCTCCTTGCCATTTATGTTTCTCTTCTGAAATTTGTTATCTGAGGATTGATTTCAGTTAATTTAACCAGTGTAGTGGATGTTATTGCCTACTCTCTGATGTATGAATTGAATGGATCAGTTCTTAGATGTTCTTGTTCGGTTTAAGCTGGAATATTTGGGAACACTGGGGATTAGAGTTAGCCCTGTCCACTAGGATCCTTGTGCGACTAGCTGTCCTTTCTAAGATCTCTCTGTAAACTTATCTCTGTTTCCCCTTGGAGCATGCTAAAGCTTACCTAGAGTTAAATGACCTCTGGTTCGATCTATAAGCTGCCCCTTTGTCCCTTCTTTGAGAGCTGCCTTAGAGTATGTCCAAGTAGGTCTGGAGTTAAATGACCTCTGACCTGATCTATAGACAGAAATTGGGTTGCTTTCCTTCTTTCACTTTCTTTCCTTAATGTTCCATCCCATCATCTATCTAAAGATCCTTTAGTGTAGATGACTTGCCCTCTGAAAGCCTTGGCTATGTGTTGCGAGTAATTCTCCTTTCATGACTCCATAGCCCAATGGATGGCACTTTCTTGACCTATCCTCTTTGCTGAAACATCCTGTTGTTTTGTTCCTTTTTCTCACATTACTTTCTCAGTATATGATCTCATGACCAACCCAGCAACCAACCAACCAAATCATTTTAAAACCCCCCTTTGTGCTTCATAACTAGCCTAATATCTAATTTTAGCTTCAAAGACATATCATTCTTTGCTATATTTAGAGAGATCCCTCTCCGGGTCCAGCAGGGCTAGATCCTAGGGCCCCAAAGTGGTTTGATGTTGTCTTATCTTTTGGTATTTCCAAATCTGCCAAAACATAGGAACCCCAACAACTCTAAGGCCCGATGAATCCCTAGAGGACTATGAAGAGAGGTTCTAGTTAAATTATAAAAGATCCAAAAACACCCTTGATCTCAAATCACTTAAACTAGTACTTCTCTGAGGGTCAGGGATGAGGTGATAGAAACCCTCAATATGTTATCAGGAGGAGATATCTACCAGCTACCTTATGAGACAATGAAAACTATCTTGAGGAACCACTCTAGGGCAGCTAGGAAAAAAGGTGGAGCTAGCCAAAGTATGACCAATACCCCTTCCTCTTCCACCTCCATCAAACATGAGATTGGAAATATGTTGGAGGACTTCAAGATTGAGATATTGCACACCTTTTCTTTGCAAATGGATGCAATGCATATCAAGAGGAAGAAAGAAGAAGAAGAAAGAGCCTTGGCTATATCACAAGGGCATCACTCAATATGGCATAGCACGTGCGTTCGTGGCATACTAAAAAATACCCTTAATTTCACTACATATTGGAAAATACCTATAAAAATCACTTTATTTAACCCCCTACCAATACTAACCCATTGCATTTTCCCAATTTAAAGAACCCCTACTTTCACTAGATATGTAGGTATCCATTTTTTTCATTAACATTTTTTATACCCCTTTATATTTATATCCTTCACATAATGACATGATGCCTCTCTTATGACCCCACATGCATTCTACAATTCACCTTCTTCTTGTGATATACATAGGAGATGAATATTAGTATTCCCACAATGTGATTAATCAATCCACACTCAAGCACATCTCACTATGATTTGTGGCATTTAATGGTCTAAGGCACATAAAGATCAACCATGGTTTAGGAAAATTGATTATGTGTGTTGGCCTGTGACCACACACAAAGTGAAGAAGGAGAAAGGAAGGGAAATCCTAACTGTCAAAGAGCTTAAAAGTAATCAATCTGTCTTTCAGTTCAGTAGAAAGGGGAAAGTGTGGCTGATAAGGTGTAATGGTGAGAAAATTTCATTTCTTCCCTCATTCATCTCATTTATCCTCTTTACCTTAACTTAACCTCTTTTACCCTTAATTTTTCCATTTCTAAAGCCCCATGCTACATTTCTTTATTCACAGCTCTGCCCCCCACTTTAGGAAGCTTGATATATATATATATATATATATATATATATATATATATGGCATAAACCGCACCTTATCCCTTACTTACCTTTCCACATCGCAAGACCGCAAACTCATTCGTAACACCATTTTCCACTTATAACTCTGCCAATGCGATGTAAAGGGACCCACCCTCCCACATAAGCCTTTATCATAAAAAATCCACTCCTTCTCGTTCAAAACCTTCATCGGCACTCAATTACCTTTTCGCACTGCCAACCTCTCCAATCATCGCATTTCACACCCTGCAGAATATAACCTTTACCCTTTTCTTCTTCCATGAAAATATTGCGAATTGCGATCTGCGGGCAGGCTCACTTCCTTGCCACATCACCCTCCTCTCATTGCACATTGCTCCCCATAGCATTTAACTCTTACCTTCTGCCGCACATAATAAAACCTGTGATATGCGATCTCTAGGCGGTCCCACCTCTTTGCCACGTCACTCCTCTACCCATCGCACATCACTCCCTACAGATCTTAACTCCTACCTTCTGTTGTTCAAACGTCAACCTTGACATTTGCGATTTGCAGGCGGGCCCACCTCCGTCCTCCCACATCACTCCTCCACCCATCGCACTTCATACAATGTAATTAATAACATTTACCCTTCGCTGCTCTTATGCAAAACCTTTGATCTACAATATGTGATATAAGTTTGGGTCCCACCGCTTTGCCACGCCATTAGTAGCCCTTCCACAAATTTTGTCCCTCTCTTTTCATGTTAATCATCCCGATAGTCACACCATTACTTCCACCATGTCTCCTTCATCTATTCTCCCTATCAATACATCCAATGGTTCATGATTTGTTTCAGCTCCCCCCCACCTTCCGAAGATTAACACATGGGGGCGGCAAAATGGCCAGTTTTTTATACCGCCTCCTATGCTACGTGGTAGCATATAGTTATTCCGCACCCCCACCATCCAATACCCTAAACCATCCATTCCCCCTTCCGAAATTTGGTTTCCGGTTTTCAATTCAAACATAGCATGGGCTTTTGGGTGGAGCACGCAGTTATGGTCTATTCAGTTCGTTCAGGGAATATCCACTAAAGAGTGAGACACACACAACACAGTTGGCCATTTCATTATGGTTAAAATGAATCATGAGAATTACAGAGTGGAGGCCTTCCACAACAGATGAAATCAAGTGGTGGAAACCAGACTGCCCACCTATTCGTGTTCACTCCTCGCCATCCCCGTGGAGGATTCCAAGACTTGCCCTACGCAGCCCATCATTTTGTTCCTTTTTAATTTTTGATTAAGATGTTTTGCTGGTGAAATCCCAATTTCACCTGATTCTATTTTGATTTTCTGTTACAAGAGTGATTGCTTGATGCATGCTCTACTAGTTTGTTAGGATATTTTAGTTTTCACATGTGTGGGTCGATCAGGAAAGAATATTTGATTGTAATCCCTAAAGGAGAACTCTATATGTGGTGAGTTCTAAGATGAAAGAATGGTTATGAATTTTGGAGAATTTTTCTCTAGTTCTGTATAATTGTACTCCTTGTGCTCTGAGATACATATTTGGGAGATCTGTTTTGAACTTAATATGATATAGCATTGTTTATTTGGATTCCAGATGGGGAAATGAGTAGTATGTATCTATTTTCTTCTGTTTATCAACAATCTCCTTTTTTATGTATAATAATCTTTCATGATATGCTGCTTTGATGATTATAGTAATGCAGCTGCCGATGGTCTGCAATTTTATTCATGAATTCGTGTCTATATAATGCTCATGTATTAAGTTTGTTGCACTCCCTTAATTCGCGCTTCACGAATCTTTGTTGTTGTCCATATCTCATTCATATCCACTTCCTCTAAGTTCATGGGAGACAGATTCTAAATCCACTTAAGGCTATCGCTTGTGGGTTCCTTCTCCATTCTTTCTCAACGCCTCTGCATATTTTTAAAGCTTCTGCTCATTGTTTTATACTTGGCCCATTTGAAAGCCATCAAGCCTCATAGCCTCTTGAGCCCTCTCTGTTAGGAATTTACTGTAGAAAATAAAATATTTACCAAGAGAATAATACACATACAAAACCCAGCAACAAATCACATAAACATAAACACAATGTTTAACCGAGAAAACCTCAAATCCGGGGAAAAACCCAACCAATGAAATTTCATTAAAAATTGGCCAAAACCTTGGCCAATCCGGCCAAGTGAGCCTTCACCGCTCACCTCCAGGCCTTGCCTTACAAGGAAGTATTCCCAGCATTTTTATAGGCTCCATTACATGTAATACCATGGGCCAAAACCATGGGTGCACAAAACCATGTGCCCCAAAACCACTACTATTTACCCTAGTCAACATTGACTCTATCCCGAGTCAATTTTACCTAACAATTCCCGCCTTAAACTTGACTTGGGGATTATTGACTAAATCCAGCCAAACCTGCTAAGTGAGACAACCTCGCTCACTCTAGCTCTTCCCCCCTCAAATTTTTACCCAGGGTAATTGTTAACTTGACATCCCCCCCTATCCCCGAGGTCTAACCCAGACTTTACCAGTGATTTACCCAGGGGTACGCATGCCATACCAGGTCTTACAACAGTATGCCCATTTACATGTAATAAAATTAACTCCATTATATATATTTTTTGTTTCATTATTGTTGTCGTTTGTGTAACCATTCTCTACATTCATTCATGTTGTCCTCTCCAAAGAGGACATCATAGTTATACATAAATGTCCATATAAAAAGAATCCATCTACCGGATTACATGGGTCACTAGCCTCTGTAACCGCCAGTCCTCTAGGAATTCTCTTCAGATACATGGTTCATCAATTTTTAATTAATCCTCCTACAAATTTCCTCTCTCATTTTGACATTCTTGAAAACATTTGATTGACACATTCTATCAAACACTTTGCATGTAACCAATCCCCATAGTTTCTAACTCTATGGATTTAGAGACCAAGACCTCTCTAAAGCAACAATATAATTCCATATCCTCAGAATTCATTTCTCAAACTCCTTACAACGTGCTATCAATTCGTGCTAGCAACCTCCTGATGAACTTAAGCGGAATAGAAGGAAGTTTGTATCGAAACCTTGGGTGGCGCAGCATATAAAATCCTGATATAACTGAAATTACTCGGAACAGAGTGACATATAGAATTATGGCTGCGAACAAACAAAAGGTGAAAAATATGGTTGTGGCACGGGGATCTCTCCAGCTCAAGAGAGACTAAAATCTTTCACCCTGTGTTGCCAAGTCTCCGACCACAGTCTGTATTTTTCCGGCAACACTCCTCAACTGATCATACCACATCCTCACATTCTCAGAACTTCTTGAAGTCGGGAAAGTGTCAAATTCCTCGTCGAGTTCATCAAGATGCACTGCCTCGGCATGGGAAAGGTGAGTGTCCATGTGAGGTGGGTGTGGAGGGTGCCATCGATAATACCATATGCCAATCAGGAACATGTAGAGAAATATAGTGGGCAAGATGAGCTCCGGGTACCATACCAGAATGAGAAACAAGATATGCACCAGCACTATCATGATGGGATTCTTCCAGTTGCAAATCTCATCAAACCACTTGCCCACCGCAATCAACCCGGACAAAACGGACATGATCCTGAGGAAATTCGCCTTGCTGTGGCGCATGCTCCACATATGAGAATCTACATCTATCATATACTCCACCACCTCTTTCCGCGGCGGAGGCTCGGCCTCTTCAATCCCTTCAACCACGTCAGATTGGCCAAAAACAGTCTTATATTTCAATCGCAGACTCATGGCTCTCGAGGCTCTTCATGTGAATCACAACGCATCCCAAGATCCAACCTCAGACTTGAGACAGTGCATTCCAAATGTAAAATAAAATTAACCGACCTTTGCAGATCTGCAAAGTGGATCTAAGCCCTTGACAAGCATTAATCTCTGCCATGATATTTTTCTTTCAGAAGACTAAAATCGTGGAGCAAAATTCCAAGCTCACTTCCCGCAACTTCTTCACCCATCGAACGTGCCCCTTCTACCGATTTTCCATCAAATCTAATTACGGTTGCCTCAGTCTGGTGATTTCTATCGCCACATGAATCTATCCACAGTCTCATCTACCCATCCTTGCAGCCTAACCTTCAATCCATGGCGTCCACAATCTAATGTCTTCACATCAGTAGTTCTCATAGCCTTCTGAGAAAATTTCCTGATCTTCTTAACGGCCATCCACACCGGTATTCTATCAAAATCGACCTTCAATACACTAGAAGTATGGTTCATTAATTTCTACATTTATTTTTCCATTCACCAGGGCAATAAAACCTTAGGCTTAAAAAAAAAAACTTATTTCTAAAGCCAACACTTAGCTCCGATACCATTTGTTAGGAATTTACTACAGAAAATAAAATATTTACTGAGAGAATAATACACATACAAAACCCAGCAACAAATCACATAAACATAAACACAATGTTTAACCAGGAAAACCCCAAATCCAGGGAAAAACCCAACCAATGAAATTTCATTAAACATTGGCCAAAACCCTGGCCAATCCCGCCAAGTGAGCCTTCACCGCTCACTTCCAGGCCTTGCCTTACAATGAAGTATTCCTAGCCTTTTTATAGGTTCCATTACATGTAATACCATGGGCCAAAACCATGGGTGCACAAAACCATGTGCCCTAAAACCACTACTATTTACCCTAGTCAACTTTGACCCTATCCCGAGTCAAGTTTACCGAACACTCTCACAGTATTGGGAATTTACATGAATTAGACTCTGAGGTCTTCTCCATTACTGAACCACCAAAACCATCATTCTCTTTATCTATATTTTGTTGGAGGCATCCTTATAATTGTCTACATTTAACCTCTGATTTTAAGATGTCATAGGAACTGGTCTTTGCAACTCGAGGTTGTCTCTAGGAGCTACAACATCATTTTGGCATCGTTTCCGGGGAATGAATTAGAAATATTTTCCCTGGGATACGAAATTATCTTCACCCTTCAATCATGTGAGCACGAAGGGTTGAGAGTTGCATAGCCCTCACCTTGGTGACTCCACTATTATCAAAGTTCAAATCAAGTGTAAATCATGGCTTACACCAGGCCTCATACCCGATAAAATACTTCTTGGCAAAGAACCCCTTATGTATCTGATCTTGAAAATATCATATTTAAGAGAATCTGGAGGGAAAAGTAGCCCATCTAGTTTAACCTACCCTCCTTTTCTCCAGAAGATTCGTCTTCCTCATCTCACAAAGCTAACATCTATGGCCCTGAATCCACATCCCGTGTACTTGAGTATCCTCTGGAAACCTCTGCTTTAGCTAGTTCATCCGTAAAAGTCGAAGCTAAATCCATTGATACTTCTCTACCTCCCTTGCACCCTACTCTTGAGGCTGAATAAGTCAAATAATTTACAACACTCCAAAGTTTTTTACAGATAAATATCCAAACCTCTACTCACCATATACCTATTATACCATAGCCAAATCATCCTCAGAACTTACCACCACAACCCCTCATCGTTGTGTCTGGTTTCCTCCTGAAAAATTATGCTCTGTTAGCTCTACCCCAAGTATTGAATGACATACCTCAATATTATCTAAAGATCTTGCCTCAGTTCACCGGGGAAGATAGTACTTCTGCACAGAGACATATTAAAAAATTTTGCGCCTTTTCTAAGAATGTGAATGTAGAGCACTTTGATTTGGTGCTAAGGCCTTTTGTGTTAGGTCCCTATATCACTAGTATAGTCCCTTATTATTGTTAGTGTAAACCCCTTATTTCTATTATTGTACCCATGTAACCCCCATTTTGTTATTATTGTGCCCTTAAATTATTATTGTTAGGCCGGCTAGGATTACATTGTGGCCCACTAGGATTACATTATGGCCCCATGGACTCCTATATATAAAAAGGAGGTTTTGTGAATTGTATCATCCAAGAATTGTTCATTTATGTAATGTATTGGAGGTTTTCCCCTCGAAGTGGCTCATTTCTAAGGTTTTGATATCTCTTTTCTTCTATTTTTGGAGCTGGTTACACAACATTTGGTATCAGAGCTTTGGATTCTAGGGTTTCGCTGCTCCAAACAGGTCATCGTGGCATTTTCGCTATAACTTTTTTTCTACGAAGTTTCAGAAGCTGAAATTTTTAGGGTACGAAGCTGAAATCCTGAGGAAGATTTACTAAACATTTCAGAGCTCTTTTCACAATATTTTTGGAGATATCATCTGTGGAAGTTAGGTCTTGTTTCATGCTCCTAAACAGGTCATCGTGGAATTTTTTCTATAAATTGTTTTCTACGAAGGTTCATAATCTGAAATTCATATGGTGTGAAGCTAAAATCCTGAGGAAATTCATCAAAAAATTTCAGATCTTGGTTCGCAATATTTTTGGAAATATGATCTGTGGAAGGTAGTGCTTTTCAGGCTCCTGAATTTCATCTCAAAGAGGTGATCGTGGGAAAAGTTCCATAACTCTCTCTCTGGGGATCAGATTGGAGTGTCGTAAAAAGTGGTCGCAATTACACAGAATTTATTTTCGTGGCTATCAATTTTAGAGACAAAGGACAAAACGGTGACATGTGGCAAGTCGTACAAGTTCGCTCTACTGAATCAGTCCAAAATTAGGTCATTGTGGGAGATTGGACACAACTTTGCCTTGGAGAATCAAAATCAGGTCAGACCTGTGGCATTTGAAAGAAGCTTCAGAGGGATACTATAGGGCTGAATTGTAGATATCAAAAATTTTCAATTACAGAGACAATTCAATTTCAATATAGAGCTCCTCAAAGCAAGTAAAAGGTGTGTATTTTTTTCCAAATTGCACAAGTCTTGTTTGAAGAATCAAGTTGAATTTATTCCAAGGGCATATTGTAGAATAGATATCAATATTGGATTCTAAAATGGCCCCTAAAAATAATTCAACACCCATTAAGCCTCCATAAGGCTCTACTATGACTCATGAAGATGAAGAATTGCAACATGATCTATCAAAATTACAAGAGCAAGTGCAACAGTTTTCACTCTCGCAAAGGGAAACAAAAAATGAAATGGAAGTTTTGAATAAAGGCATGGAAGTGAAGATGGACGGTTTGAAGAAAGGCATGGAAACTAAGATGGATGGCGTGGAAGCTAAGATGGATGGCATGGAAGCTAAGATGGATGGCATGGAAGTGGGCATGGAAGCTAAGATGGATGACATGAAAGACAACATGGAAAACATGAAGAATGATCTAAAAGCATACATGGAAAGCTTGATGACAAGCTTAAAACAAGAAATGATTCCTAATGGCGGAAATATAGTAGAAGAACCTCATGATGAGAAAAAAATAAATTTTAATCGTGATTTCATAAACTCGAATGTTGGCGGGAAGAACCACCATATTCCAAAAATGGATATGAGGAAGTTTGATGGAAAGGATCCTGTAACATGGATACTACAGATGGAGCAATATTTTGATCTCCATAATGTGCAAAACACACAAAAAGTACGCATTGCAACTTTACATTTAGAACAAAATACATTTGTATGGTATCGATGGCTTTTCTCCCGTAAAAAAATTGTCACTTGGTCAATTTTTACGGAGGAAATGATAGCACATTATGAGGATACAAAGAGCAACACCTTCTTTAGCCAATTGATAAATCTCAAGAAAAAGGGTTTAGTGGGGCAGCACATTGAGGACTTCCAAAAATTGAATATAAGGGTAACTGATATTCCAGAGGAATACAGGATTGATCTCTTCATAGGCACTTTAAAGGATAACATCCAACATGAAGTTCGTGTTTTGGAACCTGATTCATTGGAGAAGGCATTCAGGTTGGCAAGAAAAGTTGAATGTAAAATTATGGCGACAAGGAAGCCTACCACTCAATTCTATAAAGAAGAAAGTGTTTCTACGCCTAGATTTCCACAACCTACAAGGTTGACACCACAACAATTGGAAGAAAAAAGAGCAAAAGGGCTTTGCTACAGTTGTGATAGCAAATACACTAAAAGTCATAAGTGTGCTGAGAAGAAATTATTTTACATAGATTGTGAAGAGGAAGAAGAAAATGAACAAGAAGAGGATATACACCAGGAACCAGCTCTAGAAGAGGAAGAAATGAATCCGACCATATCGTGTAATGCACTGGCAGGAATTACCACTCCTCAAACTCTCAAGATAGAAGGACATATCAAAAAGAAAAAGGTAATAGTGTTGATTGATTCAAGTAGCACCCATAATTTTATTCATTATAAGGTAGCCAAGGAATTAAATTGTTTCCTATACCCAGCACCAGAATGTCAAGTGATGGTTGCAAATGGAGGAACTATAAATTGCTCTGGAAAATGCCATAATATCAAGCTAACCATGGAGGAATATGTATTGACTAGTCCAATGGTTGCCATTCCTATGGGAGGTGATGATATTGTACTAGGAGTACAATGGTTACAATCTTTGGGGACGGTAGCTTTTAATTTTCAAGAACTTTTCTTGAAATTTTTTCCAGAAGGAAAGGAAGTCGAATTATGGGGTATTGCAGGGAAGCCAGGAAGAATAATAAGCTCTAATGTCATGACAAAGCTTCTAAAGAAAGAACAGCGAGGCGTAATTGCACAATTATGCTCCCTGGAAGTTCCAACATCAAAATCATCTATTTCTGCAGATCTCCAACAAGTCTTGGACAATCATTCCAAGGTGTTTGAAACTCCCAAAGGACTCCCACCTATTCGTGATCATGATCATGCTATTCATTTGATTCCGGGAAGTGTTCCTCCAAACATCAGGCCTTATAGATATCCTTACGTCCAAAAGAGTGAAATTGAATGTATGATTGCAGAAATGTTAGAGGCGGGTATAATTCAACCTAGTCAAAGTTCTTTCTCTGCTCCTGTAGTATTGGTACACAAGAAGGATGGATCATGGCGAATGTGTCTGGATTATAGGGAGCTCAATAAACTCACCATTAAAGACAAATTTCCCATTCCTGTGATTGATGAATTATTGGATGAATTACATGGAGCAATTTATTTTACCAAGTTGGATCTTCGTTCAGGATATCATCAAATTAGAATGAAGACAGAAGATATTCCAAAAACATTCAACTCAAGGGTCATTGTGGATGCCATTCATGCCTTTAACCCTTTCATGCACCTGCCCATTCAAGGGTTGATGAATGCCATTACTTAGAAAAAATTTGTTAGTAATTTTTGATGATATACTAATATACATCAGGTCATGGAAGGATCATATTGAACATGTTGACAAGGTGCTCAAACTATTGGAGGAGAAAAAATTATTCGAAAAAACCTACAAATTTTTCTTTGAGTACAAGAGGTGGAATATCTGGGTTATATTATATCACAAGAGGGTGTTAAGGTAGACCTGTAAATTAATAGGTAAGGAATGGAAAGTGTTCGTATGTGGGATCAAGAGAAAGAATGTTCAACATGTCGGCTTCGACCCTTGAAAGAAAGCGACCCTCAATAAATTACATAAATGAACAATCCTTGGATGATACAATCTACAAAACCTCCTTTCTATATATAGGAGTCCATGGGGCCATAATGTAATCCTTGTGGGGCCACAATGTAATCCTAGCCGACCTAACAATAATAATTTAAGGGCACAATAATAACAATATGGGGGTTACAAGGGTACAATAATAACAATAAGGGGGTTACACTAACAACAATAAGGGACTATACTAGTAATATAGGGACCTAACATGCCCCTCTCCTTCCAAAAAGTGTTGTCCTCAATGCTTGAGTAGCTCTGGGTGCTTCTGTATAAACTTCTCATCCTCCCATGTAGAATCTTCAGTGGGTAAGTTCGTCCACTTGACGAGATACTCTGAAATTGATCGATTCCGTAGCTATCGAGTTCTTGTTTCCGTGACCGCTTCAGGTTCCAATATGATTTTTCCTTCCTCATCAAGTTCTGGCAATATTGTTTGAACTGGAAGATTTTCACCTATAACCTTCTTTAAGCATGAAACATGGAAAACTGGATGCACTCGCGAAGAAGCAGGAAGCTCCAATTGTATGCCATAGTACCAATCTTTTGCAACACCTTGTAAGGACCATAGTACTTTGGCGATAATTTATTATCCTTCTTAGCTTGCTTGAGGGACATTTGTTTGTATGGTTGTAGCCTTAAAAATACCCAATCTCCTACATCAAAACTTCTCTCCTTGCGATGTTGATTTTCCTGTTGTTTCATTCGATTTTGTGCCAAATTCAGGTTATCCTTTAAGAGTTGGAGAACTTCTTGCTGATGCTCGATGTGATCTTCCACTGCTTGAACCTTCGAATTTTCCTTAAAGATGATGTGATGGATGGTGGATGATATCCATAAAGTGCCATAAATGGGGTCATTTTTGCTGCAGTATGGAAGGAAGTGTTATACCACCATTCAGCGAGAGGTAACCACTTGACCCATTGTGTTTGTTTATCGGATACAAAACAACGAAGATATCCTTCCAAACATGTATTTACTATCTCAGTTTGACCATCAGATTGAGGATGATAAGATGAGCTATGAGCTAATTTAGTACCCAAAGAAGAAAATAACTCTGTCCAAAAATTTCCCTTAAAAATGGGATCTCTGTCGCTCACAATAACCCTTGGGCTTCCATGTAGCTTTTGAATTCTGTCCACAAATGTAGTAGCAACTGTACTTGCTTTAAATGGATGAGATAATGCACAAAAGTGTGCATACTTGGTAAGTCTATCAACTACCACCATGATGACATTCTTTCCTTGGGACTTAGGTAAACCTGTGATAAAATCCATTGAAATCTCCTCCCAACGTTGACTTGGAATGGATAAAGGTTGTAGAAGTCCCGGGGTCTTAATTGTCTCCACTTTATTCTGCTGGCAAACCAAACATTCCTCCACAAACTTTTGAATATCAGATTTAAGGCCATCCCAAAAAAATTCTTTCTTCACCCTGTGGTAAGTTTTTAAAAATCCTGAGTGTCCTCCTAAAGGAGAAGTGTGCAATTCCAGAAGAATCTTTTGTTTTAGTTGGGAATTCTTACAAAGATATAAGCGATCTTTGTACCATAAGGAATCATTTTTCCAACTAAATGTGTCAGATGTACTAGGATCTTGCTGCAACTTTTGAATGAGTATCCATACATCTTTGTCCTTCTTCCATTCATCTCTTGCTTCAGTTATCCAATCTGGTTGGATAATAGAAATGGCACAAAGCAATGCTTCCCCCTCTTCATTCTTTCTTGAGAGTGCATCTGCAACAACATTAAGCTTTCCTTTTTTGTAGATTATTTCAAAGTCATAACCCAACATCTTTGTGACCATTTTTGCTGCTCTTCTGAAGATAGTCTTTGTTCCAAAAAGTGTTTAAGACTATCATGATCAGTTTTTACCTTGAAGTGTCTTCCCATTAGGTAAGTTCGCCATTTCTTTAGTGCATGCAGTATTGCTAACATTTCCTTCTCATAAATAGGTTTTTGTAAATACTTTCCTTTGATTGGACGACTTTCAAAAGCAATGGGTCTTCCTTCATGCATTAAAACTGCACCAATTCCATTTCCTGAGGCATCACATTCCATAATAAAGGTTTTTGTGAAGTCTGGTGTAGCTAAGACCAGTGCTAGGCACATTGCCTCTTTAAGACATTCAAAGGCCTTAGTTGCTTCAGGAGTCCATGAAAATACATCTTTCTTCAATAATGTTGTTAGAGGTGCTGCTATTCTCCCATAATTCTTAACAAACTTGCGATAATACCCTGTTAACCCGAGAAATCCTTGCAACTGCTTTATGGTTGTGGGGACTTTCCATTCCTTAATGGCTTTAATTTTGTTAAGGTCTACTTTAACACCCTCGTGAGATACAATATGACCCAGATATTCCACCTCTTGTACTCCAAAGAAACATTTGGATTTTTTTGCATATAATTGTTTCTCTTGCAATAGTTGGAGCACCCTGTCAACATGTTCAACATGATCCTTCCAAGACCTGCTGTAGATTAGTATATCATCAAAAAATACTAGCACAAATTTTCTAAGGAAGGGTTTGAAAATGGAATTCATCAACCCTTGAAATGTAGAAGGTGCATTGGTAAGGCCAAAAGCATGACCAAAAATTCATAATGACCCTCATGAGTTCGAAATGTTGTTTTTGGAATATCTTCAGTCTTCATTCTAATTTGATGATATCCTGAACGAAGATCCAACTTGGTAAAATAAATTGCTCCATGTAATTCATCCAATAATTCATCGATCACAGGAATGGGAAATTTGTCTTTAATGGTGAGCTTATTGAGCTCCCTATAATCCAGACACATTCGCCATGATCCATCCTTCTTGTGTACCAATACTACAGGAGCAGAGAAAGAACTTTGACTAGGTTGAATTATACCTGCCTCTAACATTTCTGCAATCATACGTTCAATTTAGCTCTTTTGGAAGTAAGGATATCTATAAGGCCTGATGTTTGGAGGAACACTTCCTGGAATCAAATGAATAGCATGATCATGATCACAAATAGGTGGGAGTCCTTTGGGAGTTTCAAACACCTTGGAATGATTGTCCAAGACTTGTTGGAGATCTGCGGAAATAGATGATTTTGATGTCGGAACTTCTAGTGAGCATAATTATGCAATTACGCCTCGTTGTTCTTTATTTAGAAGCTTTGTCATGACATTAGAGCTTATTATCATTCCCGGCTTCCCTTCAATACCCCGTAATTCGACTTCCTTTCCTTCTGAAAAAAATTTCAAGAAAAGTTCTTGAAAATTAAAAGCTACCGTCTCCAAAGATTGTAACCATTGTACTCCTAGTACAACATCAGCACCTCCCATAGGAATGGCAAGCATTGGACTAGTCAATACATATTCCCCCATGGTTAGCTTGATATTATGGCATTTTCCAGAGCAATTTATGGTTCCTCCATTTGCAACCATCACTTGACATTCTGGTGCTGGGTATAGGAAACAATTTAATTCCTTGGCTACCTTATAATGAATAAAATTATGGGTGCTACTTGAATCAATCAACACTATTACCCTTTTCTTCTTTATATGTCCTTCTATCTTGAGAGTTTGAGGAGTGGTAATTCCTGCCAGTGCATTACACGATATGGTCGGATTCATTTCTTCCTCTTCTAGGGGTGGTTCCTGGTGTATATCCTCTTCTTGTTCATTCTCTTCTTCTTCTTCACAATCTATGTAAAATAATTTCTTCTCAGCACACTTATGACCTTTAGTGTATTTGCTATCACAACTGTAGCAAAGCCCTTTTGCTCTTTTTTCTTCCAATTGTTGTGGTGTCAACCTTGTAGGTTGTGGAAATCTAGATGTAGCCACACTTGCTTCTTTATAGAATTGAGTAGTAGACTTCCTTGTTGCCATAATTTTACATTCAACTTTTCTTGCCAACCTGAATGCCTTCTCTAATGAATCAGGTTCCAGAACACAAACTTCATGTTGAATGTTATCCTTTAAACTGCCTAAGAAGAGATCAATCCTGTGGTCCTCTGAAATATCGGTTACCCTTATACTCAATTTTTGGAAGTCCTCAATGTGCTGCCCCACTAAACCCTTTTGTTTGAGATTTATCAATTGGGTAAAGAAGGTGTTGCTCTTTGTATCCTCATAATGTGCTATCATTTCCTCCGTAAAAATTGACCAAGTGACAATTTTTTTACGAGAACAAAGCCATCGATACCATACAAATGTATTTTGTTCTAAATGTAAAGTTGCAATGCGTACCTTTTGTGTGTTTTGCATGTTATGGAGATCAAAATATTGCTCCATCTGTGGTATCCATGTTACAGGATCCTTTCCATCAAACTTCCTCATATCCATTTTTGGAATATGGTGGTTCTTCCCGCCAACATTAGAGTTTATGAAATCACGATTAACATTTGTTTTGTTCTCATCATGAGTTTCCTCTACTATCTTTTCACCATTAGGAAACATTTCTTGTATCAACTTTGTCAAACCTTCTATGTCTGCTTTTAGATCATTCTTCATGTTTTCCATGTTGTCTTTCATATCATCCATCTTAGCTTCCATGCCAGCTTCCATGCCATCCATCTTAGCTTCCACGCCTTTCTTCAAACCGTCCATCTTCGCTTCCACGCCTTTCTTCAAACCATCCATCTTCGCTTCCACGCCTTTCTTCAAAACTTCCATTTCATTTTATTTTTCTCTTTGCGAGAGTGAAATTTGTTGCACTTGCTCTTGTAATTTTGATAGATCATGTTGCAATTCTTCATCTTCATGAGTCATAGTAGAGCCTTCTGAAGGCTTAATGGGTGTTGAATTATTTTAGGGGCCATTTTAGAATCCAATATTGATATCTATTCTACAATATTCCCTTGGAATCAATTCAACTTGATTCTTCAAACAAGACTTATGCAATTCGGAAAAAAAATACACACCTTTTACTAGCTTTTAGGAGATCGATATTGAAATTGAATTATCTCTGTAATTGAAAATCTTCGATATCTGAAATTAAGCCCTGTAGTAGCCCTCTGAAGCTTCTTTCAAATGCCACAGGTCTGACCTGATTTTGATTCTCCAAGACAAAGTTGTGTCCAATCTCCCACAATGACCTAATTCTGGACTGGTTCAGTAGAGCGAACTTGTACGAATTTCCACGTGTCACTGTTTTGTCCTTTGTCTCTGAAATTGATAGCAAAGAAACTTCGATACCTTGTACTTAGAGCCACTTTCGCACTTCGTCCCAATGCCCGGAGAAAATTGACTGAAGTTTCCACGATCACCTCTTTGAGATGAAATTCGCATTTTAGTCCTTCACGGATCAATATCTAAATCGTTGTTACGAACCAAACTCTTTGAAAGTTTTAAACGAATTTCCTCGATTTCAACATCGCACCATATGAATTTCAGACTGCGGAAACTTCCCGCTGATTGTAGCGGGTGCCACGTTGACTGTTTGTGAACTTTGAAAAATACCTAACTTCCACAGATCATATCTCCGAAAATATTGTGAACCAAGCTCTGAAATTTTTATACAACCTTCCTCAGGATTTCAGCTTCGCACCCTAAAAATTTCATCTTCTGAAGCTTCGTAGAAAAAAAGTTATAGCGAAAATTCCACGATGACCTGTTTGGAGCAGCGAAACCCTAGAATCCAAAGCTCTGATACCAAATGTTGTGTAACCAGCTCCAAAAAGAGAAGAAAAGAGATATCAACACCTTATAAATGAGCCACTTCGAGGGGGAAACCTCCAATACATTACATAAATGAACAATTCTTGGATGATACAATTTACAAAACCTCCTTTCTATATATAGGAGTCCATGGGGCCATAATGTAATCCTAGTGGGCCACAATGTAATCCTAGCCGACCTAACAATAATAATTTAAGGGCACAATAATAACAATATGGGGGTTACAAGGTACAATAATAACAATAAGGGGGTTACACTAACACCAATAAGGGACTATACTAGTAATGAGGACTTAGCAATCACAACCATAAAGCGATTTACGAGTTCTAAGTTAACAAGGTATTATCGCAAGTTGTTAAGAATTATGGGAGAATAGCAGCACCTATAACAACATTATTGAAGAAAGATGCATTTTCATGGACTCCTGAAGCAACTAAGGCCTTTGAACTCTTAAAGAGGCAATGTGCCTAGCACCAGTCTTAGCTACACCAGACTTCACAAAAACATTTATTGTGGAATGTGATGCCTCAGGAAATGGAATTGGTGCAGTTTTAATGCAGGAAGGAAGACCCATTGCTTTTTAAAGTCGTCCAATCAAAGGAAAGCATTTACAGAAACCTATTTATGAGAAACAAATGTTAGCAATACTACATGCACTAAAGAAATGGTGAACTTACCTAATGAGAAGACACTTCATGGTAAAAACTGATCATGATAGTCTTAAACACTTTTTGGAACAAAGATTATCGTCAGAAGAATAGCAAAAATGGGTCACAAAGATGTTGGGTTATGAATTTGAAATAATCTACAAAAAAGGAAAGCTTAATGTTGTTGCATATGCACTCTCAAGAAAGAATGAAGAGGTGGAAGCATTGCTTTGTGCCATTTCTATTATCCAACCAGATTGGATAACTGAAGCAAGAGATGAATGGAAGAAGGACAAAGATATGTGGACACTCATTCAAAATTTGTAGCAAGATCCTAGTACATCTGATACATTTAGTTGGAAAAATGATTCCTTATGGTACAAAGATCGCTTATATATTTGTAAGAATTCCCAACTAAAACAAAATATTCTTTTGGAATTGCACACTTATCCTTTAGGAGGACACTCAGGATTTTTAAAAACTTACCACAGGGTGAAGAAAGAATTTTTTTGGGATGGCCTTAAATACGATATTCAAAAGTTTGTGGCGGAATGTTTGGTTTTC